>JAWZYV010015637.1:600000-893637 GCA_038373885.1 Cheiracanthium punctorium | reverse complement strand
TGGCCGAATCACTATCATTATCATTATGCTGATTGTGTCGATCATGATTATTTCGAGAGCTAGTCTTGTAGGTACATACCTTTTGGTATCAATTTTATTTTTTTACTGTTTTTTTAATGTTTAATCAGAAATTGAAAAAAGCAAGAACTTGTATCTATAAAAAATCATTTCTTGTAAGAATCACAATAAGCATGTCACTAGAATATTTTAATTTGTCCAGAATTCCATCAAGAAAACATCATTAGTTACACAAGTAAGAATGTTTTTGTGTCGCATTAAAGTTTAAAGAAAGTGTTCAAATATGAGTTAAAATTTTAATACTTTACTTCTCTCTTTGAAGAAAAACACCTTTTCCGAAAATTTTCTCTGCTCTGAAAATATGTTTACTTGGAAAAAGAATCAATTCGATGGATGAAGTCTGTAAAATGTAATCGTATGAAAGTTTTTATACAAGAAAAGCTGGCTAGTATACTGACGATTAGTTGTTTAAGTAATTCTATAAATGAAGTGTTATTAGAGATTCCATTCTACGATTCTTCAATGATTGTTATAGACAGCTATGCGCCAGTGAAAAACATTTTTCTGTCAAAGGAGCTTAAAAGGATCTAGAATTTTTTCACAAGATCTCATCTAACAGATGCGGGCAAATGATTCCGCAGCTTAAAATGTTGAATAACAGATAGCGAAGAGTATCATATGATCACGCTGTAGGCACCTTGCGGATGAATGTTAAGAAACTTAACTTTTTGCGTGAAACTTTTCTAAACATTAGTTACTAAAATTTGAAAATAGTTGACCTTTTCTTATCATTTTTTTCTAAAAATATTCCATGGGAAAGAGAACTGAGGCTATTCTAGATGGAAGTTGTTTTTTTTACTTTGTTTCTAAATTTTACAGCATTCCTCTAAAAAAAATATCGGAATTTTGAGAGGCTTGAAATAATTTTCTCGGATGAATATTCCCTTCTTAGAAGTTTTTTAGTGTTTACAGTAAAAATGCTGATCTTTAAATGCATATGATACTCTGAAGAGGGATGCATAGTTGTGTTTTAAATAACATTTTCTGTAAAATTTCTTTTTATCTGATTGTTAAATAAAGTATTATTTTCAACCAAACCTTTTAACTAACCTTATTTTTTAAGAATAACTTGCGTGGATTGTGTGGGGAAAATTTTCTGAGCGGCATACAGTTATAAAACTTCGGAAAAGTGGCTTAGGGCGATACCAGGAATAATTTTTGAAAGTTTATCCCGTTAGAAACTCCAAAGTTAATGTTTTAAATATATATACTTGATGACATCAAAAACAGATTTAAAAGTGATGCATCGATGGCATAGAAATGATTGGCGTGAATCGGCATGTAACATTGGAGGGCAAAATGCTTTCTATTGTGAAAAATATTTTCAGATAGGTGATATCTGAATATTTTAAAATTTTTACTGTGGAAGGGGGCGATTGCCCCTCTTATCCCTAGTAAGTTACGACTATGATAGAAACAGTTGGAAAGCTGCACAGAAACATTTAAAATCAAGTGACTCAAAATTAGTGGTATTTCAACGGATTGATAATATATTATGTTTTAAAAAAGGAGATATTTTATGTCTTTAATGTTCCTAAAATGTCTCATACCATCACAGTTTTACAAAGTATCTCAGGCCTGCTATTATTATTTTAACTATATCTGTAAATAATGTAATAAACCATCAAACTTGAAGAGGAGTTCAATCTGCCATGTTCTCACGACGACGTCGATATTTCTGGATACTGAGAAACATCATTATAGTTTCAAAAAAATGACAAAGTATGTGGACAAAATGTGTACGTTGTCTTAAAAGATATCTTTTATGTCAATTATAAAATGCAGCAAAACTGAAAAAGGAAGATGATGATGCTGTGTGATACAAACGGTTGTACTTATTTCAAAATGTAGTTTCAATATGGGTGATAAAAATAAAATTTATTCTGTTCAGAATGCGTTAAAAATTATCATTGACAATATTTTTCTGTAATTTCTAACTTTGACACTACAAATATAATAAAAATATATTTGTTACTCTTTTTAAATAAACTATTGCTTGAACTTGCTGTGAAAAATCAACTAAAATTCATGTATTTGCAGTGCCATATTATGGTACTTGTTTCAGCTGGAACGGAGTGCATTGAAATGTAGCATAATTTTGGAACATATACTAAAATATCCGCCTCTCCTTGTCATTTAGATCAAAAAATGGCAAGGAGAGGCACCGCTGAAAATTCATTATTCAGAGAAAAATTTATTATGCAAACAAGCATCTCGTAATTAGCTTTAGTGTGTTAAGTGTGTTATAAGTATCTCCTACCAATGAAATATTTTGAAGTTCTGAAAGCTGGTAGAAAAAAATGAATATAAAATATCTGTATTGACTAAATGAACTAGCGATGAATTGATATGTAATGAAGTATATTTTGCATGACACTGCATTCAAGATTCTCTCCCATTTTCTCCTTAACTTTCCTAATGTTCCGATTTTTAATTCAGTATTGAGAAACAAAACCATCATAGTCTTCTTCACTGATGTAGAAGAATGGTAAACCAAGTGTACCAATATTCCATTTTTTTATCGGGAACAAAAATATCGTTAATATTCTAAATATAAATATAACATCATTTGGTGAGTTATTAAGAAACCATTCTTCAACAATTTTTACGTATGTCCGTAGTAAAATTAATTATTCTCTTCCGCTTAGGTGGAGTGGATTCTTGCAGTACAGTTAATATCATTCTGTTTTGAGCTATCTTGGAGAGTCGGAGCTGTTTTTTCCACAAGCCTCCTCTCAGTGCAAGTGTTACGACGCACAATGAAAAAAGTATAAAAACAAAGAAAAATAAGCCTCGTCAACACGGACCAATTAATTCAGGAAGCTAGCAGCCACTTTTCTCTCAAATATTCTACGCCTGTAAGCTATTAAGGTTGCTTAAAAATAGCTGGAAAGTGTTGGAAGATGATCATGTGTCTGACCACAATGCTCTGCACGTCCGCCAGTTACACTGGCAAGTGCTGTAGTGCATGAGCTTAGTTCCCCAATCACTCCTGACCTCGCTCTGGCAGACTTCTTTTTTATCCGGATGATAGATCAAGACAGCTCAGCAGAGCCTGATTATGACCAACTGGGTCCCCGGACATTGGTGAATTTTGCCCCCCCCCCCCTCTATAAAATTTGTTTTATTTTTTATAAAATTTTAATATAAAAAATAATATTTCAGAACAACATTTGATATTGGGGGCCCTTTCGAGCCGGGGGCCCTGGTCAAAGTCCCGATTTGCTCATGCGATAATAAGGCTCTGCAGCTCAGGAAAAAGCCCGTTTTGAAAACATCGAAGAAATCTAATTCACCGTGGACACAAGATGGATGCGGGACAAGTAAAAGACCTTTTTCATCTCGCTAAACAGCTGTAAAGCTCTGTCATGTATCACAAAATTACTATGTAATAATGATGAAAACGTCTGTATCGTCTTGCAAAGCAACAGTAAATGTTTGTCTCGTCTCGTCTCGTCTCGCATCCATCCCTACTGTCAAAGCCTTCCAAGATACGTACCGTGTATGGAAAGGTTTCTGGCGAAAGAGTGTCTGATTAAAGGACTACCGTTGAAATAGTTTAAACGTTTGTGACGATATCTTGAATATTTTTGTACCACTTTAATTGCATTAATTTTATAAGAAACCTTATACCTGTTAGAAATTTTGAAAATAGTTGTTATGTTTCACAAGAGTGTGAGAGAGAAAGAGTGATAGAGAAACAGTTTGAAAGATTAATTAAACGAAAAAGAAATATTTTTTCGTTCTTATGTAAGTTAAATGATATAACATAATTATCACTATAGCATAAATTGGAAAGTTAAGAAACCGTTACTTGTGTTAGATATTACGCTTTATGGTAGGAAGGTAATGGTATAATAGCAATATTTTACACACAAATAATGAATAATTATTTGGATAATAATGTCATTCTCTGAATAACGATATTGTACTAAATAAAATGTGCGAATTGTGAGTAGTTTTTAGTTTACTTTTGTTTAGATTGCAGTAACGTAAAGAGGTTAGACATTATTTCCTCCCAATACTTGGTAAAATGTAGTTGAAACGTATCCATATATCTAGTAATTATAATAATATAAAAATCTATTCTTGACTTACATTTTTGTAAGAGGTCCTTTAACATCTTGTGGAACAGATGTCAAATTTTCACTTTGACAGTACATGAATGTCAAGAACCTGCACTCACAGTACGATGGCACATTCTCTAGGCCTGAAAAAACAGCATTGTTGGAAAAAGTTAATCATTATTTAAGACATTACGCCTATTACACGTAATAAAGTTTGAAGTAAAAGGAAAATACTACACCTAATCAACGAAGTGTCAATCCAATATTATCATCTAGTACTTGTCAATGGATTAAAAAAAATCCCTGTTTGTATATATAGAGGATTTAGAATTTGTTATAAAACTACCAGAAAAGGTGTGCACTAAGATGAATTTATACTTCATTTTCTGGAAGTTTGCAATCAGTAGACGACCCTTTGAGGCGCAACCCTTTCCCAATGCTGAAAAAAGGGCAGCCGTTGCCATTTCTCGACTTAACTACCAGCAAGATGGCGGACGATCGAAACGTTCGTCGCGTGCCACAGATCTAGAGACCCTTTTTGACGACAGCTGGCTGTGCCGGCACAGCCAGCTGCGTCAAAAAAAGGTCTCTAGATCTGTGGCACACGATGAATATTTCGATCGTCCGCCATCTTGCTGGTAGTTAAGTCGAGCGATGGCAACGGCTGCCCTTTTTTCAGCATTGGGCAATCTATACAGCTGTTCTCGCATTCTTCCATTTTTCAGCGGATGTCAGCGCTATTAAAAATAATCGTGACCATTTTTTTTACGGGAAATGACGTGCTAAAAAGTAAAGGATTCTTGTGGAGCTCTGTCACCCGCAACTATTTTTATAGAAATCCAATCTATTCTACGTGACTGGCAACAGTCAGAACGTCAGAGTTTGGTGTTCTCAGAGCGGGATCACTGCGCGTTAAATGGGTTAACACGTTTAAATTGCCAATCGAAGCTTCATTCATAGTTTGGGAAAGTGAATCTTCCAACTGAAATTTATGTTCTAGAAATTACAACTTTTTTTTTTCGAAGGGGAAATTCATTGTTTGTGAAGCATGTTTAGAAAATTTAACTAATTCATGAACTTCGTTCTTTTGTGAATGATTATTAACTAACTCATAAAGGCGACCTTTGTAACCTCACATTGAGTCTTTTTGGACTGTTCCTAAAATATCACGGTGAACATGGAGTCAGAATAGAAGCGTTTGCTGCAAAAAGTAGGTAGCTCCATCCTTCGGGAATTCGGAGTTAAATAAACTTCCTGGACGTAAAAAAAAAAATCTATTTATGTAGCTCCAATCGTCAAAATTCTTATGTTACTCAAGAAATAAAGCTGCCTGCTGTGAAATATGGAATGTCATACAAGGTGGTTATCATTAAACTTTCCCTGTAAACAGGACTAGCTAAAACGGTTGAACGGATTGTAACCAAATTTGGTATATGGACTATGGGAGGCGCTCAGAGAATTTCGAAAAAAAAATTAGTCCAAAAATATCTACTAAATGGCGCGTTGCAAGGAAAAACAGTAAATTTAGCAATGAAAATGGCTAACTCTGTCAGAGCTGCCAAGTCTCCGGCTTTTTCCGGGAGATTTCCCACCACAATTTTTAGACAGTTTTATTTTGTAATAAATATTTGGACTTATTTTAACTATAAATTTGTAAGTAAAAATTAGTGGTGGAAAATCTCCTGAAAACAGCCGGAGACTTGGCACCTCTGTTCTGCACAAACAATTTTACTATCTATTCAATAGTTCTTGGACATTTATTAACTAATTTTGAGTCATTTCTTCAGCTGAATTCCCATTCAAAGCGCCATCCAGTAGGCAATTTTGGAACTCAACTAAAAAACTAAATCTTCCTTGCGCGCATTTCATATACTGTTCATATGCCAAATTTGGTGGCAATCTGCTCAACCGTTTCAGCTTCAGAATATTATTTATATTGGGAGAGTCATTTTAACTACCCTATATATAAAATTTATCATGCGATCTATATTAAAGAAAGTTTCAATATTAAAGAATTTTGTTTTTGTTGTTGTTACAAATGCCCTCTAGCACCGCTCCGCGGTTGCCATATCCTCTATATAAGACGGCGATGGGCGAAAGGGAGTGGCTTTCATTTTAATGAACCCCAGTGCGAGGAAGAAAGACTCCTAATTTTGGACCAATTCCAGTTGAGAGATCAAGCACCTGAAATCGGCACCCCCAGAGTTATTGTTTGAACATGCGGAGGACATTGGAGCCACGTTCAGATTTCAATGTGCACCAGCTCCCATTAGCGTACACTGTCCCACAGCAGTACAACGGAGAAAGGTGTTCACCCTCCCAAGCACTGGCTAAGCTGGTGCTGCTTCGCTTTCCGTGTTCTTATGGGAACGGAATTTAATGACTAGGCCACCGAGGAACTTAAAGTATTTTCAAATTTTTTATTGGCCTTATCGATGTATTTTTATTAATTTACTCAAATATTTATGTTTAGTATAAATATAAAAGAGTTTTCGATAGTAGATTTGATGTAAAAGAATCTGATTGGAAATTAAGTACGATGCTTAAAGTTTTGAATGAATGTTGAACGCTTTTTTTGTTTTACTTTAGAAAATGTTCAATTGTTTCCCCAGAATAATAATTCGACATCAGAGGACTGGAGCGATATGTGTTATTTTTGGCTTAACTACAAGTATTTGAGACAGTTCTTTTTAGTTAATTACGGTAAGTTCTGGCACGGAGTTATTTAACTATTAAAAAACATTTATTTATTAATAAATGTTGGCGCTCTGTTCATTTAATGTTTGCCTAATACATCATGTTTTTAACAATATTTTCGAGAAATTAACGCTACCATTTAAATGATATTATTCCTTTTCAAAAATTGTACACTTCATATTTCACTTATAGTATAAAAACTGTCTTCAGCTGCTGTTGTTCTTAACATGGTCCAGTCCCTCCCCGAATTTTAAAATTTTGTTAACAAAACAATAATAATGAAGCCTTTTTGTGCAAAGTGTCTCCCCCCCCCCCCGACGAAATTTTTTTTCTGGGTAGGGCCCTGCTGTATTTTGGCTCTAGTTTTACAACGCAGCAGGCACTATCAAATTGGTTCACAACATTTCGAACATATAACTTTGCCCTTAGAGATGAATCACGTTGTTGCTCAGAATCACATATCAAAAATGACTAACTAAAGGTCACCATTGAATATGGCACATTTCATAGTACGTAGGAATGCCTGTGTATACCTAAATGGATGAAATGATGCAGAAACTGAAATAAAAATAGTTTAGATTGATCAACAGACCAAGTGCTATTTTAATGCATGGTAACGCAAGACCACACACTATATAAATGACTGCGGCAAAACGACAGGAATACAAGTCGGAACTTCTTCATCATCATTCATACTCACCAGAAATAGCCCTCACTGACCACCACTTCTTCCGCAATTCGGACAATATCAATAGAAAAAAAATGTAGTTCCGACAAAGCTGTAAAACTCTCTTTCCAAGAATTCATTGAGTTTCGTCCTCTAGTGTTTTACACCACCGTCGCCTGAACAACCTGCCTCTTAAATGGCAAAAGTGTATAGACAATAATTATTAGGGTGCATATTTCGAGGAATAAAATAATTTCTTATATTTGTAAGTTATCAAGCAACTTTGCCTTTTCCTACAAATTTCAACCTTGACGGCATGATATTTATACTGATGACCGAAGAGATACTAGGTAGTAGGGAGTTTGTGCAGGCCGGGTTTCACTCACGGTAACGCTAACGTTAAATGGCATTGGACAATAAAGCGCATGCGCACGCATAAAATCCGAAACGTGGTTGGTCAAAATACTCCGTATAGCGGATAGCGTTAGCGTTAGCGTAGGAAAAAACGGTATGCACAAACTCCCTAGTTTTTGCACAGCGGTTTCACTCACGCTAACGTTAACGTTAAATGCCATTGGACAATACAGCGCATGCGCAAGAATAAATTCTGAAATCTGATTGGTCAAAGTACTACGAAGAGCGGATAGCGTTAGCGTTAACGTTGGAAGAAATGGCAACCAAAAACTCCCTACTTTTATATCTGTGTTCTGATAAAGGGTATTATGTATGTGTTGAATGGATACTTTATTTAACGCCATACACTTAATAAATAGTTTTATTTTACTTTACTTTCAGGCGAAATATATATCTAAAAATTCGCAGGAATTTCTTATTTGAAAGAAAGAAAAGAATTGAACACAAACCCATCCTTCCCTTTATGCAATTTCGCTTACGCGAAAGAGCATTTCTACGGACCATCTGCCAAATGAGGGAGGAGGGAGGGGATCACCATTAGGCTGTTTTATGTGGTAGGGATGTATACCTTACATCTGGTATTTTCTCGGTAAATTTGAAATTTCTACAGAAATGCGTTTGGGAACTATATTTCGAGATTGAACCGAAGGGAGGATTCATGTCCCCCTTTCTATAAAACCATTCTCCCCCCCCCCCCTTTTTTTTTTTTTTTTTTTTTTTTCCGAAGTTTGGTGAAATGAACTTTTCCTTGTTCCTATCAACTGAATGAAGTTTGAAAGGTTTTTTTTTTTTCACTTTTATTAAAAATATAGTTTTACGATATTGCAACTGCATTCAGCTTGCAGTATTGAGACAAAGTAGTCACTAAAAAATTATATTGAAGAATAAACTGCAAATTACACACCAACGATAAATCGCAGCAACAATGTTTTATTAAAAATTAATTTTAGCGTGTGAAATTCTCCGTGAAATAAATTTTATCAGAACATATTTTTTTTTTAATCTTAGAGGTTGGTTACTTCCAAGATTTCTCTCAAGATACTCCTAACTTCTTCCTAACTATACGCAATCTTAAATCAGACGTGATCTTTACTTTTTTATGTGCTTATTATCGTAAAATACGATGGTAAATACAGAAACATGACTACTTAAAGGGGTATATATATATATATATATATATATATATATATATATATATATATATATATATATATATATATATATATATATATATATATATATATATATATGTGGGATCAGGTTAGTCACTGACTCCAATAAACTCACTGGTTTCAGGTTAGTCACTGACTCCAATTAACTCACTGGTTTTATTTAAAACAAGACATTTCATGATCTTAAAATGCATAGCAAAAAGTTGCACGCGCAAAATTTATTAACTACGTGAAAATATAAAGATTGGGTTGTTCTATAGATTTTGAGTGTGTGTATAGCATAAGTGCTGTTTAGCCAAAAGGGCTTGTTTGATAATTAAAAAGTATTTTTTTTATTAGTTTGTTTATTTATTTAACTGTAATCAGCCTTCAGCTTCCTACAAATGGGGGCTCTTTACCGGGATTGATTTACGGACTAACGTTGAGTAATGTTATTGCAGCATTTCAACCATTGAGTAATCCAAGGAACTGTGAGTAGAAATTTTATTACATCTTAAAGGAAGAAGTTTATTAAGAAAATATGTCTTGCTTAACGAAAGCTAAGAAATGTGATTTGTTATCATTATGCGAAGAGTTAGGTATCAATGTTTTGCCAAATACAAAAGTACCTGCGCTTTTAAAGTTAATTAAAGACTCTGAGGATTTTGATGAAGATTTTGTCAAATCTCGCCTTGAGGTCATAAGAGAAGAAAGAGAAATGGCAATCGCAAGAGAGAGGGAAGAAAGAGAAATAGCAATCGCAAGAGAGAGGGAAGAAAGAGAATTTGAGTTACGACGGTTAGAAATTACTTGTAGACGAGAAACCACAATAGAAAATCCGCTTGAGTCTAATAATGAGAATAGAAAACAAACTCCGCAAAATATTATGACGCGATTCGACGGATCGGGAGATATTAGTATTTATCTAGCACTATTCGAAAAACAAATCGGCCGATTAGATATACCTAAAAATAATTGGGTAATGCATTTATTAAGTTTGTTACCATTAGAATTCGTAAATATAATATCGAGAGAATCGGATCCCTTAGCAGATGATTACGATCACGTGAAAAATCTTATTTTAAAGCGTTTTAAGTTAACGGCAGAAGAATTTCGGCAGAAGTTTATCTCTCACAAGAAACAACAGTCCGCCAATTGGCGAGATTTTGCTTTCGAGCTTCGTAACTATTTCGATGAGTGGATTCACGGTATGGAGGTTGGCGATTTTGAAAATCTGAAGGAATTAATTATAACGGATCGCATAAAACAGAGTTTGCCGTATGACATTCAAGAACATTTCATTGATGACCTCCCAAGTATTAAAAAAGTTGATGTGTTAGTAAACAAGCTAGATGATTATGAAGCCGCAAGGCGTAGTTTCAAGAAGGGTATTAATCGAAGTACAAATAATTTTGAAATGACTAATAAAAGATCCTACATGAAGGAATCGGATAATGAAAAGTATTTTAATCGTGTCCAAAATAATAATAAATCCAGGTATTCAAATGGCGCGAATAATTCAAATGTTGGCTGTGCGATAAAAAATAGGGACAGATCAAAAATTAAGTGCTTCGCCTGTAATCTCTACGGCCATGTTGCTTCTCAATGTTTAAATAGAAAAAATGATTGCCAAATTTCCCGCCATGATTCTAGGGACTCTCTCTTTAAAATTTATTAACTAAAGTATTCACTTCTTCCTATACGCACCAAAAAGGAGCTCTAACTTCTATAACTCTATCTCAAATTATCCAAATAGGATGGAAAAGATATTCAAATTAACGGGAAGAACGCAAGATGTTTGATCGATACTGGTTTAGCGAATAGAAACCTAGTGAATTACGAAACTCTATATAAAAAATTGGTCTCCAAAACGTGTATTTTCTGATGATGTTAAAATATCAGGTATCGTCTAAAAGAAGTTGTAAACTATTAGGTTACTTTTTACAACCGGCTAGTGTATCCGATAATATCTACAATTGACTACTAATGCTTACGTTGTGAAAAGATCTCGGCGCATGAAAATTGTTTTACGGAGTGCTCGAATAGTAATCATCATCCTCTTATTTAAATTTATCCTATCGATGAAAATGATTTGCTCAAGGTACTTAGGAAGCGCGAAAATGTTTTGGATTCGGCTACATTAACAGCGCTCGCTCTCTCTGAAATCGTAACTGGATATAAGAATCGCTGAAGAATTCAGAGTATTGAAAAATAAAAAACACTTTTCAAAATAAATGAACTGTTGAGCATCAATATTGCGCCTAGATAAACGAGTGAGACAAGCGAAAATACTTGTATAAAACATATTATATAATAAGAGAGAGTGTAAAACAAGGTCTTTTAAATAGAGAATCAGTTTCTCCCTTGAGAGCAAGGGGATATGAATTTGAAAATGAAGAGTTACCAAAAAAATAATTTTTTGATTAATCTATCCGAAGCTGTAAGATCTGATGAAATAGATTGGTAATTGATTAAGTTTAGATAGTAAAGAAGAAATCAGGAGTTGATTGCAGATTACAACCAGAAAAACGAAGAAGCTGCCTGAAGATGAGCATAATTTTAAACTGCCGATATACCTTGTGAGCGAGCGTCCACGAAATATTTCCTTGAAAGAACAGAAAATAAAGACAGATCAAATTCATGAATGTTTAAGGGATGGGATAATTAGACCTAGTTATACTGATTATGCCATTGCACCAGTGGAGTTATGTAAAAAAAAGGATAACTCGTATAGGTGTGTGTGTAGATTATCGAAAATTATTCGGAAGTTCGTTTAGGCCGTTTCCCTTTACCATTATGAAGACGTATTAGATCACTCGGAGAAGGCGAAAGTTTTATACAACTTTAGATATGAAAAAGGGCTTTTTTCACGTCGAAATAGATGAGAAGAGCAGACAAAGTTACTGCATTTGTTACACTTAATGGGGAATATGAATTTTTAAAATGTGCCTTTCTGGTTAAGCAATCACCAGGTCACTTTCAACGATTCATAATCGAGTTTTCTGGGAGTTGCTGCGTTGATAATACTTTGTTATTTCACTCGCGCGCATGGACATACTCACTCTTCCATCACACTCGCTCGCGCTTCGCTGGAGAAGGAATTGAAAAACTTTAAAGAGAGTCTGACTGTTGCCTCTGGAATACGGGTTGGGCCCATCACAATTTTAAAAGTAGTCAGTTTTTTAGAAAGAAAGTTGAATTTCTGGTTATGTCGATGAAGACGCACTCTCACGCGCTCTCACATCACGCTCATCCCAATAAGTCATTAGCCGTTCAAAGGTATTAATCACCTTACAATCCATTAAGCAAGTTTCAGTCATTTCTAGGGTTAAGTGGATATTTTCGCACGTTTCTACCCAATATGCCCCAGATAGCCAGACCATGAGTGATTACTACGAAAAGGCTCACATTTAAGTTTGGTCCTGAACAAGAAGACAGCATTTCACAAAATACCTCCCTCCCTGTTTGTCCCAAAAGCCAGTATTACATTTGTTCAAACAACGGATCACTCATTAGAATTGCACACTGACGCAAGCAGCCATGGTTTGGTGCAGTATTACTACGTGTGAAGGAGATGATGAAAAAATTCATACCTATACAATATATGAGTAAGAAAACAATAACTTCTCAACAAGAAACTGTATTGCAGTTAGAATTCGAGGTTACTCGCAAATAATCGAAGCCCTAAAAAAAATTCAGAAATTATGGGGAACCTCATCAGGTTCAAATTCAAGATCTTTACTGATCTGTTCAGGCATTTCAGAATACGTTTGAACAAAAAAGGATAGTTAGCGGCAAGAGTTGCAGATGGGTTTTACTTCTAGACAAGACTTTGATTATGAAATCGACATCGAACAGCACGATCAGAATGAAACATGTGGATGCACTGAGTCGAAACACTGTTCTGATCATCACTAGATCTTTTAGATGGCGGTAACTCAGCCAAATTATCCGCTTCGCAAGAGCTAAGATTAACTCATTTAAAAAAGCAATAAAAACTTGTTGACAAGGGAGAAGAAAACGGTTACTTCCTTTAAGAATAATGCAGCAGCATTATATCACTCTAGTGGGAAAATGGAAAGAGAGTTGCTAGTAGTACCTGAAGAAATGCAAAATGAAAATCATAAAAAGATGCATAACAGAGGTCACTTTTGCTGTCTCCAAAACAGAAGACTTAGTAAAGCAAGAGTTCTAATATTCCCACATGAAAAACAAGTCGAGCGGTAAATAGCAAACTGTATTGACCAGCATTTTACCACATAGAACACGCGGTTAAAGTAACGAAGGATTTTTGAATCAATTCTAAAAAAGAAAACTTGCCCTTAAGCACCCTACCATATTGATCACTATGGGCCCATTGTCCATCTACAGACAAAAGATTTATCAGTATATTTCACAGTAAACAGATGCTTTCACGAAGTTTTTACTGTTTTTTCTGTTAGTCTACATCAGCCAAAGAAGTCATAGACAAAACTTAAACTACAACAAGTAGTGTTCGAGCAATCCTTCAACGAATAATATCAGACAGGGGGTATGCATTCACATCTATAGAATTTGAATGATATTAGTGCAGTCGCGCACTCAAAGTATCGAACACATTAAAGATAAAACGAACGGATTGCACTAGAGGGAACCGGACAGGTCGAAAGAAGCATGCCATCTTGATGTCAGTCCTGTCAAAACTCTCTAAAGAAGATGTTCAAAGTGGTAACAAGTACGTAGCGCGACGTACCAGAGAATCATCAATAGTTCTACCTACAAGAAGTACGAAATTCACATCTTTTGAATTATTCGATCGGAATTAAAATGACAAGATAAGACTCTCGTCACGCTGAGACTAAGGGTGTGGTGTGTGTGTGTGGGTGTGTGTTATGAACTACATGCGCTCTCGCTAAAGTAACGAGCAAGATATGAAGATGAAGAAGCGAGGAAAAAACATCATGAAAATCAAGAAGAAAATAAGAAACAATTTAATTAAAGTGTAGAAAGGACAAATCAAAGAAGTATAATCAGTTGGTGACTATAGTAGAACGCACAAAGAACTCTCATACGGTTCATGGCTTAATCTGTGAAAGGCTAAAATTACGTCACGGACCGTATTCGCTGCTATCGGTTGAAAAGCCATCAGATCGCCTACGAAGTAGAAAAGGTGTAGGGAAATCACGAAGGTCCAATTAAGACATCCAGTGCCGCGAATATATGTCAGTCTTGGGAAAAAATTGACTAAAGCTTTCAAGTCGAGGACGACAGAACGTCAGGACACAGCCGATCTGTGGGTACAGGTTAGTCACTGACTCAATAAACTTACTGGTTCAGGTTTAGTCACTGACTCCAATTAACTCACGGTTTTATGTATAAAAACAAGACATTTCAGATCTTATAAATGGCATAGCAAAAAGTTGCACGCGCAAACTCGTTTATTAACTACGTGACAATATACTCTCGTCTTGGGTTGTTACTATAGATTTTGTGTGTGTGTTATAGTATAAGTGCTGTTTAGCCAAAAGGGCATGTTTGATAATTAAAAAAGTATTTTTTTTTTAGTTTGTTTATTAATTTACTGTAATCAGGCCTTCAGCTTCCTACCGTATATATATATATATATGTATTAAACATGAGATTTTTTTTTATCATGAGATGCTCCAGATTTGAATAACTGATGCAAAGATGCGAAGCAAAATTATTGATGAAAACGGCGAAATATTATGGTAACTGCCGTTGTAATTCATTGAAAAAATGTAGTTTCTTCTTACTTCAGCAATAAAGACGGAAAATACGAGATTAGACCGAAGGAATTTTTAAAAATTAAAATGAAAAAAGTAACTTACGCAAGTTATCAAATGAAGTATCATAGGCTGCATCTTTGAGCTTCTGATGGTGCAGCTTCATACCTTTGAGCAATGACGTCAGGCTCCCATAAACATCCTCTGAAACTAAAAGAAAAACAAAAAACCTTACGTTCTGTTCGAAATGAAAAAAGTAATCTGAAAAACAGATGACAAAAATATTTTTCAAACATTTACTCTCATTATTCAGATTCGAGAGAAAATTCACTTCATTTTAATATTAGTTCTTCTAAAAGATAGTTCATCGGGAAATTTCGAGACAAGATTGTCATTTTGGAACGAGAAAAGAAACTCAAATTCTTATTTCAAAGCTATCATAAATCTCAACGCTCTGTATTCTCAATTTTCAACTCTTTTCTATGAAAAAGTAACACAAGTCCCATTCTTCGCGATCCTTTTTAAATTTTGGGAAAGTATGGACTTCCACTACTGTAGTACCATGGGCTTTTGCTCATTTTTGCATCCAAACTACATAAATTTTGGGGTAATAGAAATACTTCAGTCAGTGCCTACAAATTTTGGTAATTCAATGAATCTATTTATTAAATTTTATAGATTCACTGAAAACATTTCAAACAAGAAATATTTATCCCAAAAATGGCGATATATTCAATTTATTTATTCTAGAAAATAATAAAATAAAAGTTCACAGTAGTTAAAGCTAATTGGTTGGGAAGAAAGAAATACTAGCATGCAAGTTTACCCAATATCCGGAGTATTGACAGTGTATAGAAGCACTTATCCATAGCTGTCACAAAATGGTGGACGATCGAAACGTTCATCGCGTGCCACAAATCTAGAGACTCTTTTTTCACGCAGCTGGCTGTACCGCACATCCAGCTGTCGTAAATGAACTATTAGTTTTTATTATTAGTACTAGCATTAGTATTAGTATTTTATTATATACTAAGTAACATGTGCTTTTTATGAGGTATACTTAGTATGTATACTTATATATACACTAAGTATTATGTGTTATTAATAATATAATAAGGAAGTTGTGATGGTGAATAAAGAGGAATTCTTTTACACCAAACATAAAATTGACTTCTAGAATATGTTCAAAATCTAACTTGTGAAGTAAATTGGACAGACCTTTTGCGAAAAAAGGACGGAAAAACTCTAATTGTTCACATGAAAACCTTTATGTGTTTCTTTTCTTTCACGAGGAAACTTTGTTCAGCCTCTGCCTTCTTAAAACCTGATTTAATACCATTTTAATGTACCTAAAATATACTAAACATGCATATGTTCATTTTTTGCAATCTACTGTACTGTTTAAAGACAACCAATACATTATTTTACATACCCTAAAATGAAGTTAATAACGTTAAAGAAAACTTGATTTTATATCAATCAATCAGAAAGTTCTAGAAATCAGAAATTTTAACCACATACTTCTTATATATTAAAAAAAGTTCCTGTTTAAGTTGCGCATCTGATGATAGGTTAGGTTGCGTTAAAACAAAGTACTTTCTCCATTTGATTGGCAAGTACTGCTGTTGCGCTATGTTGGTTAGAGAGTAAGTAATTATCATTCACGACACCAAAATCAATTCGAACAAACGTGCAAGAAAATAGTAGACTGAAATGATAACACCAGGTAAATACCGTATATCTTGGCGTATAACACGCGCGTGTTATATACCGAATATAAAATGGTTCATAAAAAAAAATTATAAATGAGGATTACATATATGCATTACATTTCAAAATATAATTACTATCATAAGACATATAACAAATTTAACAAATTAAATTTAACATCTTTTTAGACAAATATACTACATACAACTCTATATCCCATAGCTGCCAAGTACTACGGAATAAAATTAACCACTTTCTGTAAATAGTAAATATTTTAAGTACTTTTTCAAGAAAAGCAATTTGCTCACGTCTGTCGCGCAGAAAGTTTGCTATGTATTAAGCCGAAATTATATCACTGGAAATGGTAGAAGGGCGAAGTGTGAAGGTCGCGGGTTCGGGTCCCATCGCGCGCCCGTCGACCTAACCGTTCGGAGTTTTCTGTGGTTTTCTCCAAAACTTAGCGTAAATACGGGTTAGGACCTCCTTAGGAACCTTGATTAAATACGAACTAGGATCCCTTAGAAAGTCGCCTATGGAGGACATTCCCCCCATAGGCCTAGGACACTAGTGCAGTCAGTCTGCCTTAATCCACAAACCAAACCAAACTTAAATACATGAGTTGACATGTAACACTACCTGTCAGGTAGAATTTAAACTGTTCGGAAATATTTATACAAATAGTTGCTAATTAACTTTCGTGTCCAAAGAACCAAGGAATGAGATCTAAAATTAATGAAAATATAAACATATTACTGAAAAATATATTTCCTTTTAAAACTCTTGCGTAATGATCTAGATAAAACACAAACACAGTGTAGTTACTATCATTTAAATATGTTTACCGGCAACAAAGTGAAAGAGATCTTTTAAGTTTAGGCTTGTTTCTTGTTTACTAGTAAACAACACAACCCTTGGCTACCGTAGACAAAAGACTTTGCTGTTAGCGTTGTGGTTAATAGGCACATCATGCATTATTTTTTTAGTTTATACTAGAATCTTTAGATTCTCACTTGCAAAAACGTTGTAGAACGTACAAAATCATTAATATACTGACAGTGTTCTAATTACATTACGAAGTCCATATAAGATGAATGAAATTTTGTGGTAGTAATGCAAGTTAATGTAGACAGCAACTCGTTCATTAAGAATTACTAGAAAATTTATTTCAACTGAACTAAAACGTAGTAATTTTAGTATATTCTTTTAAGCAGATCCTTTTTTAAGGTTGTAAACCATGTTTTATGTTGATATAAGTAACATAGCTGTTTGTTCAAATGATTAGAAATTTTTCTTTAAAAAGAGTTCTTTAGCACCGAAATTTTATTTGCATTAACTTTTTCTTAATTGTCTGAAAGTGTTTTAATACTTTTCAGCGGTTTGCTTTAAAAACAATTGCTCAGACTATTAGATGCGCCTATCACAATGGAAATGTCCTTCTTCCTGTCACACTGGAAAAAAAAAATCATAAATGTTACAATAATAGCATTGATAACTTCTCCCTCTCTAGTCATATCTGTAAGCTAGATACTAGAGCCTAGCGAGAGTGGCTGGGTGGCATTTCTTTTATTATGGTGTGGTCCTGCAGATAGGAAAACAACGGGATAGATCGCCCACCGTTGACAGATTGCTCATCCGTTGCGAGGAATGGCAACGGATAGATGAAAGAGCGCATCCGTTGCCATTCTTCGATTCAACTACCAGCAACAGGGCGTCGAATGAATCGCCAATCGCGTGTTTTATAGCCAGGTGTGCCAAAGAAGTTCTGTGGCTCTGTGGCACGCAATTAGCGATTCGTTCGTCCATTATATTGCTGGTAGTTAAATCGAGTGATGGCAACGGTTGCACTTTCTCGGAGTTGGACCTTCTATCCAGTTGTTCTTCTATATCGATGGGCATAGCTCCCAACTACTCCAGAATATAATTAACCACTCTTTGTAAACAGTATATTTTTTCAAAATAATCACTGCTGTCAATAAATTCAGCAATTCTGTTAGGTTTTAAGTCAAAAACTTTCTTCCTAGACTTTCTGTCTACAAAAAGTGGTTAATTGTTATCTGGGATTGCAGGCGGCTATGTCAATGGGTGTGGCTCATGTGCACTAAGAAAAGTTTTTGTGCAATGTGGTGTTTTATTGTTTGCTTGTTGTGGTTACGGCAGTGCTACGCTAGAGCGATATGAAAAAGATGTGGGGGGGGTGCCTTTGTCGGTGGACTTCCTAAGGGATTCTAACCTCCATTCACGTTACGTCTGGAGAAAACAGACGAAAACTCCAGAGAGGTAGATCGACAGCCGCGCTATTGGACCCGAACCCGGTATCTTCACATTTCAGCCGTCTACCATTTTGACTGACCATCGCCTATGGTGGGCAATTTGGTGTTTTAATTGCATGTTTTAAAATCGTGTTTTATTTACTTGTGAGGAAAGAGTTCTGCTTTCAAACTGAGTTTCAATTTTAGATAATTAATAAATGCTTTCGTCAAAAGTCACAAGTGGGATATTTTCTTTAACTAGACGCCTAGAGAGTCTACAAGGAAAGTGGGAGCTAGGTCGGGATTCTTGTAGACTAACTTAGCTATGCGTATACTATCGTGCTGACAATTCTGCCGGAATAGTCGATATCGAATTGTCTCAATGAAATTTCGTTTGAAGCCGTTAAAATTTTCCGCTGACGTCCACTCCATAGCTTTATGTTTTGCGGTTAAAATTTTTGTTTCTCTTGAAAACTTTTTACAGTTTTAAAGGTGAACTATGGCTTTCTAGTTTCGGGTTTAATGTTTTTCCATAAAATGAAGTATATAAAGTTTTTTTTTTTTTCAGTGTAAAATTCCGTTATACAGTAGGCGTTATGTGTTATTAATAATATAACAAGGACGTTGTGGTGATGAATTAATAAAACAGAAATACTTTTACGCTAAACATATAAAATTGACTATAGAATATGTTCAAAACGTAACTTGGGAAATAAACTGAACAGACATTTTGCGTAAAACGGACAGGAAAACACCTAAATTTTCACATGAAAGCCTTTGCGTGTTAGACGTATGTACTGTGCATTAATATTCACTTATGTTTATAGTAATAGTAGTGAAGTATATGAGACGCAGAATGCTTAAAAGGGCAAATATTTTTGTTTACAGTACCGCTCGATTTTTTTTTTTTTTTTTTTAAGAAATTATATCTATACTTACAACAGTACTTATCATGACGCGAATTTAACATTATGGGTATGCATTTTAACATCTATAAAGCAATTTTTTCTATAAAAATTGTGATAGGTAAAAATTATCTTTGCATCAGTTCATCTGTAGCTTAAAAATTGTACTAATTCAGAGCTGCCAACGCTCACGTTTGTGTTTTGCGTGTGTGTGTTTTTCCCCCCGGGAGATTTCCCACCACAATTTTTAAAAGGTTTAATTATGATTATCATTTTCCCTCTTTTAAATAGCAAGCTGTTAATTAAACATTTGTGGGGGAAAATCTCCCGAATAAAAACAGAAGAGTTGGCAGCTCTGTAATGTGTCAGGTTACAAATCACCAGATTTTATCGAGAGATTTTCCACCAATTTTAAAATATTTTAATATTGCATTAAAAATTTGTACTTGTTATAAGCATAAGCAGTATGGCAGAAATGGGTGGTAAAAAATCTTCCGGAAAAAATCGGAAGTGTTGGCAATTATTTGTATATACTAATTTTAAATTGAATCAATAAGCTTTCAAACGTATCTATTTGATGTTGAGTAAAGATATTTCGTTAAATGGATGTTGTACAGCGTGCAGAATTATGTCACACTTTTATTACTGCAGCAAATTAATAATAAATTACTATATTTTACTAAATTTGAATTCAATGAGTCAAAAAAAGCAAAATGCAAGTTAGCATTATTAATGGATGAAAAGTCAATGAACTAATAGTTTTTATTATTAGTAGTAGCATTAAATTAGTATTTTGCTATATACCAAGTAACATGTGCTTTTTATAAGATATATAGTAGGTATACTTATATACACTAAGTATTATGTGTAATTAATAATATAACAAGGAAGTTGTGATGACGAATAGAACAGAAATTCTTTTACACGAAACATAAAATTGACTTTCAGAATATGTTCAAAATGTAACTTCTGAAATAAATTGAGCAGACCTTTTGCGAAAAACGGGCGGAAAAACTCATAATTTATCACATGAAAACCGTTATGTGTTTTTTTTTTCACGAAAAAACTCTGTTCAGCCTCTGCCTTCTTAAAACCCGATTTAATGCAATTTTTAATGTACCTAAAAAATGCTAAATATGCATGCGTGCATCTTTAGCAATAAACTGTACCGTTTAAAGAGAACCAGTAATTTATTTTTCATGCCCTAAACTGAAGTTAATAACTTTAAAGAAAACTTGATTTCATATTAATCAATCAGAAAGTTCTAGAAACCAGGTTGCAGAGAATGTTTTTACACCCTACATTTCCCGCAATCCATATGAAAATTTCCCCAAAATTTTACAATAGGTTATAAACTTTCATAAATTCTGTACTACCATAGATATAAAAAGATTTGAAGGGTACAAGTTTTATGTTTCAAAACTTATAATAGAAATGGCCGCCCGCGTAGCTACTGTGGTAAAATGCATACTGAGTGTGCACGACCAAAGTAAGTATTGCATACGTAAATTGCTACGATCCATATTTATAAAATAGCAATTAGTCAAAGCTAACAGAAATAAGCGGCTGACTGGGAAAAAGTTGAAAAAAAATTCCTGCAAAATGGGAAAGGGAAAGAAAAACTCTGAGAATTTTGTAATTTATTGAAAAAATTAAAATCAGTTGTATATTTCGCTGTAGAATTTCATCAGATGGCTAAAATTTCCCCGACACTAGATAGCCGGATCTGACATATTCTGCATCTCTGCTAAGAACCAGAAATTTCAAACAGATATTTTTTTATATGAAAAAATACGAATCGTTTTTACGCCAATAAAGCTATCAATACGTTCTAACCTTTGGGTTAGGTTGCGATAAAGTAAAGTATTTTCTTCATTTGATTGTCAAGTACTGCAGTTTTGCAGCTGATGAAATAGACTGGCTTCGGTGGTGAAATATCACGTGTGAAGTTCAAATTTTCAATCGCGGCAGTTGCTTTATAAACAAACCCAAATCTGTGCTGAAATGCAGAGCGTGTTTACGTTTTTAATCTTAATCATTGTACTATTTGTTAGAAAAAGATGCTATTTAATTGTGTTTTCTACAATTTGCATTTGAAAGCTGTGTTCATTTAAAACATTCATCTACTTTGCAAATTCCTCGGATGTGCAAAGTGTAATCACGGTATAGTTGCTCTGGAAATCTGTTTGTATTCTGAAATGCTCAGCATTATGTTTTTAATCTTTGTGCATACATAGTTTGTCGTGCTGTGTACGGTGGGATTTGTTTTAAAAAAGGTATTATTTTATTGTGTTTTCTACAATTTACATTTGAAAGCTGTGTTCATTTAATACATTCATATACTTCAAAATTGCCTCGTATCTACAGTGTTTATTTATCTACAGATGTGAGATGCAAGAGTATCTAAATTAAAGGCCAGTACTTTCTGAAAATGCTATGCTTAGCATTTTCCCGAATACTCCTAAATTTTTAACTAACAGCAGCATTACTAACAGACAACTAGTTTCGAGGATCACGCCTCTAATCCGAAGAGAAATGCATTATCAGGTTTAAATGACATTTGTTTTTGACCCGAAGAAAATGGATAATTACCAAAAAAATGGATGCATAAAGGATAACAATCTGTTCAGCCTGCTCCTTCTTAAAACCTGATTTAATAACATTTTTAATGTACCTAAAAATGCTAAATATGCACGTGTCCATCTTTAGCAATATACTGTACCGTTTAAAGAGAACCAGTACATTATTTTACATGCCCTAAACTGAAGTTAATAACGTTAAAGAAAACGATTTCATTTTAATCAACCAGAACGTTCTAGCAACCAGAAATT
This sequence comes from Cheiracanthium punctorium, assembly GCA_038373885.1. NCBI lineage: Eukaryota > Metazoa > Arthropoda > Arachnida > Araneae > Cheiracanthiidae > Cheiracanthium > Cheiracanthium punctorium. The sequence goes on along the minus strand of JAWZYV010015637.1, from coordinate 871,145 downwards.
TTAACCAGATGCTTTTTATATTATAAAAAAATTCCTGTCTTAGCTAGCTTTTTGCAAATGAATAGATTAAAGATATCACGCAGCCCTAACCCTTTGCGTTAGGTCAACATCTTCTGGATATTGAAGGCCTAACAACTGAAGCATCGACGTCATCACAGTTGTATTTTCAAAAAGTAAAATTATTTAAACTTTCTGGTGGGTGTTACTAATATTAGAAAATATCTTAAAATAAAAATACTTTCATACAAAATAATTCATTGTGATCTATTTCTGTATCCCATTATAAAATTAATGATGGTCAAAATTTTTCATTTGTCGCAAAATTAATTTTTTTATCTTAAATCATTAAAAAGTTTTATGAATGAGAAAATTCAGCACAAATTTAAAATAGATATACTATTTGAAAATAAAACTGTGATGACGTCAAGTAAGGAGATCTAGTGGTAACATTAAAGCTTCAGCTGCAAGGTTTCTATATCTAGAAGGTGTTGGTTAGGTTGCGTTATAACAAAGTGTTTTCTCCGTTTGATTGGAAAGTACTGTTGTTGCAGTATGTCGGTTAGAGAATAACGTAATTATCATTCACAACACCAAATTCAGTTCGAACAAGCGTGCAAAAAAATAGTAAACTGGAATGATAACGTCGTGTAAATAGCGTATATCTCGGCGTATAACACGCCCATTCAACATAAAAGAATTTAATTTTTTTTTCGTACGTGTTATATACCCAATATAAAATGGTTAATGTAAAAAAATTATAAATGAACATTACAAATATGCATTACATTAAAAAATATAATTATTATCGTAAGACATGTTAAATTCAACAAGTTAAATTTAAAATCTTTTTAGATAAATCTATATATATAAAGGAAGATGTCCTGACTGACTGACTGACGATCATCGCCCAGCCGAATGTACCCGAGATACACAAATGAAATTTTAGGAGCTTATAGCTTTTGTGCTCAAGGCGTCATTTAAGAAGCGATTTTTGAAAATTCGAACCCAGACGGGATTGCGGCCCAAATGTTCTTTTCATGTTTCCCTCCATATCTCAGGGAGGATAAGAGATAGCCGTAAAATTCTTGCTTTAAAATGTAACTAACACAATTACGTAAAAATCGTTTTCAGGATTTTTTAGAATTCGCACCCCAAACTGATGTAAAGGGCCTAAACGTTCTTTTCACATTCATCTTCATATCGCAGAGGGATAAAGAGATAACCGTAAAATTCTTGCTTTAAAATGTAACTAACATCAATACTTAAAATTTATTTTCAGTGTATTTAAGAATTCGAACCCAAACAACGGTAAAGGGCGCTTAATGTTCTTTTTACGTTTCTTTCATAAATCAGAGGAAAAAAATAGACAGTCATAAAAAATTATTCTTTAAAATGTAACTAACAACAGTACCTAAAAATCGTTTTCAGTTTTGTTTAGAATTTGCACCTCAGCGGGAGTAAGGGGCCCAAAACTTTCTTTTCCCATTTCCCTTCTTATATCTAAGGCATACAGAGATAGGCGTAAAATTCCTGCTTAAAAATGTAACTAACAGCAATAGCTAAAATTCGTTTTCAGGATTTTTTATAATTCGCACCCAAACGGGGGTAAGAAGTCCAAAATGTTATTTTCACATTTCCGTCATATCCCAGAAGAAAAAGAGGTAGCCGTAAAATTCTTGCAGTGAAATGTAACTCACACAAATATCTAAAAATCATTTTCGGAATTTTTTAGAATTCGGACAGAAACGGGGATAAGAGGCCTAAAAGTCCTTTTCACGTTTCTTTCACATCTCAGAGAAAAAAAAAATAGACAGTCATAAAATTTCTGCTTTAAAATGTAACTAACAGAAATACGGAAAAAAGTAAGGTTTTTTTTTTCATAATTTGCACCAAAACGGGGGTAAGGAGCCCGAAACGTTCTGTAACGTTATTTTCACATTTATCTTTATATCTCAAAAGAAAAAAGAGATAGCCGTAAAATTCTTGCTTTAAAATGTAACTAACAGCAGTACCTATTATTCGCATTAAGACGTTTTAGAATTCGCGCCCAAACGGGGCTTAGGGTCTAAAACGTTATTTCCACATTTCCCTTCATATCTCCTAAAAACTCCTAAACTTCTAAAAAACTCCGGAAAAACTCCTAATTTATCACATGAAAACCGTCATATGTTTTTTCTTTCACGAGGAAACTCTGTTCAGCCTCTGCCTTCTTAAAACCTGATTTAATGCAATTTTTAATGTACCTAAAAATGCTAAATATGCATGTGTCCATCTTTAGCAATATACTGTACCGTTTAAAGAGAACCAGTACATTATTTTACATGTCCTAAAATGAAGTTAATAACGTTAAAGAAAACTTGATTTCATATTAATTAATCAGAAAGTTCTAGAAACCAGGGTGCAGAGAATATTTTTATACCCAACATTTCCCATAATCCGTATGAAAATTTCCCCAAAATTTTACGATAAGTTATAAACTTTCATAAATTCTGTATTACCATAGATATAAAAAGATTTGAACGGTACAAGTTTTATCTTCCAAAACCTATAATTAAAATGGCCTCCAAAGTAATTACTAAGGTAAAATTCATACTGAGTGTGCACGACCAGAGTAGGTATTGCACACGTAAATTGCTACGATCCATATTTATAAAATAGCAATTAGTCAAAGCTAACAGAAAGAAAACGGCTGACTGGGAGAAAGTTGAAAAAAAATTCCTTAAAAATGGGAAAGGGAAAGAAAACTCTGAGAATTTTGTAATTAATTGTAAAAATTTAAATCAGTTGTAAATTTCGCTGTAGAATTTCAGAAGATGGCTAAAATGTACCGAAATCCTAGATCAAAGGATTTGACATATTTTGCATCCCTGCTAAGAACCAGAAATTTAAACCAGATATTTTTTATATTAAAAAATACCAGTTATTACCAACGCATTTAGCTGCTATCACCTCTGTATGTTAAGTTATCAGGAAGCTCTAACTCTAACCCTCGCATTGGGCTGCTTTTAAATAAATTAGTTTCTTCATTTTCAGTGGCAAGTAGAGATGGGCGGTTCGACTCATTTTACTGATTCGAATCTCGACTCACTCACTACTTCGATGATTCGAATCTTGAATCAATAAAACAACTAAAGAAATTTTCCCTCTCTCTGCGCCGAAAGCCGTACTATTTAAACACCTTTCACCCATTCATCGGGTTTCTTCTCCGCTGAGTTCTCGGGCAGTTAGCATCTCTCTCTCCTTGCTCCAGTAAAACTAGTGTTTAAACTGCCCGAAATGAAAATACAGGGGAGCTTCGTATGACCCCCTGGGCCTGTAAGATTAAAAGGTTAAGTTTGGTGTCAAAGTATTCGAAATTTTATGTATCGATGGAAGTTCCTAAGAGGGGGTCGAGAATCAATAAAAACGCGCTCCGATGGATAGTTTCCGAGATATACGTTAATTCATTATGGTAATTAGACTAATTAACCATGATTGAGGCTTAAAATGACTGCAAACATGTAGAAATTGGCTCTGGGATAGTTTCCAGACTTTGGAGATGCCATCGGAGGAGGCTAGTGTTTAAAATGACCAAATTGAAAATATAGGGGAGCTTCGTATGACCCCCTGGGCCTGTAAGATTAAAAGGTTAAGTTTGGTGTCAAAGCATTCGAAATTTTAAGTATCGGTGGAGTGTTGAGTCTAGGGGGGGTCGAGAATCAATAAAAACGCGCTCCGGTTGATAGGTTCCGAGATATACGTTAATTAATTATGGTAATTAGACTAATAAACCATGGAGCTGTTTTTTCTGCGATGAGAGAAGAAGAAGCTTTCCGAGAGAAAGCAGTAGCAAAAGCATCACAAGCTGGTATTGATCTCAGGATTTTCTTATCGCCGGCCTCAGAGGCATAGCCAAGGGGGGGGGGTTAGGGGGGTCATAACCCCCCATGAGGAATTTTTTGCCATACAAAATGTATATTCTTCACTACATTATCATACACACGTATAAATATATATGAGTTGTAGTAGTCATAACCCCCCCCCCATAAAAAATTTCTGGCTACGCACCTGGCCGGCCTGTATTTTTGCCCTTTATCGAATTCGAGATTTCACTGAAATGAAAATGGGAATATCGGATATTTGATGTTGAAATAAAACCGATATGTCGATTTTTGGCCCAGTCCTACTGAGGGGCTGCTGCCCCCCCCAAAAAAAAATGGGACCCTTTACTTAACTTACAATTGAACTTTATCTTTAAATTTGATACCCAGCCCACCCCGAAATAAAATCCTGGCTACGCCACTGTCAATAACACTAACTACGCCACTGCTTTAGACCCTATTTTGTATTTCTCTGAATCACGAAAGAAAATAAAATCATTCCCCTTAAACGAAAAACAAGGTTAAAAAAAAAAAAAAACGAAATCTGCTGCAATAAAGCGAAATGTTATTTTGCTTACTACAAAGTCGTTTTGTGAGAGCGCTTAATACCGCCCCTGTATCCTTCATTAAAAGTGACAAGCACAATCCTAACTTTATTTCATTCTATTTCCCTTCACATGAAAATCCGCCACCATGTAAACTTAACGTTCCGTTTTTTTTTTTTTTTTTGAGGGTGGGGGGGGGGATGGCATATATTGAAGTTAAAAGTAGAAAAGGGATGTTTCATTAAATTTTAAACAAATATTAAACCAGCCAGACATTTTGGAAGGAGGGAGTCCCCCCGAAGGAAAAAGGTTTAAACAACTTTGAGACACCCCCCGCTCTTCCACGAGCATTGGCGTAAATTGGCATGTAATATTTGGATGGGGTGACAAAATGTTTCCGATTGTAGAAAATATCATTATTATAAATAGCTCTGATACTTGAATTTTCTTAATTTTTTTTTCGCGGGGAGATTTACCCCTCTTGCCCTTAGGAAGTTACGCCTATGCCCCCCGCCAAAAGCAAACGATGTTCGACCCACTCCACACCCACAGACAGATAAAACTTTAAATCCGACCACCAACCAAGAAATGAAACACCAAAGATTCGAAAAAAAAACTTCAATTAAATGAAACATCCTTTCGACTCTTTTCGACTCCTTTCGACTCTGAGTCGATAGAAGATTCGAAAAACTAACGAATCTCAACGATAGTATACAATCACCGAAACAGAGCGAAACACTGAATCAGTAAAGATTCGTTGCTGCACCAACTCAGTGGCCAACTCACCCACACCCACTCATTTACTGTTTCAAATCATCTATCGACTCAGAGTCGTAAAGAGTCGAAAAGAGCCGAAAAGAGTCGTAAGGAGTCGAAAAGAGTTGAAAGAGTAAGGGAAAATCTCTGGGAACGGCAAAGGGAAAATAAGTTTTTCTTCCCTTCGCACTTGGAATGTATTTCCCTTGAGGGCTTGAGATTCGAATCAGTAGAGAGTGAGTGTAAAGACTGAGCCACTCAGTACCAAGATTCGAATCACTGATTCGACTCATTGAATCATTGGCCATCTCTAGTGGCAAGTACTACTATTGCGTGGCTCACGAAATAGATTATCTTCGGTGGTGAAGTATCATGTGACCCTGTGCATGTGAATTTCAAATTTTCAATCGCAGCAGTTGTTTTACAAACAAACACAGATCTGTCCTGAAATGCAGACTGTGTTTATGTTTTTAATCTTTGTGCATACAAAGTTTGTTGTGCTGTGTACTATTTGTTAGAAAAAGTTGTTATTTAATTGTGTTTTCTACAATTTACATTTGAAAGCTGTGTTCATTTAAAACATTCATCTCCTTTGCAAATTCCTCGGATGTGCAGTGTGTAATCGCGGTATAGTTGCTCTGGAAATCTGTTTATGTTCTATTAGCGCTCAGCGTTATGTTTTTAATCTTTGTGCATACAAAGTTTGCCTTGCTGTGTACGGTGGGATTTGTAAAAAAAAGATATTATTTTATTCTGTTTTCTACAATTTACATTTGAAAGCTGTGTCCATTTAATACATTCATATACTTTGAAATTGCATCGTATCTACAGTGTTTATGTATCTACAAAGGTGAGATGAAAGAGTGTCAAAATTAAAGGCCAGTACTTTCTGAAAATGCTGTGCTTAGCATTTTCCGGAACACTCCCAAATTTTTAATCAACAGTAGCAATACTTAGAGACAACTAGTTTCGAGGATCGCACCTCTAATCCTAAGAGAAATACATTATACAGTTTAGATGACATTTGTGATTGACCCGAAGAAAATGGATAATTAAAAAAAGGCAATGCATGCATAAAGGATAACAGACTAAGAAAATAAACACTCAAAAAACTGGTGTTATAAGATAAAATAATTAAAAACTTTGTGAAAAAAAGTAACCTTTTTTGTGTTTTTTTCACAAAGTTTTTATTTATTTTATTTTGGATAACAGACTGTTCAGCCTGTGGCTTCTTAAAACCGGATTTAGTACCATTTTTAATGTACCTAAAAAATGCTAAATAGGCATGTGTTCATCTTTAGCAACATACTGTACCTTTTAAAGAGAACCAGTACATTATTTTACATCCCCTAAAATAGGTATGGGCAACCTTTGAAAAGTTGTGGGCCAAACTTTGGGATGTTAGCGAAGTCGCGGGCCAAATAATTGGGATTTATATGAGATATTGAATGGTTTATACGGAGTTTTCAAATGTTCCGCGGGCCGGATCGAAAGCCGTGGTGGGCCACATCCGGCCCGGTTGTCCATATGTGCCCTAAAATAAAGTTAATAACATGAAAGAAAACTTGATTTTATATTAATCAGTCAGAAAATTCTAGAAACCAGAAATTTTAACCGGATGGTTTTTATATTATAAAAAAATTAATTCTGTCAATAGTGCACAACAATAAAAATAAATTACGCTATCAAAGAGCCCTAACTTTTCGGGTTAGGTTACGTTTAAACATATATTTTCCCCATTTGATTTGCAAGTACTGTTGTTGCACTTGTCGGTTTAAGAGAAACGTAATTATTATTCACGACACCAAATTCAGGAAGTTTGCTATTAATCCGGTTTTTATATTCGAGAGATTTCCCACCAATTTTTAAACTGTTAATATTGTATTAAAATTTTGTAAGCTGTAAAGCAAAAATGGGTGGGGAAAAATCTTCCGAAAAAATTGGAAGGGTTAGCAATTATTTGTATTGTTTAATTTTAAACTGTATGAATAAGCTTTCAAACGTATCTATTCGATGGTTATGTCGAATGAAGCTATTCCGTTTATTGGATGTTGTACAGCATGCAGAATTATGTAACACTTTTACTACTGCAGCAAATTAATAATAAATTACTATATTTTACTAAATTTGAAAAGTCATAAAAGGCAAAATACAAGTTAGCATTATTAATGGATGAAAATTCAATGAGCTAATAGTTTCTATTATTAGTACAAGCATTAATATTATTATTTTATTATATACCGAGTAACATGTGCTTTTTATAAGATATATAGTATGTATACTGATATATACAATAAGTATTATGTGTTATTAATAATATAATAAGGAAGTTGTGATGGTGAATAAAGTGGAATTCTTTTACACCAAACATAAAATTGACTTCCAGAATATGTTCAAAATGTAATTTGTGAATTAAATTGAACAGACCTTTTGCGAAAAACGGATGGAAAAACTAACATGAAAACCTTTCTGTTTTTTTTTTTCCATGAGGAAACTCTGTTCAGCCTCTGCCTTCTTAAAACCGGATTTAATACCATTTTTAATGTACCTAAAAAATACTAAACATGTGTTCATCTTTTGTAATATACTGTATTGTTTAAAGACAACTAATACATTATTTTACAAACCCTCAACTGAAGTTAATAGCGTGAAAGAAAACTTGATTTTATATTAATCAATCAAAAAGTTCTAGAACCAGAAATTTTAACTAAATATTTCTTATATTAAAAGAAAAAACGCACTTCGCAGCTTGGTTATACTAAATAAAGCCATTAAAGAGCACTAACCTTTCGGGTAAGGTTGCGTAAAAACAGTGTTTTCTCCACTTGATTGTCAAATACTGCTGTTGCAGTATGTCGATTTCAGAATACCGTAATTATCATTCACGACACCAAATTCAGTTCGAACAAGCGTGCAAAAAAGTAGTAAAGTGGAGTGATAACGTCGTGTAAATACCGTATATCTCGGCGTATAACCGTGACCTTCACGCACTTACAACTTTAAAAAATTTCATTTTACCAATATGTTATTTTACATACCCTAAACTGAAGTTAATAAAGAAAACTTGATTTCATGTTAATCAATCAGAAAGTTCTTGATACCAGAAATTTTAATCAGATGCTTTTTATATTAAAAAAAAATTCCAGTTCGTAGCTGTGAAGTGAAAAATAATGAGATAAAGCTGTCGAGGAGCCCTAACTTTTCGGGTTAGGTTGCGTTAAAACCAAGTATTTCGCCTATTTGATTGGCAAGTACTGCGGTTGCACTATGTCGATTTGAGAATAACGCAATTATTATTCACGACACCAAATTCAGTTCGAACAAGCGAGCAAAAAAGTAGTAAACTGGAACGATAACGTCCGAGATATACGTAAATAACGTATATCTCGGCGTATAACCGTGACCTTCACGCACATTCAACATAAAAAAATAACTTCATTTTTTTGTGTGCGTTTCATATACCAAATATAAAATGGTGAATGTAAAAAAAAATTATAAATGAAAATCACAAATATACATTACACAGGGTTCCTGCCACAGGAATAGTTGCTTTAGTAGCCTTTAGGGTATAAAATAGTACCCTGATATTAGCCTTCAGTTTACAAAATAGTAGCCTTTATGGCAAAAATAGTATCCTTTTTTATAAATCTAAACAGACTGAAATCTTCTAAACAAAATTTAAAAAATATTAAATACACATTTTTGTTTTCTGAAAGAAGTTTATATAAATATTTGTGAAGATTAAATTCATTATATATTACTCTTTAGTAGATTATGATTGCGGTTTAACTCTGTTTCCTTAGATGCAGAAGTTCATAGAACATAACATTATAAAATACACAGTACATGCAAAACACAGTAGACTCTCTCAAAACTACATACGGCAGAATCAATAAACGTGGAGATTATAGATTTTTAGATCATGGAAGTGTTAACATAACGTTTTATTGAATTACTATGTGAATTAAAAAAGAAGTAAGTACTCAAAATAAAAACTGATGACTCTTTTTAAAGATTAAAAAAAAATTCTTTCTAAAAAAGAAAAAAAATACACAGTTTAAAAACAAGCAGCAGGTGCATTAACTTTCGTGAATCATACATTACCACTAATAAAAGTTAATAGTGTTGCTAAAATTAAGTTTTGCCTTTTGTTGGATGTAAATCGTTTAACTGCAGCGCAAGATAGGAGCATTAAATATTCACATAGGTTATAGGTTGGGCGTTATATTTTGTAAAAAAAAGAGAGAGAGAGACCTGCAATGTTTACTTACCCGCTTAGCATTACACAAATGATGCAAGAAAAACGACAGACAACTTACTAGAGAGATTTTGCCAGAAAATTTGAGAAAACTCTCCAAAAAGTATAAATATGTAAGTAGGCCATCCCACTGTTTCAGTCTTGAATTAGCTTTTCTATCAAACGCTACCCACACAGCACAGCTAATTTGCATCAAACTTGCAGTAAGCTTGATTTATCAAGTCAATAAACTTGAATTAAGCTTGAAAATTTCAAGCGTGTAAACTTAATGCAAGCTTGAGCATTGTGTTCAAGTGTTCAAGTTTACACTTGCCCAACTTGCATTAAGCTTGACATAGCAAGCTTAATTCAAATTTACTACATTCTAAAAAATTTTCCTAAAAAAATTTTCCTAAATACATGGTACGTCGGTCGGTAAACTCGCCCCATATATTTGATTTTCCACGCATTTTCCCCTCTACGCCGAAACCTCAAGTTATTTTAATCTAGCGTCCGCGACCGATCTCGGGACCTGAGGTGTGGGAAGGCAGCGTCTAACCACCATGCCAATCTGACTCGCGGTGACATGACTAAAGTTTGAAGTGACTGTTATGGTTGTCACGCCGTTTTTTGGCGGTAAAACGGCGGTAATGGAGCCTAAACGTTTTTTGCACGTTTCTTTCATATCTCAGAGGGAAAAAAAAATAGACAGTCATAAAAATTCTGCTTGAAAATGTAACTAACAGCAGTACCTATAAATGGTTTTCAGTTTTGTTTAGAATTCGCACCTCAACGAGGGTAAAGGCCCAAAACATTCTTTTCACATCTCCTTTCTTATATCCGAGGGATACAGAGATAGGCGTAAAATTCTTGCTTTAAAATGTAACTAACACAATTACCTAAAAGCCATTTTCAGGCTTTTTTATAATTCTTACCCAAACGTGGGTAAGAGGCCCAAAACAACTTTAACGTTCTTTTCACATTTCCGTCATATCCCAGAAGAAAAAAAGAGATAGTCGTAAAATTCTTGCATGAAAATGTAACTAACACAAATATCTAAAAATCATTTTCGGAATTTTTTAGAATTCAGACACAAACGGGGGTAAGGGGCCTAAACGTTCTTTTCGCGTTTCTTTCACAACTCAGAGGAAAAAAATAGACAGTCATACAATTTCTGCTTTAAAATGCAACTAACAGAAATACAGAAAAAAAAATTCAGGGTTTTTTATAATTTGCATCCAAACAGGGTAAGGAGCCCAAAACGTTCTGTAACGTCCTTTTCAGATTTCCCTTCATATCTCAAAAGAAAAAAAGAGATAGCCGTAAAATTCTTGCTTTAAAATGTAACTAACAGCAGTACCTATTATTCGCATTAAGGCTTTTTAGAATTCGCATCCAAACGGGGTTAGGGTCAAAAACGCTCTTCCCACATTTCCCTTAATATCTCAGAGGGAAAAAGACATAGGTGTAAAATTCCCCCTTAAAAATATAACTAACAGCAATACCTAAAAATCCTTAAATCGTTTTCAGGGTTTTTTAGAATTCTCACCCCCAACGGGGGTAAGGGGTCCAAAATGTTCTTTTTACATTTCTCTTCATATCTCAGAGGAAAAAAGAGACAGCTGTAATATTCCTACTTTAAAATGTAACTAACAGCAATACCTATTATTCGCATTCAGGGTTTTTTAGAGTTCGCATCCAAACGGGGGTTAGGGTCTAAAACGTTCTTTTCATGTTTCTTTCACATCTCAGAGGAAAAAAATAGACAGTCATAAGATTCTTGCTTTAAAATGTAACTAATAGAAATACCTAAAATCCATTTTCAGGGTTTTTCAGAATTCGCACCCAAACGGGGGTAAGGGTCTAAAACGTTCGTTTCACGTTTTCCTTTATATCGCAGAGGAAAAAAGAGATAGCCTTAAAATTCTTGCTTTAAAATGTAACTAACAGAAATACCTAAAATCATTTTCAGGGTTTTTTAGAATTCGTGTGCAAACTGGTGTGAGAGGCCAAAACGTTATTTTCATCCCATCTTATATCGAAGGGAAATGAAGATAGGCATAAAAATCTTGCATAAAAAAGTATCGAACACAAATTCATAAAAATCTTTTTCAAGGTTTTTAAAAAATCGATCTCAATATGGGATAGTTTACAAAAAAATGCGTTTTTCACGTATTTTTTTAGTTTTGAGTGCTGTTAATTTCAGACAAAGATTTTTGTCTACCTAGTGAAAGGGCGAATCCCTTTTAAAGGGTTGCCAGATTAAATGTGAAAACTAGCCAAGGTTCCTTTCAAGGTTTTCGGTAACTCTGTATTCCATAGCTGTCAACTACTGCGGAATATAATTAATCTACTTTTTACAAATAGTGAATCTTTTAAGTAGTTTTTCAAAAGAACAGCTAACTGGCGAGTGTCGCGTAGAAAGTTTACTATATATTAAGCCAAAATTGTATCGCTGGAAATAGTAGAAGGGCGAAGTATGAAGGTCCCGGGTTCGGGTCCCATCGCGCATCCTTCAGCCTAACCGTTCGGAGTTTTCCGTGATTTTCTCCAAAATTTAGCAGAAATTAGAGATGAGTCGGGCTCTGTAATTAACAATTGTGTTTGGGCTTGGGCTCGTGAAAAATTTCTCCTTTATTGAGCATACTGCTTGAAACAGATTTTAAAAAGTGATTCATGAGGAAAATAAAAGTACTTATAATAGCACCTACTAAAAAATTAATAGATAAATAAAAATAGCGGCACAGGAGACTAGAAGGTGCGTGAAGCTCTTTGGGTATTTTAGAACGGTGGTTTATATTCCTTAGTTAGTCATGAGATCCGACATTTTTTGATAAAGGATGGATACAAAGAATTAGAAAGTGCATTGGGAGTTTGCAACTATATTTGATTTGCACAAACGGCAAAATTTATTGTATTCTATCAATCAAGTAATTGAATTCTTTTACCTTAGCTGAAATTTCGGGCTCGGATTAAAAGTCCTCGGGCTCGAGCTTCAAAAAATGAGCCCGAACTCATCTCTAGCGGAAATACGGTTTAGGACCCCTTAGAAAGACCGGTATAAATAGCATTCTGCAGCTGTAACCGGTGAGCAGATTGCTACCAGATCTGGTATATGTAGATGCGATCAAGGGAATTTTTGAGAACGTTTAGCTAAAAAAATGTCCACTAGATGGCACTTTGCAAGGTGAAATCAGCTCAAATACTATCTAAATTAGTTAATAAATGCCCAGAAACTATTGAATAAATGTTTAAATTGTTTGTATATTTCGAATTGGCCATTTCCATCATTAAATTGGCCGTTTTGCATGCAAAACGCCATCAAGTGGACATTTTTTGAACTATTTTTTTAAATTCCTTGAGCACATATCAAGGAATGCCGATATGCCAATTGCCAATACATGATATGTATAGCCAATTGGTATATTGGCTATACATATCATGTATAGCCAATATACTAATTTTCGTTACAGTCCGTTCGCCCGTTTCAGTTATAGAGCAAGCACTATTCATAGGGGAAGTTTAATTATAACCACCCTATGAAAACTCTCCCGATTTCATGGAGAGATTTTCTACCACCATTTTTAAAAGTTTTATCCTCCTGTAATATTTTGACTCGTTTTAAGTTTAAATACCTAAGTAAATATTAGTGGTGGAAAATCTTCTGATATAATCGGAAGAGTTGGCATCTGCGTATATGCATAAATTTTAAATTGAATTAATAAGCTTTCAAACATATCTGTTTGGAGTTGATATTCGGTAAAGCTGTTCAATCTACCATCGGAATAGAAAAACGAAATATTCATTAGCATTTACTGTATGTTTGAGAGCGTACAGAATTATGTCACATTTATTACTGCAGTAAATTAATAATCTGTATCTTCTCAGGCACTCTCAGAAATAAGAAGTTTATATCATCTCATGAAGTTACTATTGATTAGTGCTTAAGGATTGTGTGTTATTTTCTCATATACATGCCTCGAAGGGAAGCAGTACTCAGAGGAATCAGTTTACCTTCTCTCCTCTTTGTACGACACATTCACATATTTTGCAATCTATACTAAAATAGTAAATAGCAATCAATTTTTTTTATTAGAAAAGCACATTTGAGTGTATTGTTATTTTGTTTTAGTTATTTATTTTAAACGTTACTTACGCATTCGGCTTTTTTTTTTAAATTTTAGCTAAATTTGTAAATATACAGCTAAACTCAGTTATACCTATTCCATTTACAGTGACAAACCCCTTATAATGTCAAAATTCTGTACAGTTAAGTCCCTCGCCTGTAGAACAGAAACTTGCTTTATAGCGCCATAAATAATGAGGCCCCTCCAATCCCGTTGTAACCGAATTCAACTGTAAGAGATTTTTAAGTGGAAAGCAGAAGGAAATAAACAAATTTAATTATTAGAAATAAAGAGGTAAAAGATGTCTTCGAACATCTCTCTTTCAAAATTCTTAAATATTAAGAGGTAAAATATATTTTCGAACAGTTTGTTCCTTGAAATTGAAAAAGCAGACAAATTAGTCTCCTTCGACGAAACATTAGACTGAGCAAAAAATAGAAACATCAACGTCTTATATCAACACCTCCTAGATATAGAAAGCCTAACAACTAAAACTCTGACGTCAGCACTAAGCCTTCAAGTAAAGACGTCATCACAGTTTTACTTTCACTAAGTAAAACTATTTAAAATTTCTGGTGAATGCTGCAAATATTAGAAAATATCTTAAATAAAAATAAAAATTAAAATACCTTTCTCATGCAAAATTATTCATTCCGATCGATCTATTTCCTTATCATATTATCTAATTAGTCATGGTTAAAAACTGCCATTTGTCATAAAATTATATTTTTTATCTCAAATTATTAAAATATTGTTATTTATGAGTAAATTCACCAGAAACTTTCTATAGTTTTATTTTATGAAAATAAAACATTTTTATGTATCCATCTCGACGACGCAAAAGCTTCGTTGCGTAGTGGTTGTTAGGCTTTCTTTATTTAGGAGGTGTTGCTTATACACACAATATCAGTTGTATTAGAATGCTGAGGAAAATTCAGCAGAGTTGCCAACTGCTCCGGTATATTATAAAGCACTTTTTTAAACAGAAATTTTCGCCATAATTTATTACAAAATTTTGGAATCAGTAATTTGGGTGGATTATCATATCAAGAGAATGTTAGGAAAAATTGCTGTTTGAAAAAAGTGGTTGTTTATATTCCGGGACAATTGGCAATTGTGTATCATCATTATACTTTTCACCACGATAACAGCCATCTTCGTATTTATTCTGGACTAGGAAAATTATTTCTTGATCTGTGTTTAAGATGACACCACTCAGTCATAGTACTTTCATTTGCTTTTTCATAATCTAACGAAGTAATATTAATTTTTTTCTGTTACTCTCCGTTCAAATATAATATTGGGAATAATCGCTTCGATTTCTTAAATGAAGGTTGTATCATATTCTAACTGCCAAGTGTATACCGTCTTTAAAAATTATATCCTTAATTGGTAGAAGTAAAAGATGTGATTTCATTCTGAAAAAATATTTTGTATGGCATTTTCTGAAACTGTATTTTAGTTTCCGTATCTATTCTGTATCCAAAAAATTTTTTAAAAACTGCTACACTTAGATGTGGAAAATCATTGTTATTGTTAAGAACACACAAACACATAGCAAGAAAAAAAATCACGGAGAGCCCATAAAGTGAAAGCAGCAGAATGCTTCAGTACAGAGACCGATTATCATCCCTTGATTAACACAACTCCAAATTTCAAGGCCACCTCCGTCTGTCTACGTATTTCGTTCAAAAATTTAATTTTTAAACTGTTAGTTTTAGACATTTTGTTAAAGAATAATTAATTCACAAGACGTTCGGAAACTTGACAAAGGTATATTTTTAGTTAATCGCTACAAGAAAACTGTTCGTGTGACCCCACATTACAGTGTGATTCAGAGTCATATTGGTGAAACCTATTTTTCCTAGAAGCCAATAAACTGCTCTTTGAGACACCCTAAATAAAAAGTGAAGACGAAATTTAAATTTTTTAGCATAAATTTCTATTCGATATTCACTCTCGATTAGACTGAAGACAAATAAACTTTTTCTTTTCAAAATTGTCTCTAAAGCAACCAAGTAAATTAGTTGTTGAAGAATATTTTACGCAGCTAACTGAAGCTGTGTTTTCAATGATGGATGTGGTAGTCTAATGGCCACAAAGTAACTGTGAGTATAATTAATGGACAACGCGATAAAACTATACAACACGTAATGGGAATCAATAAAGATGGCTAATAAAAGATGATCAGCCTAAAAGAAAAGTGTCTTGAAGTCACACTGATTTATGTAACTGGTGAAAAGGCTAAGAGATCGCATTTATTATGTTTATACGAAAAATGTTTTCGCAGATTATTTTATGGTTTGGGGCGCCGATACACCGTTTTGTCAAGATTAACATTGGCAAGATGGTGTAGAGCCAATATATAAATCTAAATCAAGATTCCTCTCTGTTTTATTGAATTTACGTCCAGCTAATATTTATATAATTAACTGCGACATTAGTTTTCAGCTGCATAGGGACATATTCATTAATTTATTGTCAGACAGTCTATAGTAAAAAAGTAAGGAAAAAAAGATACATCTAGACGAGAATTTAAAAGGTTATATTTTAACTTACCATAACACAGAATTGTATTTGAAGATAATATCAATGTGTATTGAGAAAAAAAAATTTAAGTTATAATTACAATAAATTCAGAAATAATTAATTTTATTAAAGATAAAAGAAACCAGGTTTTTTTTAAAAGTATTTTCTGTTTTGTGTATAAAAGGGCTAGGTTCGTCCTGAGGGGACTGCTATTATAGAGCATTAGAGATAGGCGGTTCGACTCATTTTACTGATTCGAATCTCAACTCACTCACTACTTCGATGATTCGAATCATGAATCAATAAAACAACTAAAGAAATTTTCCCTCTCTCTGCGCCGAAAGCCGTACTATTTAAACACCCTTCACCCATTCATCGGGTTTCTTCTCCGCTGAGTTCTCGGGCAGCTAGCATCTCTCTCTCCTTTTGCTATGGGACGGTTTGTAGGCTTTGGAGATGCCGTCGTAGGGCGGTTACAGTTAAACTAGTGTTTAAACTGCCCGAAATGAAAATATAGGGGGGGCTTCGTATGACCCCCTGGGCCTGTAAGATTAAAAGGTTAAGTTTGGTGTCAAAGCATTCGAAATTTTATGCAACGATGGGGGTTCCTAAGGGGGGGTCGAGAATCAATAAAAACGCGCTCCGATGTATAGTTTCCGAGATATACGTTAATTAATTATGGTAATCAGACTAATAAACCATGGAGCTGTTTTTTTCGCGATCCGGCATCGTCATCAACGGAGAGAAAGCAGTAGCAAAAGCATCACAAGCTGGTATTGATCTCAGGATTTTCTTATCGCCGGCCTCAGAGGCGTAGCCAAGGGGGGGGGTTAGGGGGGTCATAACCCCCCATGAGGAATTTTTTGCCATACAAAATGTATATTCTTCACTACATTATCACGCACACGTATACATATATATGAGTTGCAGTAGTCATAACCCCCCCCCCATGAAAAATTTCTGGCTACGCCCCTGACCGGCCTGTATTTTTGACCTTTATCGAATTCGAGATTTCATTGTGAAAATGGGAATATCGGATATTTGATGTTGAAGTAAAATCGATATGTCGATATTTATCGATTTTTGGCCCAGTCCTACTGAGGGGCTGCTGCCCCCCCCCCAAAATGGGACCCTTTACTTAGCTTACAATTGAACTTTATCTTTAAATTTGATACCCAGCCCACCCCGAAATAAAATCCTGGCTACGCCACTGTCAATAACACTAACTACGCCACTGCTTTAGACCCTATTTTGTATTTCTCTGAATTACGAAAGAAAATAAAATCATTCCCCTTAAACGAAAAACAAGGTAAAAAAATATCTTAAACGAAATCTGCAGCAATAAAGCGAAATGTTATTTTGCTTACTACAAAGTCCTTTTGTGAGAGCGCTTAATGCCGCCCCTGTATCCTTCATTAAAAGTGACAAGCACAATCCTAACTTTATTTCATTCTATTTCCCTTCACATGAAAACCCTCCACCATGTAAACTTAACGTTCTGTTTTTTTTTTTTTTTTGAGGGTGGGGGCAGGGGGACATATATTGAAGTTAAAAGTAGAAAAGGGATGTTTCATTAAATTTTAAACAAATATTAAATCAGCCAGACAAGTTGGAAGGAGGGTGTCCCCCCGAGGGAAAAAGGTTTAAACAACTTTGAGACACCCCCCCTCCGCTCTTCCACGAGCATTGGCGTAAATTGGCATGTAATATTTGGATGGGGTGACAAAATGTTTCCGATTGTATAAAATATCATTATTATAAATAGCTCTGATACTTGAATTTTCTTAATTTTTTTTTCGGGGGGGGATTGACCCCTCTTGCCCTTAGGAAGTAACGCCTATGCCCCCCGCCAAAAGCAAACGATGTTCGACCCACTCCACACCCACAGACAGATAAAACTTTAAATCCGACCACCAACCAAGAAATGAAACACCAAAGATTCGAAAAAAAAACTTCAATTAAATGAAACATCCTTTCAACTCTTTTCGACTCCTTTCGACTCTGAGTCGATAGAAGATTCGAAAAAACCCCTCCAATTAAATGAAACATCCTTTCAACTCTTTTCGGCTCCTTTCGACTCTGAGTCGATAGAAGATTCGAAAAACTAACGAATCTCAACGATAGTATACAATCACCGAAACAGAGCGAAACACTCAATCAGTAAAGATTCGTTGCTGCACCAACTCAGTGACCAACTCACCCACACCCACTCATTTACTGTTTCAAATCATCGATCGACTCAGAGTCGTAAAGAGTCGAAAAGAGTCGTAAAGAGTCGAAAAGAGTTGAAAGAGTAAGGGAAAATCTCTGGGAAAGGCCTTCCCTTCGCACTTGGAATGTATTTCCCTTGAGGGCTTGAGATTCGAATCAGTAGAGAGTGAGTGTAAAGACTGAGCCACTCAGTACCAAGATTCGAATCACTGATTCGACTCATCGAATCATTGGCCATCTCTATGGAGCATATATCTTGTGCAGTTGAACTTTTTAATAGTAGAAATGCTGTATTTCAGACTTAAGTAGTAAATCTGTTGCGCGCTTGTTAAAACTTGCTTATAATAGCGCAGGACAGATCAGCACATATCCGCCTAATTAGTGGATATTTTGGGGATAAAAAAATGCATTTTAATAATTTTACTTTGAATATTACTTTTCATACATGGAGCGATGATTGTTTTCTTGTCAATATAGCTTTATACAGTTGACTTACTTTTGACTTTTTAATAACGTTAATTATAATGACTTCAGTTATGACAATTCAGTTTTGCAATTCTTAAGCTTGGTTGTGCACTGCTCCAGATTCCATAACGATTAGCGCAACATTCTCTGCAATTCTAGGCTCGGGTTAGACTCCTAGCTTAGGCTAGGTGATTTAATGGCCCGTCCTTTCATAGGGGGTAACGTTTGTCATTTATTAGGTATTCCCATAATAAAATGGCCAACATTTCCAACTTTAACGAGAGTGGCTAGTACCTTTATGGCAAGTGCTCGCAATGGAGGAAGAAAAGTTGGTTGTAAAAGGATGTGTGCACTGAAAGTGATATACACTGCTGTTATATTATAGCATCTGTCGTCTGGGTTCGATCCCCGGCTTGGGTGTAATTCGTTCGTCCCTTCATAGGAGGCAACGCTGGTCCACCTAACAAGTGCCTCCCTTATAAAAAGACCAGTATTCCTGGCCTTGGTAGTGTCCACTGCCCATACGGCAAGTACCCGCCTTTAGAACCAAAGAAAAAAGATATTATAGCACCTTCCTTGGTCCTTGATAAAAGCGGCGTTAACAGCTTACTTCACAACATAACTTGACAACAAGGCACATCGAATGTGGAAAGTTGCTCTTTCTCATTTTTAGTTATATTGCATCTTCTAAAATAATAAACAATTTTGATTGAAAGTAATATGAGGTAATACAGGAAGACAACACGTTTTCAGTAAAGGTTATGAGCAGTTTGCCCGCCCCCGCAGATTATTTTAAAATAGGATCTCTTTGGAAATAATGGTTTCAGACGAATGAGTATATTTATACCCATGTTTATATCAAATCGCTTTTGTTATTCAGGTTTTGTTATGTGGCATATTCTAAAATAAAAATTGATTTTCTTGATAGTTATCTGCGGCGTCAAAAAATGACACAAACAACGTGAAGTTTTCAGAGAAGACTGTGTCAAAATCTGCCCACTTTAAACCCAATAAGTTACAGGTAAGAACTTATTATAAGATAAGCGATTTCTTTAGTTTCTAATGTTCAAATACGTGAACTTTCTGTTGTCAAGGTTTCTGTATTCATTTCTTCTTCTTCCTTAAACATATTTATAACTAAAAGAATTATTTCATAAAAAAGCGGTCTGTTGCTTTGGATATTTTTACACATGCGCAAACAGAAGTTTGGGACGAAAAAAATCACTCAACATGAAGGTGGTGAAAACTTGATAATTGGACTTACATTAAAAAAATTGAATTGAAAGAACTTGTATTGAAGCAATGGTTATATAAGCTTAAATGGTTATATTATAAGCTTCGATAACTATCCAATTCAGATTATCACGGATATCTTCTTACGTACTTGTAGATCTCTGGTTTACTGCATTTTTGAAGAAAGATCCTCGGAAGTGCAAATGCAAGCAATGTAGAAATATTTCGTGCAACAGGATAAGCTTCAGAAATCCACATTCATAAAAAAAGTCATTTCAAACATTGGTTTCCACATTTTAGGACAATTTCACTCTTCACTCTTGATTGACATTACGACATACACACACACACACTCAAAACGATTAGTGTTCAAATGTGTGCTCAAGAAATTAGTGCTCAAGAATGTTCAAATATAATTTTCCATCCTATCCCATGCATATTATAGATAGAACTTAAGTAGTATATGGCCGGAAATCCGGCAGAGAAGTCGGATATCCGGTAGTTATGATTCAGATATCCAACGGTATTTCGAATATTGAAAAATCAAGCGGATAGGCCGAATACCAAATACTTGCCGGATATCCGTTACATCCCTAGTTTAAAGACAACCAATATGTTATTTTACATGCCCTAAACTGAAGTTAATAATGGTAAAGAAAACTTGATTTTATATTAATCAATAAGAAAGTTTTAGAAACCAGAAATTTTAACAGGATATTTTTTATATAATTTAAAAACTTCCTTAACTAGGCTGTTCAACGCTTTCTAGCCGTGTCAGGTAAAGCTATCAAGGAGCCCTAACCTTAGGGTTAGGTTGCGTTGAAACAAAGTATTTTCTCAGTGTATTTCGGAAGTATGCTCCTGTTGCAATATGTCGGATAGAGAAGTAACGTAATTATTATTCCGACACCAAATTCAGTTCGAACAAGCGTGCAAAAAAGTAGTAAACTGGAATGATAGCGTCGTGTAAATACCGTATATCTCGGCGTATAACCAACACCTCCTACATATAAAAAGCCTAACAACTGAAACTTTAACGTCATCACTAGGCCTTCAAGTGATGACGTCATCACAGTTTTACTTTCAAAAAGTAAAACTATTTAAAATTTCTGGTGAGTGCTACAAATATTAGAAAATATTTTAAATAAAAAATTAAAATACCTTTTTCATACAAAATTGTTCATTCCGATCTATTTCCTTACCATGTTATCTAATTAGTCATGTCTAAAAACTGCCATTTGATAGAAAATTATATTTTTTATCTCAAATTATTAAAATATTGTTATTCATGAGTAAATTCACCAGAAACTTTTTATACTTTTATTTTGTGAAAATAAAACATTTAACTGCAGGCTAAATGATGACATCAAAGCTTGGTGACGTAAGCGTTGATAGGCTTTCTTTATCCAGGAGGTGTTGGTATAACACGCACTTTCAACATAAAAAAAAAATACTTCATTTTTTTGCGTGCATTTCATATACCGAATAGAAAATGGTTAATGTAGAAAAATTATAAATAAACATTACAAATATGCATTGCATTACAAAATATAATTACACTCATGTCCATAAATTAAGGATAATGAAGTTCAGGCAAAGAAAGAGAAAGAAGCAAAACAAATTTGACTTATTTGTAAAGTCTATTTATTAAACAAAAAGTAAAGAGCAAAAAAGATGCTATATGTTTGACAT
Source organism: Cheiracanthium punctorium (assembly GCA_038373885.1). NCBI lineage: Eukaryota > Metazoa > Arthropoda > Arachnida > Araneae > Cheiracanthiidae > Cheiracanthium > Cheiracanthium punctorium. The sequence continues at coordinate 849,490 of JAWZYV010015637.1, read as the reverse complement.
AATTAATAAAAATTGCAAGTTTTACTCCCTTGACCAAATTTCAAAAAAGAACCTATTTACAAGAAACAGTATAACATGGTTAGTAGGATGGTTAATACGGAGTATGTCTCCCGGACGATGCAATACAGGCCTGACAACGCTTAGGCATGCTGAGTATCAAATGATCAATCTGATCTTGGGGAATATTACACCACTCATCAAGTAATGCACTCCGAAGTTCCGGTAGACAGGTGGGATGGGGTTGACGGGCTGCAATTCGTAGGCCAAGCATATACCACACATGCTCTATTGGATTCTAGTCCGGTTAGTATGCTGGCCAATGCATACGGGTGATATCCTCCGATTGAAGGCATTCGTCTACAATGTTTGCACGGTGAGGACGGGCGTTGTCATCCATAAACACAAATTCAGCACCCATGGCGCCCCGAAACAAACGTACATGTTGTTCCAGAATGACATCCCGATAGATGTGGCCTGTCATCTTTACACTCTGAACATGCAGGTCAATTCTGGAACCTTATGCCACTGGAAATGGTAGACGGGCGAAGTGTGAAGGTCTCGAGTTCGGGTCCCATCGCGCGCCCGTCGACTTAACCGTTCGGAGTTTTCCGTGGTTTTCTCCGAAACTTAGCGTAAATACGGGTTAGGACCCCTTAGAAAGACCCCCACGGAGGGCACCCCACCCATCGGCCTAGAGCCCACGCGTAGCTAATCAGCCGTAATCCCACAAACCAAAACCAAACCAATTCTGGAACCAAGAATAATTCCTCCCCAAACGAGCCATCCTGCACCACCGTAACGGTGACTTTCAATGGGGTTCTCTTGGTGGTAACGGGTTCCTGGCGCTCTCCAGATGAATGTCCGGCGAGAATCAGACTCCAAACTAAACCTGGACTCGTCGGAAAACATCACACAAGGCCACTGTTGCGGTGTCCACAATGCATGCTCTCTACTCCAGGTTAATCGCAGGCGACAGTGAGTTGCGGTAAGTGGAACACATCTGACAGGCCTACGAGCATATAGACCAATGTGCCCTAAGCGTCTGTACACGGTCTGCCTTGAAACTGTCGTACCGGTAGCTGAAGAGAGCTGACGAGACAGGTCTGATGCTGCACTCCGTCTGTTTTTTTGGCAGTAACTGCCAAATAGCTGTCCTCATTCGGCGTTGTAACTCGGGGTCGACCTGTGCTGTAACGTCTACTCACATTACCATCATCTTGGAATCGTTGCCAAAGCCTGGAGATGACACTCTGGGCGATTCCAAGTTCCTCGGATACTTCCAGCTGGCTACATCCACATTCCAGTCGTCCGATAATTCTGCCACGTAAAACATCATCCAAATGCCTCCTTTGTGCCATAACTATGCGGTTTTTGCACTGAAAGGCTTTCACAGCGCTTGTGAACAATTTTACTTCTTTGCCACCATTCCTTATATACCCCTCTCTTACACTCTCGTCATTGTGACGTACCATCCACGCCATCTGGTGGTTTCCTGTAATTTGCATATTCTTCAAGATGTGTGTGATCATTCCACAGGTGAAATTTTTATTTTAGAGATCAATTTCTGTGTGATTCTGAATTATCCTTAATTTATGTACATGAGTGTATTATCGTAAGGCATGTGTTAAATTTAACATCTTTTTAGACAAATATATATATATAAATTATTATTTTATACTTGATTCATGTCTTATGAAGAATAGCACTTTATATATAAAATTGACTTAGGAAATACATCTTACATTGGACTACTTTTTGGAGGATTTAGATTACCTATAGAAATGTATAGGTTATGGTTTAAAGTGATAGACGACTTCATGATATCCGTATTTTTTTCTCGACCGATTATGCATGATTTGATCACAATGTTTTTTTTTTCCTCTTCCTGTAGATTAAGGGCAAGTGCTCTTTTCACATCGGAATGATTTATAAATTTTATAGTTACCATATACCTACAAAATATTGTAATGTATTTCTGAGGTGTTGTATTGTATTGCAACTATATTGCATTGTAGGGAAAAAATGTCTTTTCAGCGGGGCATTCCTTCCATTATAAGGTGGAGCTAGTGGGCTTCGCATTAACGGAAAAAGAACACTGGTAATTATCAATTATTTAATAACTCTCAAGCAAATAATTTTTAAAGTAATAATTCATGAATCTATTTTGCATGTTTCATCGTCTTTCTATAACGCATTTTTTTTCGTCAAAAATTGCAAAATTTGAAGTGCGATGGGAATTCTCGCACTTAGGATATTGTTCTGATGCCTTGGATGCGCCAAAGTACGTGATTAAGGAAGGAGGTCGGAGGAGAACGTGGCACCGTTGCATGAACTGTGGCCAATCAATATTAGTAGTCACAACTGGATTCTATTCAAAGCCTCCTGTTTTCTTCGACTTGGACAAACTGGATAGACTGTTTCTGAACTCATGAAATATCAAAGCTGAAACGTCAAACTGTTTCGAACTTTTAGCTGAGACATACTGAGTCAGAAATAATTTTTTTTAAATTGAGCATGAACAAATAAGTTGTGACTTAGGCTTATACGAACTGCGAGTCAAGCAAGAACTCTGTGACCTCAAAAACTACGCCTGAAATAATGCAATGTTTCGAACTTTAGGCTAGAATAAGAGTCTACTTTGAACGCTTTATTTTATTCTTCCTATTTTTGTCTTAGTGTATAATTAAAAATTTGAAACAATCTCATGTACCATACCAAAATCTTCGAGTACGCGAAGTGCACGAATCTCTGATGAACTTGAACAACCTCAAAGTTAGAAGACCAGACTGTTTCTCGATCTCATAGCTAAGGTGTGACTTATCAGAAAGGAAATAAAATTTCTTCTCTTTAAATAGAGACCGAACACGCTGAAATCGAACCCGTATTTGAAAACTCTTTCACAAAGCAAATAAGGGACGAGTCTTTAAAGAATATCTCAACATCAAAACTGAAACGCGGGACTGTGTCGAACTACTAAACCGACTACGCTTCTTCGCTTCTTATATGTTTCCCGCAGTTCCGGGGCGCCTAGCGCCCTTTACTACGCTCATGAAGTTGTACTGGCAAGGGATATGCATTAATAAAACCCAGTACCCAACATCAGAGAAAAATGGGGGGTGAAGCAAGAACTGGCTTGAAACATTATGGTTTCGGACTTAAGGCTTATGTTTCATAGTAGTCTACTTTTAACTCTTCTTATGTCTTGCAATGGATTTGTTACACATTGAGACTGGTAAGTCAAAATGGATGAGTCGTTTATGAACTTTCAAAACTTCCAAGCTGAAAAGCCAGACTGTTTCGAACTGTGTAGCTGAAATGTACCGAATCATGAGCGAACTCAAATACTACTTCTTTTTCAAACTGAGCTGGAACTACTTAGTTCGGACTGTAAGCTCAGACTAATTACGAGTGAAGCAAGAACTTTCTGTGATGCCAAAGATTTAACCTTGAATTATTACTATGTTTCGAGCTTTAGGCTTAGAATGAATACGAGTCTGCTTTGAACGTTTATCTTTTACAAATTTTCTCTTGCATATTTTACATTGTAATACTTAACTAGAAAATCTTTTGGAAATAAAACAAAATTTTTTACAGATATAATGTTGTCTCGTGAATTCATTTATTTGCGTAGTTATATATGTTTTTAAAAATGTCTTCTTTAACTATACCAATATTTATTTTTGAGTAAAAAATTCAGCACCCAAGCATCATGCTATCATGCTAAAAGAGTAATGATTGTCAACAAAAAAATCTGATGCAGTGGCGTAGAAAAGGAATCATGAGCGAACTCAAATACTACTTCTTTTTCAAACTGAGCTGGAACTACTTAGTTCGGACTGTAAGCTCAGACTAATTACGAGTGAAGCAAGAACTTTCTGTGATGCCAAAGATTTAACCTTGAATTATTACTATGTTTCGAGCTTTAGGCTTAGAATGAATACGAGTCTGCTTTGAACGTTTATCTTTTACAAATTTTCTCTTGAATATTTTACATTGTAATACTTAACTAGAAAATCTTTTGGAAATAAAACAAAATTTTTTACAGATATAATGTTGTCTCGTGAATTCATTTATTTGCGTAGTTATATATGTTTTTAAAAATGTCTTCTTTAACTATACCAATATTTATTTTTGAGTAAAAAATTCAGAACCCAAGCATCATGCTATCATGCTAAAAGAGTAATGATTGTCAACAAAAAAATCTGATGCAGTGGCGTAGCAAAAGGGGGGGGGGGTATAGGGGGGGGGAATCACAACCCCCCCCTGAGGAATTTTTTTGCCATACAAAATGTATATTCTTCACTCCTTTATCGCACACAAGTATACATATATGTGAGTTGCAGTAATCGTACCCCCCCCCATGAAAAATTTATGTCTACGCCACTATTTGGAGGTATTTGTTTTTGAATCAAGTGTTATAACAATTTTTAGTGACTCAGAAATATACCGATGCTTTTATTTAATAAATATATTTTCTCGTGGACCAGCGCCTTTCTCCAGACTAGTGGTTTGGAAAAATTGGCCTAGGATATGTCCAACTATACTAAGTTGTAGGAAATTCCATACATTCACAGATCCATAGTACTTTATCTTAACCGTTTTCCCATTTAGAAATAAAGAAAATGACCACAAAATACAGCTTCGCTGATCAATAGCTATTTAGAATGTTTTAGTTAGATCATTTGTTCAGTATTATCAAGTTTAAATAAAATTATAAGTTTGTCATTTGAACTAAAAACAAAGCAGCAACGTATATGAAATGAAATTTGCCATTTTAAATGAAAAAATGAAAATATTTTGTACAACATAGCGATAGACGCAAATTTCAAGTGATATCTTGAGTTTCGATAGACGTAGTAAGTTGTTTATACCAATATTTGATATTATTTGTCACCAAAGTCTCTGCGTGTAATTTTTGAGGAACTATTTACGTATTTATTTTTCATTTATACAAATTATCATTTTTTATTCGTTCATTTCAGTTTCGCTTCAAAAATGTACTTAAATTGATGTGCACTTAAAGATGAATGTTTTAGATTTTGAGGATTGTGTCTATACATAGGTACGCAATTGGATAATATGGTACAGATGTAAAGTCCATCAAATGGTTCCATAAGACTTGATTTTAAATATGTTAGCCGAAATTTTCGAAACTAATTGTCGGAATGGAAAGCAAATTTCTTTTTTGGGTAAATTCGTCAAGTGATTGGGGTACAAGTACATGGCAGTCTATGTAAATTCACTTTATTTTGTGTAATAACATGAACGAACAAGTGCTAAATTTATTTTCCCACTATAACAGCATGAAAAACAACATTAACAAAAGCAATGAGTAGAAAACAATTACAAAGAAAAAAAAATCTAGATTCACTTTGTAAAATTGTGCGTGAAATGCTTATGCAAATGTGTGTTAACAAAAATGTTAAAGAGATTACTGCAGTTCATACGTTTTACGCCTTAGCCATTAAGATGGTTGCAAAATTTGAATTAAAACTGTAGCATGATAACAGATGCTTAAATGTATTAGTTTTATGTCCTGAATATTCAGATCTCAGGATTTGTACTTAAAACAGACAACTTGACAACAATGTGTCAAAGCAGAAATTAATGGATTAAATGTATCATGGAACGATTAAAGGAAATCGGTTTTTCACAACCCAATTTATATTCTGATATCAAAATGTAAAAATCAGTACCTAGATCACCTTGAAGATGTATTGTCTCCGTAAGTTAAAATAAAGAACACATCTCAGGGTGCGAAACTGACTACCTTTCGGTAACGCTCAACGCATTGCGACATGTGCAAGTGCTACAACTGCGAGAAACGCCCTATACAGGAATTGGGTAAGTAACAATTCGGAAAATCAGTACCAAAATGGTAATTGAGGATCGTTCCTGTCAAAGATGAAGTCGTCCATAGTGATGAAAGTTGCTACTCAACTTTCATTTTGAAGAGAAGTGATTGTTTGCAGACATAGTGGATGAATAAATATTGGCGAAAGAACGCGAAAGTGAATGGTAAATAATAAATAACAAAGAGAAGATCAATTAAATCTTTACACGTGATTTAAGTTGGTGTACTAAGAGTTGTCAGGCAATGACAAGCTTTACTTCCTTTATATGGGAAAAGATTTCGCAGATAAATGGAAAAAATTTTATGTAGAAGAATTTTCTCAAATGAAAAGTCATGTTTGTACTATTATAGATTTAATCGTTTTATCAAGTATGCGTTATTGTACTAGAATGTATATATATATGTAAATAATGGCCTTACGCCATCCCTTGTTGAAATAATCGACACCACACCAGGCTTCTAGGTTGAATAGTTTATTTCAAAGTTCGGACAGAGGCAGTAATCGGGCAGGTGACCTTCTAGCTCCGAGGCTATCTTTTTACACCGCAGTCTCTAAAACCTCCGGAAAAAGCTAAAGCTCTAAGCTCCTAAAAAAGCTCCCGAAATTTCCGTGCTCTTGCTTAAATACTCCCCTAGTTACTACACCTGCTGCCAGAGCGCAGCATGATCGCGAAGGCGTTACTCTCAAATGTGATTAGTTGACTATATTGTCAATCAAGCCATGAGAAATATTTGCTTACTTAGGAGTTCATAAGGGCACAGCAACGAAACCGCAGAAAACTGCAGATACTGTTAATTCAACAATTTTATTGATTATCGAACTCCAAAAATTGTCTTTGAACGTAATATTTGTATGGCCGAGAAACAAACTTTACATATATAAATATATATGTGTGTGTGTGTGTGTGTGTGTGTGTATAGGATGTATGTATCTGTTATATAGGAAATCACAGTTATTTATACTGAAAAGGTTTATGACTGAGAGTAAGGTTATTTTGGAATAAAGTGCCTTATTTCAGTTTCACTCCGATATTGTAGAAAGAATGGATTGATTGAGAGAGAATGTGTCTTAAAACTATAATACTTTTGAGTACATAAGGCAGAATTTCATCTTTTGTCGTGTGTTACGCGAGGATTATATACAACAGGAGGAAATCATACTGCTTTTTCATCCTGCATTTGAATAACATCCAGCTTAAAGCACTTACACTCCAAGCCCAAGAGAATGAAATAGCTTGCAGCATCAAGAAGTGTCAATATATTTAATTCACGAAGGAGTAAAATTTCAAACTGAAGTTAAAATAGTTCCGCCACAAAATTATCTCAAATTAATTTAATACTTGTTCTCAGTATATGCTCAATCCAGAAATTGAACAATAAACCCTATATTTATTTTGCAAAACATACCGAAAACAAAGTAGTATCGCACGAAAAGGCAAAAACTTTTCAACATGACGGTAAAAATAATAATAATGTACACGGATACGAATTCACTCTTTAGTACCATAAACATCGCTAATGAGAAATAGAAAGTGTATGCAATGAGAATATATCGGGCATATCTAAAGAACTCTGACAATTAGATCTGATGTCTGGAAGTTCTATCTTCGACAGGGACTTTTCCGGTGAGTGCGCAGCTGGTGAAATTATGTTTGATGTCTAGTTACTTGATGGGAATGTTGACAGAAATAAATAAAACAGCTGAATCGTGTACCCCTTGAGCCAGGTAATGTTCTCGCTTCTTTGTTTCAAGTACATATATTTTTCCATATTACTGATTGAATGTTTTGGGACTGTATTTTTCTGAGCGTTTCCTGCTCTTAATTCAATGAAGTTTTCATCTAAATATGACAAATGCTCAATAAAATACAGTGCAACTTTAAACAATAAAGTTAAGCGAAATTCGGTACTGAAGCTAAAATGATTACATTATACACATAATGTATCATTTGTTTCACTATAAAGATATACAAATATAATACTATATTTATACAGACCATGGTCAATACATTACAAACATGCATTTATATTTGTCTTCTTGATCAATAGATAAGGGGTAAAAATGTCCAAATTGTATGTCTAAATATATTAGGGATGTATAAAAATATGAAAGCTTGTCACATCTTCCAGGCCACATTGTATATTTAAGTAATACACAGAAAATGTAGTATCGAAGTAATACACAGAAAAGAAAAGATGTATGGCCGCGGGCTAAATGTTTGCGAGGTGGTTCTCCCAAGAATTATGCATTAATTCTGTGAATCATTTGTTCAGTTATTGTTTCTTGTTGAGTAAAGATTTCGTTTCTTTTACGATAAACAAGCCTGTTACTCTCTCATATTATTATTATTATTATTATTATGCGTTTGTTTTAGAAAATTGTATCAACAGATTGCATATAAGCAAATCAAATAGTAAGTCAAACTTGACGCCAGTTGGCATCGTATTACAACAGAACGTAATAAATTAGGGTTGATGAATTGATGTAAAAGCATATTCTCCAGTAGACTGGTTTGGAGAACCGTTCGTAATGTCGCGTCATCTGAATCTGAATTCCAAATTAGAAGTAAGAAAAACTTAATGTTTTTCACGGACTAAACACTTGAATTGCTTTAAAATTGATTCTGAAATGGTCGCTATTTATGGCATGATACTGTTGCACAATAACACCAGGCCCAAATGCAGCTCAGAAATCACAAACGTTATTAAAGAAATTCAAATTGAGGTAGTGCCCTACCCATCATACAACTCTGATTTCGCACCATGCGATTTCTATTTGTTTGGAAAAATGAAGAACAGTCTGTCGAGTCAATATTTTCGAACCGATGATAAAAGAGTGTGTATTGAATTGGGTGGAAAACGTCCAGAAGATTTAAATTTTACTGTAATGAAGAAGTTTATTATACGATATGATAAGTGTTTCAATTCATTTGAAGAATACGGTAGACCCCCTTCCCCTATAACACAGTACATACGTTCCATGTTGTACGAGTCACTTAAATTATACAAACATATGAGCAGCATCACCAGTATACAGATTGTATTAATAGGCAATACAAAAATATCTGTTTCATTCATTTATTGTGTTGTATGAGCTTCTTTTAGCCTGTTATAGAAACACAATGCAATTTTAAAACGTGCTATACGAATCCGTCTTATATGAACCTGCGCTATAGGGGTCTACTGTACACTGAAAATTACTTATGCTTATATTGTTAAATAAAGAATTTTTATTTCCCTTTTTTTGTGGCAAGTGTAACTTACTTTACGATGCAACCTCGCATAAGCGAGAGAAAATCATTAGCTCAGCTGATTTTAATTAAGATGTTAAAGAGTTTCTGCATTGTAATTTTAAGATGTCGCTAACGTCGACGAACAGACGGTATTATATCGCAGGCTTTTGTATAAAGTTTAGGTATAAAGGTACTGACTACTTCAAACGTACAATTTTTTAGAATGGTACAAAATCAATTAAGGTTTTTTATGTTTTAAATGTAAGCAAACACGAAAGATTTAGTTTTAAAATCGTCCAGCAAAACTTTATCGTACTTTCTTTAGTATTTTATACTTATAAAGGCTTTTTCAAATTTCAAACAATTATAAAATTAAGGCAAACATAGAAATCTGAATGTTTCAAATTTCATCTCGGGTTCTTTTGAATGATGTGTACCTACAGCTATTTTTGATTAAAAGAATGATATATTTAAGAAATAAACTAACTTCACTAGCATATAAAATTCTGCAAACCCCGTTATTACAGATTTGAAGGAAACAACTCTAAAAAATGTGTGTTCTTTTATGTGAATAATAATATTTTCTTATCGCAGACAATATCTTAAATTAAAATTAGCAGATCTCAACTCCAGTATCAGTCGGTCAAGGTTAAAAAAAGAAAAAAAAAACGTGAATACCACTATTTTTCGTTCTCAATATCTTAGTTTAAAATGAGTAGAATGAAATATTTATTAATCCTGCTTATGAGAATGCCTCCAAAATCGACGTTCTGGAAATAAAGTATCTGGGATTCAAACGTTACCCACATTTTACACCTATCAAAGGAAACCAGTCTGATATATTAAAGGACACGATGAAAGGAAGTATCTTACTTTGATATCATTGAATTTCAGCCGAAGTGACAAAAATGAATGTACAAAATTGAGGTCAGTAAAGTTTTCTGCCATTAATATCAATTTTATTTCGAATAAATTCACGCGGACGAAAAGTATCGGGATGACGTGATTTGCGATCTCTTTTTTAAAAAACAAAACAAAAATATATCGCAGAGATTGTGGTTTACTGAAACTAAGCAAAACAGGTCACAAAAAGATCACCATAAAACATAATTTAGGTAGGCGTAAATTGTAAGAAAAATCCTGCCGTGAATCGATGGCATGTTTAAAATTGTATATGTGTTGTATCCAAGTCTGTTCTGCAGAAAAAGAAAATTTAGATAATATCATTGCAAAATATGTAGAAGGCAGTCTTAGCAGGCTTGACGTGGTGAAATTTTCTTGCCATAAATTCAAACCGTCAGCATAATAAAAGAATCATTAACGCACCTAAAGTTAAGGTAAGAAATACTTGACAAAAAAAAGATGTCACATAAGATCATCCGATCATTACGATAAATCACATAAAGATCACAATAAATTAGGAATATTTGAGATCTAGATCCTTTCCCTCGTAGATTTCAAAATATTCAGTTTGGAGACAAAGAGCAAGTAAACATCGCCAACTCCTCATCACTCCCCCCCAAAAAAACGCCGTCTGTAATCCTCTTCGCCGGAATTGCCCTGTCGAGAAAATCACCAGAAAAAAGAATCGTCCTATGAGGTGAAATGCCATGTAAAAATGTCAATTGAATAGTTCTACACTACGTTGGAATTGATTAGTGGCCAAACTCGTGGTTAAAGTAAGATTAAGGGGTGTGCCATCAGCCCTCTTTGAATGCGCCGCAGGTCCGAAGCGCAAGATTAACTTCTGGCTCTCGTTAACAGCTTGGGTTCAAACTAAGGTGACCATACGTCCTCGAAATTCGAGGACAGTTCCCAAATATATATATATAATATATATTTTACTTTGTCTCCAAAAATATCTTGACTTCTTGGGGACGCGAGACGTCCCCAAATTTAAAGATTTGTAATTTTCTCCCTGAAAGTTTCCGTTTAATTTATTTCTTCCAGAAAAAAACTGAAGAAATAAGAAAAATTAAGCTAAAAGCGCTTTCTACCCAGAGAAACAATGAAATTTGATATCTGAAAATGTTTGCTGTCGTTGTGTATGTAGAGTGTACAGACATTCAATAAAGTATTCGACTATGAGTCAAACTACCCATTTCGGTTTTGTTAATGATTAATCACTTTTCATGAAGAACCATGATGAATGAATGTGAAATATGAAAGTGCAGTACGAAATTTTTCTTGCAAGCGAACACTTTTTTTAGAGAATGTAAAAAGTTTCATGGAAAATTATCACAAAATTAGCCAATGTAAAAAGCAATGTTTTCTGAAATATACAAATAGTATGTCAAGAGTTATATTCTATATAAATTTCAATATTTCAACAGGATGTTCCTTTCATATTTCTGGTTTGAATAAATATTTATAAATGAAGGAAGTACTTTCATTAATGTATTAGAATTAGGAATACACAATTGATATAAAGAGCTATTAGAGCTCATTTTAAGTATCAAAGTCAGTCAAGATTTAAAGTATGGCATACATGGTAATATGTTGTGTCCTCGAATAAGTCCCCAAAAATAATTTCTACTGCTCCCAAGTTTTCCTTGGATTCGAGGACAATACTTGATTGATCCCCAAAATACCGTTTAGAAATATGGTCGCCTGAGTTCTCACACCTCCTAGATAAAGAAAGCTAGCTTTTTGCATCGTCAAGCGTTGATATTCCCAGTAGAGATGGCCAATGATTCGATGAGTCGAATCAGTGATTCGAATCTTGGTACTGAGTGGCTCAGTCTTTACACTCACTCTCTACTGATTCGAATCTCAAGCCCTCAAGGGAAATACATTCCAAGTGCGAAGGGAAGGAAAACTTATTTTCCCTTTGTCGTTCCCAGAGATTTTCCCTTACTCTTTCAACTCTTTTCGACTCTTTACGACTCTGAGTCGATAGATGATTTGAAACAGTAAATGAGTGGGTGTGGGTGAGTTGGTCACTGAGTTGGTGCAGCAACGAATCTTTACTGATTCAGTGTTTCGCTCTGTTTCGGTGATTATATATGATCGTTGAGATTTAGTTTTTCGAATCTTTCTATCGACTCAGAGTCGAAAAGAGCCGAAAAGAGTTGAAAGGATGTTTCATTTAATTGGAGTTTTTTTTTCGAATCTTCTATCGACTCAGAGTCGAAAGGAGTCGAAAAGAGTTGAAAGGATGTTTCATTTAATTGAAGTTTTTTTTCGAATCTTTGGTGTTTCATTTCTTGGTTGGTGGTCGGATTTAAAGTTTTATCTGTCTGTGGGTGTGGAGTGGGTCGAACATTGTTTGCTTTTGGCGGGGGGCATAGGCGTTACTTCCTAAGGGCAAGAGGGGTCAATCCCCCCCCCCGAAAAAAAAATTAAGAAAATTCAAGTATCAGAGCTATTTATAATAATGATATTTTATACAATCGGAAACATTTTGTCACCCCATCCAAATATTACATGCCAATTTACGCCAATTCTCGTGGAAGAGCGTGGGGGTGTCTCAAAGTTGTTTAAACCTTTTTCCCTCGGGGGGACTCCCTCCTTCCAACTTGTCTGGCTGATTTAATATTTGTTTAAAATTTAATGAAACATCCCTTTTCTACTTTTAACTTCAATATATGTCCCCCTGCCCCCACCCTCAAAAAAAAAAAAAAAAAAAAAAACAAACCGGAACGTTAAGTTTACATGGTGGCGGGTTTTCATGTGAAGGGAAATAGAATGAAATAAAGTTAGGATTGTGCTTGTCACTTTTAATGAAGGATACAGGGGCGGTATTAAGCGCTCTCATAAAAGGACTTTGTAGTAAGCAAAATAACATTTCGCTTTATTGCTGCAGATTTCGTTTAAGATATTTTTTTTACCTTGTTTGTCGTTTAAGGGGAATTATTTTCTTTTCTTTCGTAATTCAGAGAAATACAAAATAGGGTCTAAAGCAGTGGCGTAGTTAGTGTTATTGACAGTGGCGTAGCCAGGATTTTATTTCGGAAGGGCTGGGTATCAAATTTAAAGATAAAGTTCAATTGTAAGCTAAGTAATGGGTCCCATTTTTTTTGGGGGGGGCAGCAGCCCCTCAGTAGGACTGGGCCAAAAATCGATAAATATCGACATATCGGTTTTATTTCAACATCAAATATCCGATATTCCCATTTTCATTTCAGTGAAATCTCGAATTCGATAAAGGTCAAAAATACAGGCCGGCCAGGGGCGTAGCCAGAAATTTTTCATGGGGGGGGTTATGACTACTGCAACTCATATATATGTATACGTGTGAATGATAATGTAGTGAAGAATATACATTTTGTATGGCAAAAAATTCCTCATGGGGGGTTATGACCCCCCTAACCCCCCCCCCTTGGCTACGCCTCTGCGGCCGGCGATAAGAAAATCCTGAGATCAATACCAGCTTGTGATGCTTTTGCTACTGCTTTCTCTCCGTTGATGACGATGCCGGATCGCGGAAAAAACAGCTCCATGGTTTATTAGTCTAAATACCGTAATTAATTAACGTATATCCCGGAAACTATCCACCGGAGCGCGTTTTTATTGATTCTCGACCCCCCATAGGCTCAACACCCCATCGATACTTAAAATTTCGAATGCTTTGACACCAAACTTAACCTTTTAATCTTACAGGCCCAGGGGGTCATACGAAGCTCCCCTATATTTTCAATTTGGGCATTTTAAACACTAGCCTCCTTCGGCGGCATCTCCAAAGCCTGGAAACCATCCCAGAGCCAATTTCTACATGTTTGCAGTCCTTTTAAGCCTCAATCATGGTTAATTAGTCTAATTACCATAATTAATTAACGTATATCTCGGAAACTATCCATCGGAGCACGTTTTTATTGATTCTCGACCCCCCCCCTAGATGCTCACCCCCATCGATACATAAAATTTCGAATACTTTGACACCAAACTTAACCTTGTAATCTTACAGGCCCAGGGGGTCATACAAAGCTCCCCTGTATTTTCATTTCGGGCAGTTTAAACACTAGTTTTACTCGAGCAAGGAGAGAGAGATGCTAGCTGCCCGAGAACTCAGCGGAGAAGAAACCCGATGAATGGGTGAAGGGTGTTTAAATAGTACGGCTTTCGGCGCAGAGAGAGGGAAAATTTCTTTAGTTGTTTTATTGATTCAAGATTCGAATCACTGATTCGAATCATCGAAGTAGTGAGTGGGTTGAGATTCGAATCAGTAAAATGAGTGGAACCGCTTATCTCTAATTCCCAGTCAAAATGAGAAGCTTTAATTTTATAAAATAAAACTATTAAATATTTCTGGTAAGTTTACTCATGAATAACAATGTTTTTATAATTTGAGATAGAAATATAATTTTAAGACAAATGGTCGTTTTTAACCATGACTAATTAAATAATATGATAAGGAAATAGATCCTAATGAATAATTTTGCATGGGAAAGATATTTTTATTTTAATGTTTAATTTGAGATATTTTCTAAAATTTATAGCATTCAGCATTAATTTTATTTAGTTTTACTTCGACTAAGTTTTACTTCAGTTTTACTTTATGAAAATAAAACTGTGATGACGTCATTTTCGTAGAGCTTGTGAAGATGTCAAAGCTTGAGTTGTTAGACTTTCTATATGTAGGAGGTGTTGGTTCTAACCAGCTTACTAATAAATAACTTAATAATAGATAACTTCTTAATTAAATATCTGATAGCGTAACTAATGACTAACTTACCACATCCTTCCTCGTCTTCTCCATCCGGGCAATTCTTGATCGTGTCGCAGTGCATGCTTCTGTCCAGGCAAATTGTTGTATTACCGCATGGAAATTTTTCGGGAGCACAAACAGCGTTCGATCGGCCTGCAACAAATATAAAAGGGAATAAGTGAGGCGAAAAAGCACTTCCAAGATTTGTTTTCACCTGGAATGGATTTCCTGGGAATTCACTGTTTTGTTATGTTTACGGTGTCAAATTGCTTCTATTTGGGAAGAATAAGCTTTTATTTTCTTCCCGCAGGAAATAGAAATGTTAGAGCTGGAACTCGGGTTTCTTTATTCTCTTAACGCAGGTATTTGTTTAGGTTAATATACGCTTTCATTTGGTTGGTTAGAAGAAAACTGGCCAGATTCCTTTAATGTGCGAGTTTCTAATTTGTACAAATACGAATATATGTTTTTCATATCCTACTTCTGTTAATGCTGGGAAAATAATGTTTGATGGAATTCTGAAAACAACTACAGTAAGCCATTATTGTATTTAATGAAATTGCATGATACTACTAATGGAACCGATTATTTCAAGAAAAATTTAATTCACAATTTTTTTAGGAACCAATAAAAATTGCACAACACACAAATACATGAGTTTTAAGTTGGTTTTATTACAATGATTAGGCTTCCGCTATTTCAAAAACCACTTAATTCACAATTTTTCAGAAATTGGAAAAAATTGCACAACACACAAATGCGTGCATTTTCAAGTTGTTTGGGCTTATAATCATTAAGGTTCAAAGTATGCAACAGATTTATTTTATCAATATTGATAAAACAGACATATTAAAAACTATATTTGGGAAAATTAGGACAATGAGGTATTGGGAAATGACCGATCGATTTACCAAAACGTTTTCACTGCTTCTTGTTTACAGTATTGTACCAACACTTCATATACAATGTCTGAGAACAGAAACGTTTGTGTCACAACTAGATCAATTACAACGAAAACCGAACCGAACCGAAAAGGGGGTTTTTCTTGGGGCACCTGCGCCACGCGCTTATCCCCAGAAGTGAAAATTGAAGATGGCGTATGAAAAATCATGAAATTCAATAGGCCCCAATAAATTGGCCGGGGCATGAATTGGTTGCGGATCGTAAAAATCCAGTGATCTCATCACAACACATTTATTTTCATAAAGTAAAACTATTTAAAGTTTGTGGTGCATTTACTCCGGCATAAAATATTTTAATGATTTAAGATAGAAAATTTAATTTTACGATAAATAGTAAAATTTAACTATCACTAATTATATAATATGATATAGACCATAATACATTATTTTTTAGTATTGATTGGACTCATTGTGCAAAGCAATGAAATGCCAAAGCTATTTATTCAATAAATTCATTTTATGGATAGAAATGACACACAAGTATGTTGAAAAAAAAGGCGAGCGATCTTATGATAAAAGCAATGATAGTAAAGAAGTCATTGAGTTTCATTCAGTGACAAAAATTGCAGATACTCTAATCCAAATAAATCCAACTAAATATTATTTAAAACAAACAAACACAATTTTAGTCGAAATGAATCCAACAATTTGACCGAAACTGTAGATCCTAACAAGTAAAAAATTGACATTTGCGTATTTAAAAATTTCGAATTGAAAACTTTGTTCTCAAACGCTCAAGCATTTAACGCGGCTACTTGTTCCGCGTCTTATTCCTATTTAAGATGGTTTGAGGGAAAAATAAACCGTGACCTTTATTACTTTCACCTACTTACTAGAAGTGTTCATTGTTTTGGCAAGTAATTCATCATTATATTATAAACTGTCAAATGGAGCCACTCGTGCTCCGGAACCAGAGCAAATAAAACGGAGAAGGGCTGTCGAAAGTCAGAATTTCAGTCAGAAACAAATAAAAACAAGCTGATGAATTGCATTTGAAAGGAGTCATATTGGAGCTAATACTTGCTAAAGCTACTCCATATTCGTTGAAGCAAATGCTTATGAAAGTGTCCTAATTTTCAGACGCGTGACAAATTGCCGCTCTGAACAAAAGAAATAAAAATCAATAAGACTTATTAAATAATCATAACTTTCAGGCGATTTTTTTTTTTACATTTCTCGACATCAGTTTAAATTGATGCTTGTCAATAATGTGATTATTATTTAATATTTCCCTAATGGAGTTACTAATAACGGATATGTACGGTTGAGTTAAATTTATGCGGTTATTTTCGATATTGCCAGTTGGAAGTGTTCAGCTCATATTTCCAATATACAAAGTGCTTATACTCACTAAAAAGATTGTGCACTTACAGTGTACAGATATGAGTACTGGGGAAGCGCACTGTATGCGCGCTCAACTGCTGTACATAATTGTGCACTCAGTTTGTGCATTCATGATGCACAATTGATTGTGCACTTAATCCAGATAATGAATGTGTAGTAAGACTAGGGACAAAAGTTACTTTTTCGATCCCTGATAATTTATATTTTTCAGTATGTTTCATCAGATTAAATACATTTGTCATAGCTGCCAATTCTTCTGATTTTATCGGAAGATTTTCCACCACTAATTTTTACTAAACAATTCAAAGTTAAAATAAGTCCAAATTTTTAATGCAAAATAAAACTGCTTAAAAGTTGTGGTGGAAAATCTTCCGATAAAATTGGAAGAGTTGGCAGCTATGCATTTGTACATAACTCAGAATGCAATTGCACACACACTCTTGTCAGAGCTGCCAACTCTCCCGGTATTTTCCGGAGATTTTCCACTACTAGCCTAGCTTTTAATTCAGCGCTTACGATAGAAATAAGGCCAAAAATTGAATATAAAATAAAACTATTTAAAAATTGTGGTGGAAAATCTCTTGGGGGGGGGGGGGGGACGGGAGAGTTAGCAGCTCTGCTTTTGTGGTATAGCTTGAATTTTTTAACACAAAAAGAAGCGACTAGCTATGCTACAGAGTTACCAGCATTTACAACAAAAGATACAATGTTACGTGGAAGACTGCTATTTCTTCTCAATTCAGAAACAGCGGATAAAATTTCATCTAAGAGCTTCCTTTGAATCAACATCTTGCTCATTTTGTTGTGAGTACGTGCATTCTACCTCCATTGGCTGAACCTCATCATACACATTATCATCCTTTTCAACATTCAGTATTTTCAACTACTTCAGACAACAAACTAGGAACAAAAGTTACTTTTTCGATCCCTGATAATTTATATTTTTCAGTATGTTTCATCAGATTAAATACATTTGTACATGCACTTTTGCACCCATCCTGACTACTGCTCCGCAGCATAGCTCCAATAGAAATTGTATGAATTTAATTTTTAACGAATGGCCCCAAGAAGTACCTAACTACATTGAAGTTGTGTATAATTAAGAAATTTATTTTTAATTTAAGCTACATCCATCTATTCATAATTGTTTTTTAAAAACCAGAAATTCAGTGTATCTCTGACGTCAAGACTTTAGTTATGACGTCAATGTCCGCCAAACTATTGTGCAGTGATCGTGCAAACACTATGTGCGCTCGCGGATCGCACACATAGACTAAAGATATCTGGTAGACCGCTCGCGCTGTGGTAAAACCCCTATTCCCGAGTGAAGCAAACACCTCGGTGAAAATTCCACTCATCACATGACTGAGTAGGAAATTTTTGGCTTCTTTTCGCCGCATTTGGTGAAGCGAGTATGAGGAATGTTGGAAACTAACGCATTTTAGCAAGTAGGAAAACGTTTATTTTAGTTCTTTGAAAAACTCACAAACCAAAGAACTCACAAACAAACTACAACCAAAAAAAAAATTATACATTTAAACTTTTTAAATAAAAAAATTCATTTTTTAAGCAATACCTTTATCACGGTATTATTATTATTATTTATTAGAGACAATGTAACTAATGTTATTATTTTTTACGGGGAAGAAAAAAACATAGTCATCATTAAAATTTCAAGTAGTTTTGTGAAAATTTATTAAAGAAGGGAATCATTTTCTTCAAATTTGCTGCGGAAATAAAATCAAGCTGTATTTTATTTTAGTTCAAAACTGGCAATAAATTTAAATTAAGAAGCCCAGTTAACTATTTCAAGAGATTATCTCTTTTCTTGATTTCTTGGAAATCTGAAAAGTAATCGGATAAATCTTTTCAAGACATGTTCCAGATACTTTCGTTTTGGAATACGGTACGTGTATTAACAAAAGCGAGAGTAAATAAATAACTCGAACTACATTTTCAAACATCACATATGTGTATAAATAAACGAAAATTAAACAATAAGATGTTATTCAGTTCTAAATCTCAATGACAGTATAGTTTTTAATTATATGTAAAAAGAAAATGTTAAATAAACATTTCATGTGAATTTGTACGGAAAAGGACAATATATTTGTTACATACTGTAAAACATTCCACATTTAATTAATAATCATAAAGTTTTATTTTCTTTTAAATAATAGCCTGAAAAACATGAAAATTTCAGACTATAAACAACTTCGCCAACACATCGCCAAATATATCAATTTACATCAAGACACGTAGTATCTGATTAAACTCTAATTTTGAGCATTTAATAAATATTTAAATATATAGATAGCTCTCATAAAGGATAATAAACAATTGACTTAAGAAAATGATTAATTTCATTCACAACAAATTGAATAACACCGTTTTCAATTGCGACAAACGTCAGAGCCAGGAGCTAAGAAGTATTTTTGTGCAGCTATTTTTCATTAATAAAGCAAAAAACTTATAAAAATTTTATTTCCCGATGAAATGTAACTGAGCCACCTTTGGTAAATGTTTCATTGCATCCATGTGCGCTGCAGGATTTCACCTTTTTCAATAAATTTTCAGGTTTTCTAACCGGCCTTTCTCACTCACGCATTGAAATATCAATGGATTCCCGTATAAACTGGATCGGTCGGGTCCACTCATCACGTGACCAGGTGCTTGCTTCATTTTGCAACCCTGCGCGAGCGGTCTATTTAATCCTTAGTCTGTGATCGCACATTGATTGTACGGTTAGAGGGTGCATAATTTTTTCCGACTGTAATTAAACTTCCCTTATAAACAGGGCTATACTGCTAAAACGGGTGAATGATTGTAACCAAACATGTACATGGACTCTAGGCAGGGGCGTAGCCAGGGGGGGATATCGGAATATATCCCACCCGAAATTTTTGGATTAGTGATGAAATTCCGTCTATTTATACACATATCAGTTCATATCCCGCCCCCCCCCCCGAAAAATTTTCCTGGCTACGCGCCTAACTCTAGGTGACGTTTTGCACGGAGAAACAATAATTTTAACAATGGAAAGGACTAACTCAGAATGTTCAAACAATTTCATCCTTTATTCAATACTTTTTTTAACATTTAATTATTAATTTTTATCACTTCTTAATTCCCATGCAAAGCACCAATCCAAGGACGTACCCAGGGGGGGTGGTCCAGGGGGTCCGGACCCCCTCCGAAATTTCTTTTTTTTTTTTTTTTTTTTTTGTAAACAAAATAATAATGATGAAGTTTTGTTGTTAAAATTCTGCCTTTTTCACCGTTTGGACCTCCTCCGAAATTTTTGGACCAACCTCGAAATTTTTTTCTGGGTACGTCCCTGCACCAATCAATGGATATTTTTGGAACTAAAATTTTAAAAAACTTCATCTTGCGAGCCCATCTTGCGTACAGTCCATGAGTCAAATTTCATCTACAGAATGTTGCTCATAGAGGAAGATTAACTATAACCACTCTGCATATTTTCTGTCGTTCATACACGTGCATTATCATACTTCGGTTTTTGTTTTCCAGACTTCAGTTTTTTAATTTCTTTTTATAGAGCAGAGCAATGGCGGTGCCAAGTTATTCAAAATTTCTAGAAGCATGACTTCGGGAACTTTTATTATTAGAAGGATATAATCTCATCATCAAAAACCATTGTTAAAAGATAAATTTTACGCTCCAAAATTGGCACCAGTTAACAAAACAGTGGAAGCCATTGAAAGAAAAATCACCTAAATGAGACTGCATGCTTGGGATTCCACTGTTATGTCTTATTAAAGGTGCCTTTGTAGTTAATAGAAACAGTGAATTTTAGTTAAAATATGAGAACAAACTTTACGTTAATCCCTTAAGCCTCGTTCCCGTCAAAATCACGGGCTAAGCTTTTCCCTTCTATTTCTCGTGGCCGTGATATTTCCGGGCAATAGTGTTCAAATGTTATGCGCTAGAAAGGTAAGATCATTTCAATTCTTATGCATGGATTTTTTTATATCTCATTTTTATACAAGAGATAGCAATATCAAACTATTTTTAACTTAGTTCGGAGATAGTTTATTTTTAAGTAGATGGTAGCAGTACTCCTATAAGTGTATTTGTGATACGCATCGTGCAATCTTAGCTCCCTTTTTTAGTTCTATTCAAAGAAAATTTTACAAATATTTATTCATTTTACGAAGTAAGATTAGTAAAATTCTGCTTTAGTGTTTAACCCTTTAACGCGCAGTGTTCCCGCTCTGGGTACACCAAACTCTGACGTTTTGACTGTTGCCAGACACGAAGAATAGATTTGATTTCTATAAAAATCACGGGCAGTGACAGCTGGCTGTGCGCACAGCCAGCTGTCGTCAAAAAAGGGTCTCTAGATCTGTGGCACGCGATGAACGTTTCGATCGTCCGCCATCTTGCTAGTAGTTAAGTCGAGCGATGGCAACGGCTGCCCTTTTTTTCAGCATTGGGAAAGGGTTGCGCCTCAAAGGGTTAAAACATATATTTTTAATGATTCCCTGCTTACTGGAAAACACATATTCAGTCATATAAACCTGAATGTTGGCTTTTCCCGGAAAAATTTAACTTTTCTTTTATTCTTTCGCGCTAAAAAAAATCTCCAAAACTTTTAAATGAATACATATATTGTAGATGCACTTATTTTTAAAGAATTTTCCATAATAAAAAAATAGGCACTTTTATGACCGTTTTCGTATTAATGAACATCGAGTGAATATTAATTTGCAATGCGCATACATTTTTGAGACACCCTGTAGGTTTCTTTTATAGCTGCAGCGCAGTCAGAATCATTTTACTTAGTTGCATATCAGTAGAATCTTTTATCAAAAGAACGAGAAAAAGCGAATACCCAATAAACGGATTCTTGAGAAATATTTTATCAGATTTGTATTATAGCCTTTTCTTTCTTCCATTCCAGATGGATGAGACAATAGTCTTAAATATCCTTTCCAAGTACTTCGGATCGATCGCATTATTCTGTCTATTTGCCCAGTTAAAACACTTTCCATCAACTTACAACTGTAATTGAGTTCTTATTGTTATCTCAATCTTCAGCCCCCACACTTCAGACCCAAACTCATGGAGTTTAAGAGAAGTTGAACGACCGCCACCACCTCCTCTGAGAGCATTTACTGTCCATTTCTTTCTGTTTACTTTTTTTTTTACGTGGTTCATAGCGAAATTATTTAATTCCCATAAATAGAATAGTGCACGAAGCTTTTATTTGAGGGCAAACAAGAAAATACTCATTTGCATACAGGAGTAATGCGCTTTGGGTAAACTGGAGAGATATACAGATTTGATAAAAATCGCATGTCAAGTGTTCAGATGACATGCTAACTGCGGAGTAGTCGTTTTCTACATAAAGACGAAAGTTGAAATAATTTTAATGGTTTTAAAAATTGTACTATGTTAATTTTTTTTTTCGTATTTCAATCAATTTCAGTTAAAGCCATTGTTTTTAAAATCACTTTTGATACGTTTTTATGTCAGCATCAAAGAAGAAGTATTCAAAACTTCAAGAGTCTACGTTTTTTTGTTTGTTTGCCCGGAGAGGACAGCTCATATCACCGAATGTACTGTTTAGAGCTACATGTGCTTTTCACTTTGGACTTTTCCACCGCACTTTGGATCCTCATCAGAAGACGGGAAAAACTTCTGTATGTTGGCACCGCGCGGAAAATGCTCACGACCGCCGATAGTACTTATGGAACCACGAATCTAGCGTACACGTAAACGCCAGGTATGCGGTGGTCTTCAGTGGTAGGTCGGGAATCCAACCCGCAGCTTTTCCGGTTACCAGTCCACAGTCTTAAACAGTGGGCTACCACGTCCCCAGATCACCTATGTTATAACTGATTGCAGTTACTAAAAAAAATCATTTTTAAAACTCATAAAAGTGCCAACATTCAGAAGTCTCATCCTTCTTCTGATGAGGATCCAAACAGCGGTGGAAAACTCCAAAGCGAAGGCGTAACGCTAAACAGTACATTTGGTGTGACATGAGCTGTCCTCTGTGACATTATCCATCCAAGTGTGTGCCGGGACCGCTAGCAAAAGTATATTGTAAGAGGAAACTGAAAAAGCCTGGGGAAAGCTCAATCTCCACCCTTTTAAACTCCTCGCTTTTTATTCACATGAACTATAATGGCACCAACGGAGTATCCTCTGGGAAAGCTAGGCTAGCTTCGGAGCTACGTTTTTTCGCCTGATACTTTAGGTTTTCACACATTTTTTGTCATTCCAATAAGAGTAAACAATATTTCTGAAGAGAAATTAGCAAAAAATTCCCTTTATTTTCATTACCAGAGTGAGATTGACCCACCTTTGAAATCCAGAGTGTGCTACTCACTGGACCCTATGAGCAAGACCTCTAAGTATTGATAAATCTTATTTAGCTAAATTTCGTAGCAAAACAATAAAAATGTACATTTGGGGTAAACAAAGTTAGCAAAATCGAGAGAAAGTAAGAATAATGGTAGCTTGTATTAGAAATTTGGAAGTTAAGTCAAGCATTAATAAGTATATGCTGAAAATATGTAAGTAGAAAGGTAAAAAACATTAAAACCCTAAAATGAAATTTGAAGAACTTTTTTCAGCAACAATTAGTTCTTAAATTACCGTTTGTGTTAAAAACATTTATTTTTAATTATTTTTTTGTGTTTAAAAATAATTATAAAACATAGAAAGCTAATTAGTAATAAAAATAAATTATTCTTTTATCAGCAGTTAAGATACAATCGAAATATAAGTACGTTTATTTACACAAAAAAAAAATTAAAAAAATGGATATTTAAACGATGCATTCTAAATAGACTTTCCTTTAGTATACCGGGTGGTTGCTGAAACATGAGATGTGATTGCCACCAAATTTGGAATATGGACTGTACTCGAGATGCGTCCAAGGAAGTTTTTAAAGAAGTTTAGCTTCAGAAATATTCACTAGGTGGCGCTTTCCATGGAGAAATCCTCAGAAAAAATGATTTAAATTAGTTAATAAATCCTCAAAACCTACTGAAAAAATGTTGAAACTGTTTGTAAATTTCGAATTAGTTAATTCCATTGCTAAAATTTGTTATTTTTTTTGTGCAAAGCGCCATCTACTGGAAATATTTTTAACTCATATTCTTTTCAAAATTTCTTCAGCGCTTCTCACGTACAGTCGATACATCAAATTTGGTAACAATCCGTTCACCCGATTTAGCTGTACAATCCTGTTTATTGTGGGAATTTAATTATAACCAACCTGTATATAAAACTTTTTATTTGTGCTTTATTGAGATGCCGGAGCTACGCAGTTAGAGTAGGATGAGCCCAATTTCAATGGCAAAGAAACTGCTGCAACTGCAGCTCGTCAAGGGAATCGATTAATTCACTTGAAAGATGATGTGAAAGCATGGTTGAAAATTATACTAGCATTTCATTTTTAAGACATTATTAACTGGCGTATGAAGATAGTGTCTAGGTTGTCTCTTGAGTTGTTTAATAACTGTGTCAAATTTTTTTGAAATCGGACAATATCTTGCGGCGGCACCAGCAACTTTAAAAACTGGTATTTTGGCCAAAACAGACTTTTTTTGCCGAAAATAAAAGTTACCCGATTTCGGAAATCGGTAACAGCCGGGAGGTAAAGTTGTTTCTTATCTTTAGAGTATATCATGCTCATCAATCGTCTGTTATCGATTTCGAAAATTCGCAAAAATTGCTTTCGGGGAAAAAAAAAAGTATGTTTCGGCCCAAATTCCCGATTTTAAAAGCGCCGGTGCCCCCTGAAGATACTGTCCAATTTAAAAAAAAAAGAAAAAAAACAGCGGTTATTAAACAACCCAATTTTTAATATTACTAATTATTATTACTAACTTAATTAATATTTTTATTACTAATTAGCTTTCTATGTTTTATAATTATTTTTAAACACAAAAAAATAATTAAAAATAAATGTTTTTAACACAAACGGTAATTTAAGAACTAATTGTTGCTGAAAAAAGTTCTTCAAATTTCATTTTAGGGTTTTAATGTTTTTTACCTTTCTACTTACATATTTTCAGCATATACTTATTAATGCTTGACTTAACTTCCAAATTTCTAATACAAGCTACCATTGTTCGAAAATTCGCAAAAATTGTGTTTTTGGGAAAAAGTATCTGTTTTGGCCCAAATTCCCAATTTTAAAGGGGCCGGCTTTTTTACTTCGAAAGCATGCAAGACATTATAAATACATTCAAGATAAGGTATATATTTTGTCTCGACCTCATGATAAATATTTCCAAGAGCCGTTCAAACCTTCATACTAAACTTTTAAAACAGTTAAGGATACTTTCAACAGGCGTTATAAAATATGCGAAAAATATTTAAAAGAAGCAAAACGAAATTTTCAAGTCTGACGTATATCCTTATAGCTGTAAGAAAACAATTTAAGAAACTTGGGCACATAAAAATAAAAACAGAAGAGGCAGAGTACAGGCGATATTCGTCGATATAACTTCAAGACGTGTATCGATGTTCAGCTTGGTTGAAAACATGAAAGTTTCTTTTAAAAGGAATTTTTTTCCGAATAGTATCCAGGAAGAAAGGTGTTTTGTGTACTGAATATTTTAAATTTCTGAAAAACACGAGAGCAGCAACATTCACCCATTTTTCTTTAAGAAATGTGAAATAACTGTGCCTTAGAGGGATTCTAACATACAGAGTACGTTTGAAATAGATTATGAATGTATTATTTTTAACCCTTCATCTAGTGACGGGATTTATAAGCATAGCTGCCAACCTTCCCTCATTGCTTCCAGAGATTTCTCACCACTAATTTATCAATTCATAGATAATAACGCGTCAAAAACTTAATGTAATACAAAGCTGTTTAAAAATTGTGGTAGAAAATCTCCCGAAGTAATTGAGAAGGTTGGCAGTTATGCTTAGCACTGCCGTTAAATTAAAATCGTAAAAAAAAAGAGAAAAATCTATTCATCATAACCATTCCTTTGAAAAATCACTACCAAATACTTCATTTAATCAGCTTACGCCAAGATAGATTGTTTTAAATAGACAGCTTTCGGCTCACTTTCTAATCATGTTGCGCATAGCTGCCAACTTTCCCGATTTCTTAGGGTGATTTCCCACCACTAATTTTTACTTAGCAATAGATACTTAAAATAACGCCAGAAATATGATACAAAATAAAACTGTTTAAAAATTGTGGTGGGAAATCGCCCGAAGAAATAGGGAAGGTTGGCAGATGTGATGTCGTGCCCCCTCCTCCCCCAAAAAAGAGCATTCGTGGATTTCCAGAAGTCTGTTTTACGATTAAAGGATTAGATTTCTAAAAGTGTGTCAAT
Source organism: Cheiracanthium punctorium (assembly GCA_038373885.1). Classification (NCBI taxonomy): domain Eukaryota; kingdom Metazoa; phylum Arthropoda; class Arachnida; order Araneae; family Cheiracanthiidae; genus Cheiracanthium; species Cheiracanthium punctorium. Next base: position 823,112 of record JAWZYV010015637.1, on the reverse strand, counting down.
CAAAGTATTACTTGACTCTATCAGATTGGTTGGTCCTATACTCTTTTGAAAAAAACTCGTTAACTCTTTATAAAACCAGTCATCAAACGTATAGCTTATGCTCATTAATTTTTTCGTAATTTTCTTTTTTATTACATTAATTATAAAATCAGTCATCAAACGTATAGCTTATGCTTATTAATTTTTTTGTAATTTTCTTTTTATTACACTAATCAGTATTTATTCTTCATTGCATGACTATAACAAGGGAAAACAAATAGATTAAAGGTGATATTCTTGGCAATTCTAAATTCAGTAGATAAAAGATAAGTTTTCACTTTATGACGCATTGAATTTTACTGAATTAATAAAAAAATTGCACTTTAAAGATAGCTATTTACCTCTAATAATAGACGGTGAATTGATTAACCTATAAAATTACTCGACGCATGCTAAGATACCTGTTAGTTTAAGCGTCGTACAAACTAAGCGACAAACTTGCGGAACACATGTTTTGCGACAAGTAGCATTCCTGTTCCACAACATTTCTACGAGTTTTGAAACTGCCGTGATGCAAATGTTCCAAGTCTGAAGTTTCCCATCAAATCGGGAACATGCAATAATGTTGTACGACATTGCGATGTCTTGCACGCAGATCCGGCTCCATGTGTTAGGTAAAGTGAGCGACTGATCAGTACTAGAACGCCTTCTTTTTAAATATAGCTTAGTTCATCAGAATTTTTTGGTTTTGCCAATGGCAGCAAAATTCTAGGGCTATATACAACTTGGACGCAAACACAGAAAAGCAAAAAGAAAAATTACTGTCCGGCAAAGAATTAGAAATTTATGTATACATGCGGTTCCTAGAAAAAGTAGACATTTCTGTAAAAAAAGAGGTGTAAACTCAGTCAGCCTAGTATATGATTTTAAAGTTTTTACTATAATCGGGACCTAGAACTATTTTCCTGTAAGGGAAAATTGCATTTTTTTACTCCTTCTCTTGAAGAAACCGTCCATCTTGGCACTGTACATCAGTCTGGTCGAAGAATCACCACTGGCAAAGGAGAACCAAAGCTTGTCTGACCGAAGGTGGAATGGTTTCCCTCAACATAATGGAATTTTTCGCAATATTTTCGCCCGACATTTTCAAAAGTGTTTCAAAATCTGCAGGGATCATTCTCAAAATATTTCTCAAACTCATGACATTTTCTAACTTTAATTACCTAAGAAGATACAACACAATGAAAATTTCTCCCGAAATCAGTTACTTCTTCCAGTATCGTTTAGATTTCCGATTTTTCCTTAACAAAAGTAAATTGCTTGCATGGATTAAAATCTCAGGCAGCAACTTGTTTCTGAGCAATGCCGAGCGACTTTGTCACATAGTGTGTAGCTATTATGCCTAAAACAAACAAAAATAAGTTAATACAGAACAAGGATATATGTGATTATTAGACATATAAACATAGGCCTAACTTACTAAGGACAAGAAGAGGCGACTGCAGCCCCCCCCTAACATTCAAGAAAATTCAGATATCACCTATTTGAAAATGGTATTTTGTGCTATAGAAAACATCCCGCCCCCCTCTCTCAAAATTACATGTCCGTTTAGGCCAATGTATGAAAACCAGAATAAAAATAAAACCCTCTGGATTAAAAAGGCAACGTTCTGTCAAGTTCAAGTACCTCGTGGTTACCTAATAAAAAATGGAGATAAAGCTCTGACTAAGGTGCTACATTAATCCTCGAATTTCAGTTCAGTGCATTTCAAAAGCACATTCAATGTGACAATTAGAATGGAATCAAGACGGCTTTTTATTAAATTGGAAAGCGATGTAACTGTATGTGATCGAACATTTCAACTAATTCAAATGATTAATATATGGATAATAGAGTAATTTAATCAAAGCCAGTAAAAAGGAAGCTTCGCCACATGCTAAACTTGATCGCAAGAAACTATCGCAACTAACATCACAGCCGGCAGCAGAAAATGCAAACAACGACATGCTGCATTTTCGGAATCAAATGGATTTACAATATGACATTCTACTATGTCTTGTTGTAAAGCAGCGACAAATTCAGAAATGGTTTGATGTTCTGCTTGATAAACGTTAAGGAAATAAAGCTGCGAAACCACAACATTCTTTTTGGGAATCAGCATCTATTCAAGAATTTTCACCAGTTTCTCCTAGGATAAAGTCTTTACAGGTTTCTCAGGGCCAAGAAAAGCAGAGAGAGTATTATAATCACCTATAGATACACACAGGAACTGAGCGATTTTTTCTTTATTTGTTACACCTTTCATTAAACCTAATCAAAACGTTCCAAGTAACAATTGAATTTTTCGAGTTTAGGCTCAAAACTTTTGAACAGAGAAACGTTAATTAAATTGCTCGATGATTCAGTAGAATTCGGCTTTTAAAAATATTTTTCCATCTGTGCTAATATAGTCTGCTGTTGCTTAGCGAACACAGTCATAAATTCTTTAATTGTTCTGATTTCATTTTCAACAAAATAAAAATAGAAATAGAAAGTCACAGTAACTGGTTGGAAGCTTATTTCCGTTCGAAGAAAAACTTTTAAAAACTGAGAACAAAAATGCTGCTTTTTGCGGACGCAGAACACAGTTTTTGAAGGAATCGAAATTCATAATTTTTTCTTCTCTCGTCGCCAAAAACTATCATATCTTTATTAAAACTAGAAAATTAAGTAGCTATGTAATTGGAAATGATATTAAACTGGCATTAACATTTAACAACACATTTATGACATTTACTATTTACAGTTGAACTTCACAAGCGTGTGTTCTAAATACAGCATCTCGATATAAAATTGCAAACATAATAGATAGTAGAAAGTAGGGACAACAAGACACGCGATACTAGCGCCAAGCACAGCAACCTGTTCCTGTACAATCCCGAACGATTTTGTTGCTTAGTGTGTAAGTACTATGCCTAAAACAAAGAAGAAGAATTTGATACAGAACAAGGATATTTGTTTTTATTATCCATACAAACACAGGCTTAACTTACCAAGGGCAAGAGGGGCCGATGCCCCCATAAAATTCTAGAAAATTCAGATATCACCTGTTTGAAAATGGTATTTTGTACAATAGAAATCATTGTGTCCCCCTCCCCAATATTACAGGACAATTTATGCCAATGCAATTTACGCCAAACCAGAAAAAAAAAATAAAACCCTCTGCATCAAATTGACATCGTTCCGTCTGCTTTAGTGAGAACCGCGTGCAAAGCACAAAAAGCACTTGGGTAAAGCTATAGGCGAAGAGCCGGCGCCTCGGCCCCCCCCCCTTTACTCTTTCACACAACACCTATCTTTCCTTACTTCCTTTAACACGTTCTCTACACTTTTACCTGGCTGTTAGAGGATCACCTATCTACGAAGCAACATGACGTCTCCTGTTGATGCTCAAGTCCCCATGGACCTGCAATCCGTCTTCAGGTGTAAATGGAATGACACTGACTGCGAGGACTTTGATTTTTTCTGCCTATTCTTCGCTTTCTTCGACTCGAGAGACCCGCACACCAGGCTGGCCTTTCAGAATGAACTATGCGATCTCGTAAACAAGCCCGATGTTGCCACTCTTGCAAATTGCAAGGGGCTAACTCTCTTTCGGGCCCTTAATGAGGAAACGGTACGCAAATATGAAGAGAGGCATGGAGTCTCCTTTACTACCGCCACGGAAGTGACGCCACTCAAAAATAAAAGAAAGATGGATGATGAAGACAGCGACACCGAAAATGGATTACCTGACAAACTTCAATGCTACGACGAGGATAAATACCCTGTTGTGCCCAGCGATACGCCCACCCTTGCGGCCGGTAGCTCCACTACTGATGCCGTCAACGAAATGATGGATGATACCGAAACTGGACAATCCTAGAGACCCTATACTTCGTTAGAGACCCGACACGAGTGAAATAATTTCTGATTGGCTGAAGCGGAGAATCAGCCGCCGCGGGCTATGGATGAAAATCTTCCGTAGAGTTAGCATTGTGAAACAGAGTGACTTCGGAAAAACTGCTGTATCTAAGCATTAAATAATCAGTTTTATGTTTTTCCTTTCGATTTTCCTAATCTGAAATACTTACTTAATGCATAAAAATCACTTTTTAACTAGAAATCCGAAATTAAGTAGTATTTTGAAGCGATTACTTACGTAGTTTCGCTTTCGAGCTGTCATCGGAAGCTTGAATTTTAAGTCTTATCTTACACTTTCCTTGTTTGAACTTTACGAAAATATTGTTTTAATATGTATTTATGTTATATGTGCGCATATCATGCATTAAATTAAATAAAAAATCCTTCAAAAGCTTTGTATTTTGTATTTTTTTTCCATGATTGCGCCGGACTGCATTTGGCGAAAAGAATACAGACGCCAAACTGCTGTTGGCTCCTTTTTACTCTGCGCTTTTCATCTGAGTTTTTCGCTTTGAGTCAAAATGTTTCAGTTTCAGTTATAAATATTTAGATACAGCAATATTTTTCTGAAATCGTAGCTCACTAGATATCAGTCTCTGAAAAATATTTACTGGCATGAGTTGTTTTAAGCACTCTATGCAGAAGTTATTCAGCTGTTCAAAAATGTACGTGTTATTGAGGTGTAATTGAATATTTACTATTTACTTTTCAATTTTTGCTTTTTGTACTTGTAATGGTTCTTTTTGGTGTAGTGTTACTGTTTTTTACGGATTTTTTTTGGGGGGGAGGCACAGGAAAGATTTGGGGGGGGGGAATTTTTCTTCTATCGATTTTTCCTTTTGAATTTCCAAACAAATATTGAAAATAAAAAGATCTTGATGCAAAATTGGGAGCGCATGCCCCTTTCTGTATATTCTAACGGCATATTGTGCTTTAACCCATATTATCGCAACAAATCTACTAATAATACCTATTACTTTCATCTTCGTTTCTTCCCCGTAAATGCACAATTTAAATATTTAAATCCTCCATGTTTCGGCAGAAGGAAATAGTTTACTTTAATCTCGTTTCTTTGCTAATTTACTTTGATATCACGTAAATTTTATGGCATGCCGTGTTTACTCGCATAATAGTCGCACTTTTTTGCCAGAAATTAAACTATTATGCGAGGAAATACACTACACAATATTCTACACTCTAATGCTAAAACATTACAGGTATTATAATAAAATAGTACGTTACCAAATACTTCCAGATTGTCTGCCGTATGTTAAATAGTCCTTTCGTCAGTTGCACCCAAAAAAGAGGCATTTTTCTTTTTATAGTAATATTTTCAGACATAAATGAAGATCAAATACATGGCTGCGACTTTTGTGTAGGGAAAATATTTTGACGAATTTTTCTGCTTCAAAAGAGGGGTGCGATTATAATGCGAGGGCGACTACTACGCGAGTAAACACGGTAGTTTTAATCTCTCGCTATTTTTAATTTAAGAAGTCACGTTCCTGACTGCTGTAAAAGGAAAACCCAGTTAATTCACCCAGTTAGATTATTATACTTGTGTCGTGTAATTTTTAACGAAGTAACATTAAAACTTACCAAATATTAAATTTAAAAATAAATCTTCTGTTAATTCTTAATATTTCACCTATCATTTAAACTATCCATCAGTATATTCAGTTTTTGAAATCAATGTAAATTATAGTCAGAAATGACCCATGCTCCCAATTGGAAAAGAGTGAAAATTTTATAAAAAATTTCCCCCATTTAATTAACTAATGTGCTTTAACTAACGCATTAGAAGATAAAATTTGCAAAAAAAACTGATAGAAAATGTGCCTGGATCTCAATGTGATCTGTAAAAGGTTAACAACATTTAGAAGGAATGAAAAGTAGAATTGTTCAGCACAAATATATGTATTTGTATATATTTAAAACTGACAAATGAAGTTATTCATGTGAACTTAATCATAATTTACTTCTACAACAACATTATAGGACGCATGCTCAGTTTTCCAATATTTAAAAATCAACCAATACCAATATTCATATAAATTAAGGGTTTTATGAATGATGTACTACAAATATGAATTAATAAACAAAAACAAACAAAATGTAAGGGGAATAATAATACATTGTTATGTGACAGCACTTTAATTCGCTGCACTGTAGTTATTTCTCCGTACTCACACTGCATCCATAATTGAGCTATATTATGCATGCTCAGCTCGCACCATTTAACAGGTAGAAATAAAAAGCGAAAAATAAAACTCGGCTGCTTCGCGAGTAACAGCCAACTGAGGGAAAACGGGTTGTCGTAGTTTGGATGATTTTTCTGCCGTGGATGATTTTCTGAGCATGCGCACTAAGACCGTGTCGTATCTCTTACGAAGTTCAGTATCTCTAGACAATCCCAGCCCCAACTCAACTTTGCTGCTGCCGCCGGATCGACTGGAAGCAAACCAGCGAAGTACACAATATACGCTGAACTGAAACAAGACTATGCCCACCAGCTCAAAGAACTCTCTGAAGTTGTTGGTCAAGAAGTCAGATCCACCTTAACAGGGGACAAGCACAAAATTACAATCCTTGATGACAACAAATTCCGCTTAGTCCAGGCCTATCTCAATCAGAACAAGATAGGGTTTCAGACAATGGACCCCAAGGCCCAACGGCCTAAGAAATACGTGATCAAAGGAATCCCCTCCACCACGCCCACTACGGAAATTGAACAATTTCTCAGAGAAAAGGATCTCGATCCCATACAAATTAATTTTCTCTACTCAAAGAAACTGCAAAGGCACTGGGCAATTGCCCTTGTGTCACTAAGGCTCACCCCAAACCTCGAAGAAATGCATAGAATAACCAACTTCGGGCACTTAAACGTCACCGTGGAAAATTATAAAGACCAAAAACGTGTGAAACAGTGTCATAATTGTTTGGCCTATGGCCACCACTCGGCCACCTGCACACTGACACCTAAGTGTCTTAAGTGTGCCGGCCGACACACCTTCACCTCCTGCCCCAACCGGGAAAAGAAGCAAGAGGCCGTATGCTGTAACTGCAAAGGCAATCATGTTGCCACTTACAGAGGTTGCCCCCGCAACCCTAGCAACAAAAACAAAACCAAGACTGTTGCTTCAAAAGAAACAAAGAAAACCGCACCGCCCACCATTACCCAACAGGTGCAAAGCAAATTCACCAGCCTGATCCCTCCAGACTCTGTGAAGATCGCGGACCGGGATAATAATTGCCAAAACAAAACTACTGATCAAGAACTGGAGAAGAACGAGAACCCTTCTCCCAAAACGAACAGACCCAATCAACGTTCGAGAAAGCAGAAAGCCAAGAGCGCAAAGGCGGACGTAACCAAGCCCCCTGGGCTAAACCCACCAACCAATAGCAAGCCTCCGCAGGAGAATACCAAAACCAAAAGCAAAGAGAAACACAACGAGACAGACGCCCCCGGCGAGCAACAAGAATCTGTTGAAACAGTGTTAGAGCTGTTTGACGCCATGAGGGAACTATCCGAGCTCACAAATATTGCTAAAATGATAGGCTTCTTTAAGGAAGTCGCGGCCAAAATGAGGAAACGCACTAAACCTGTTGATCAAGCATTCCAGCTCCTGCAGGTGTATAATAACTATTTCAACACTGAGCATGGGGAGTAGAAGCCATTTAAGAATCATCTCCTGGAACGCCAATGGCCTCCACGGTAAGTTCCCTGAGTTTAGGGATTTCCTCGCCAAAGGGGACTTTGATATCGCATGCTTGCAAGAGACAATGTTCCGAGCGAACAAACATTATTGGATACCTAACTATACTCTACACAGACACGACAGGGACTGTACTGGCTCTCGTCTGTGTGGCGATCTATGTTAAATCTGTCATTCCCCATACCCGGATCGATAACCTACAACTGGATAAACTGGAAGCCGTCAGCATAAGTGTTGACACCAATCGTGGCAAGCTCCTAGTTTCCTCAGCCTATGTCCGGCATTACCTCGGTTTCCCCACCGAAGACCTTAGAAAAATCTTCCATCACAATCAAAATAGTTTCATTATAGGGGACTTTAATGCCGCGCATTATGTGTGGAACTGCCGTAACGACACGCACTATAGCACTCAATTGCTGAAATTGCTCATAGAAGATCATCTCCGCATGGCGTTTCCCAGCTCGCCCACACATTTTGTAAACAATAACAAAGAACTGCACTCCACCATAGACCTGGCTCTGCATTCTATGGACTGCCTACCGGTCATCAACACGATCAACATGTTTACTTCGGATCACCTGCCCATATACACAGAGCTGCCTATTGTCCATTTTATCATTAGTAGGAAACCGAAGCTGAAAACCAACTGGCTGGAATTTACCAATCGTCTTATCGACGCCTCGCAGGTCCTCCCCACTTGTCAAAGAAAAGAGGATTTGGATGAAGAAGCGCTCAACCTCACTGAAGAAATAAAGAGGGCGCATCTGGCTTCCTCTACTCAGGATACCTCGCCCCAGCACCTCTCTCTTCCTATGGAAATCAAGCAACTTATAGCCAAGCGCAACCTAGCAAGACGCCGGCACCAATCTACTCGCAACCCAGTGGACTGGGACGAGTTTAAGCATCTCAGAAAGAAAGTGAAATACGAGATCCGTAAATTTCAGACGGAACAATGGTTGGAGTACCTCGACTCTATTGGCCCGGAAAACAACTCGCTATGGCGTGCCATAAAGCGAGTAAAGGACAAAAAGCTTCACGTTCCACCAATAAAACACAATAACGCTATACTAGTGCAGGAAAAGGACAAGGTGGAAGCCATTGCACAGGTATACGAAAGACAATTCACGAATGATGAGCAATCATCGCTCAACATCCAGCAGAATGTGCAGGACTTCCTCTCACGGGACCCGACCGCGGAAATCCAGCCCGCGAGCCCCTCTGAAGTAATAGACATCATTGAAAAACTACCAAAGAAGAAAAGCCCTGGGAGGGACGGTATCAACAACCAAATGCTCAGGAACCTGCCAGCCATCACCATATTTAAAATCACGGCTCTCATTAATTTGATGTTGACGCACCTGTATTTCCTAAGTGCTGGAAAGACGCAGTGGTATGCCCCATACCCAAGCCCCAGCATGACCTAGCACTGCCGGCCTCCTACCGCCCTATAAGCCTTCTTAGCAGCTTGGGAAAATTAGCTGAACGAGTCATACTCCATAGACTGAACAACACTCTATTTGAAAATAACATCATGCCCGAGCAGTTTGGGTTTAGGCAAAGTCATAGCACTACACACCAACTCTATCGTGTGGTTGAACAACTGTCTGAGGGTCTTCAGATGAAGGAGCACACGGCTATCGTGTTCCTTGACATAAGTAAAGCATTTGACAAGGTATGGCATGAGGGGCTCCTTTACAAGCTAATCAACATCGGCATACCGGACAAACTCATCCATTTACTAAACAACTACCTGTCGGAGCGATCATATACTGTCAGACTGGGCGACGTCCACTCAGATAAACATAAAATTCGAAGCGGGGTCCCCCAAGGATCAATACTTGGCCCTACACTATATAACCTCTATGTAAACGACATCCCTAGGCACGAAAAAACCAACTTAGCCATGTATGCCGATGACACGGCCATTATTGCAAGGCATCCAAACAGCAGATATTTAAGAAGTGCCCTTCAGGCGCATCTTGATGCCATTGAACTCTGGATGCTCAACTGGAAAATCAAGCTGAATGCGCAAAAATGTAGTGCAATTCATATGGGGAACAAGACGCCCCCCTCAAGACTTATCATTAACTCCAGGGCTATTGAGTGGGTGAACTCAGCTTCATACCTGGGAGTGACTATTGACAAAAACTTGTCGTGGAAGAAGCACGTCACCCGAACCAGAGGCAAAATGAAGGCCGCTTTTGATGGAGTCAGCAGCCTCATCTACACCCGTAAACAAAAAACGAAGAACAAAGCCATCATCTACAAGGCTTTAATCAGACCCATTGCTCTCTACGCCGCCCCAGTGTGGGCTTACGCTGCGAAGAGCCATATTGCCAGCCTCTCTGCCACTGAGGCACGTTTCCTCCGCATCATACGGCATGGCCCGACCTTCCTGCTAAACCGCATAATTAAAAAAGATCTGCACATCAACACACTGACCAAACAGCTCCACAAGCTTGCAAAGAGGTTTCACAACAAACTGGGCTCTATCCCCAATGAGATAATCGCAGAACTACCAGATTATGATCATAGTGATCCCCACTACAGAAAGCGGCCGAAGGCCGCCCTCTCTCTCCTCGCGGAGGCCCAACACTCAGTCTAGCAACCCAGCCGAAGATCACCGCTAGACGGTGAGGGGAAGCTGGGTAGACCATCGAGCTGTTGGACCCCTCCCCCCCCCCTCCAAGTCACGGCCATTTTTGACTTGACTGAAAAACTTCCCAAAATCATCCAAGAGCAACTTTTGTTCTCACCCTCACTGATGTGGGCTCCCCCACATCCTCCCTCGAACATCTCACCTAGGTCTCGCACAATGACACCTAGATCAAACTGGAGGTAAGACTTTTACAGTTAGGAACTCCTAGAATCGTACTTTTTCAGTCAGTCAGCTTTAGTGAGAACCGAAAAGGCTTTTAAATGGATCAAGACGGCTTTTCAGAAAGCTGGAAAGCGATTTATTCGTATAAGATTGAACATTTTAAGTAATTCAAGCGATTAATACGTGGGTAGTAATAATTGAGTAATTTAATCAAATCGAGTATTTCGCCACTCAATGCTAAATTTCATCGCAGAAACTAGTGCCACTAACTTCGCAGAGATTGACCGAACTACCTAAAGGCAACAAAATGAAAATACACACGGCACACCCAGCATCGGGAACGCCCATAGCTGCTTTCGACATATATAGCGATGAATATTGGGAAGAGCTTTACTGAAAAAATTTAGGAGGAGGAGGGGACCAAACGTTGAAAAAGGGTGAATTTTTCACAAAAATACTTCATAATTATTATTTTGTTAATAAAATTTAAATTTTGGGTGGGGGGGGACACGCATTTAAACAAACCATGCTTCGCTAGAGATATGACGAAGTTTTAAGACTTGTGTTTTCTTTCTACAATTTACATTTGAAAGATGTCTTCATTTAAAACATTCATCTACTTTGAAAATTCATCGGATGTGCAGTGTGTAATCGCGGTGTAGTTGCTCTGGAAATCTGTTTGTGCTCTGAAATGCTCAGTATTATGTTTTTAATTTTTGTGTATACAAAGTTTGTCGTTCTGTGTATACGATGGGATTTGTTAGAAAAAGATATTATTTTATTGTGTTTTCTACAATTTACATTTGAAAGCTGTGTTCATTTAAAATATTCATCTACTCTGAAATTGCCTTGTATCTGCAGTGCTTATGGATGTCAATCGAATTACAGAGGCTGTCACAAAAATGGCTGAGAGCCATTCCTACCGAATTAACACTTTTGAAATTGACCTCAATATGCTTTAAACATTTTCACAAAAATGAAATTATTCGTGTTGACAAGGTAATCTACAAAGGTGGGATGAAAGAGCTTCGAAATTAAAGGCCAGAACTTTCTGAAAATGCTATGCTTAGCATTTTCCCGAATACTCCCAAATATTTAACAAACAGTAGCAATAGTTGCAGACAACTGGTTTCGAGTTTGACAAAATGGAACTATTTAAAATTTTTGGTGAATGCTTCAAATATTAGACAATATCTTAAATTAAACATTAAAATTAAAATACATTTCTCATACAAAATTATTCGTGATGATCTATTTCCTTATCATAGTATCTAATTAGTCATGATTAAAAACTGCCATCTGTCGTAATATTATATTTTTTATCTCACATTATTAAAATATTGCTATTTATGGGTAAATTCATCTGATATTTTTAATAGTTTTATTTTGTAAAACAAAACTTTTGAATGTCTGCCTAATCATGACGTTAAACCTTAGTGACGTAAAAGTGGTAAGGCAAGGCATTGACCGGACCCCCTAGTGCTGTTGCTTTGCTCTCTCAAGTTTCTTGACCGGGGGAGGAGCTTAAGATTTAAAATTTACCTAAACGAATGTTAATCAAAGAAAACTACAGACTATGCAAAAGTAAAGTGTCATTTATATAAAGTGCAGTCATAAAACACAACAATAAAAAATGGTTGCTTTTAATTAAGGTTAATAAATTAAGGAAATGTACGAGTTTCAAACACACATGTGCAAATCGTTTAAAAAAAATAAGAAATTTCATAGTAAATATGAAACTGTAAAATAATTAATGACAAAAATATTTCAAAAAAACTTAAGACATTAGGCAGGAGTCTGAAAAAAAATGTGAGAATGCATTAGGAAGCGAAATTACACTACATCATAAGACTTTTCTAATACTTACCCGATTCGACTTCTAGAGGGACGTATTCTGAAACTTAGGACTAGCTTTCCCATTGAAGTGGTGACGCTTTCTATTCAATTTTCTTTGAGTTTAATTCTAATTTTCTCTGTGTGATCTTAGTTTACAGTTTTAAATGAATTGCGATAAATTGTAATATTTTAAACGACAATTAATTACAATTACTATTTGTTTGTAACCTAGATTTTATTATTTTCATGGTGCAACAAGAACAAGCTCACAGAAGCAACTGAATACTTATTTAAAAAAAATTATTAACACTTTACTACCAGTTTTTCTTGAGGGAAAGAAACCAACGCCTCTTAAATTATAAAGCCAAATGTATTTCATGATATCATCATTACTTGATCGTTGTTCTAAGAGACATTTTTGTCAAGCCACGGAATAAATGTGTTTTTATTTTATATTCATTTATATTTTTATATGCTACTTATTAATTTATTGAATTTTATTGTTATCAATGAAAAATTAAAATTTTGTTTTAACGTTATCAAGTTTTCTAATGTTTAAACAAATTCTGGAGGAATTATAAATGTTGTTATCAGGCGACTGCTTGTAAAGATCAGCCTAGGATAACACTACCCATATTTTAAAATCGCGAATTATTTGAAGCAATGGCTGTCTACGTGTTGGAGATCTTTTGTACGGTCTTGTAAACAATTAATGCATTTCTGGACTTTTTCGACAGGGTACACAGCAACAACATAAAGTAGTGCCATAGCAGTCGATGTATGTTAACGACAGTTAGAACCCAGACAAATGGACGAACCAAAATCATAAACATTTAAAAACTTTGTTGGAAAGTTAGAAAATAATAATAATGCGATTTTGGGACACTAGACTTTCCCAGATGTTTCTCTCGCAAAATTTTCGAACACTTTTACATAAGAAGTATTCAATATTTTTTCGACCCCCACTCCCCACCTTTTTTGTGTCTTGCGATATGATCAATAAATCAATTCTCTCTAGAGACAATTTCGGAGAAGTGCATAAAACTCTGCCCCGGAGTCTTTAAAGTTTCATCAAAACTGTAGCATCAAATTTCGAAAAAGTAAAATAAATATAAGCCGTTTCTTTTTTTGTGTTTTCCCTTCCCAGAATTTGCATTTGGGAAGGTCGAAAACACAGGCTTTTAGTTTATTCCAAACAGATTCTTGGTGCATAATCGTTTTCCTTAAACTTAAAGAAGTATGATTCTGAGAAAGGAACAGTAGCTCGCTTTGCTACGATTATCTCATCATCATAACCATTATAATTTGATGCTAGTTAACGTATTTTTGAGAAGCAGTAAGGAAATTTTTTATCCGCTAATTTTCCAGAATTTTAAAACAGTTTAATATTCAAATTAAGTGGATGAAATACGAGTGCGTAGTTAAAAAGAATTATTAATTGCAGTTTACTATCGTCTTAAAATAATGCAATTTTATAAATATCCGTTCTTGGCTCACGTGTTTGTGTCCGTTTGAATATAATATGAAACCATATTTTGAGCTTTAGCTTTATTTAACGTACTTTCCTTACATTAATGAAACATAAATACGGGAATTACCAAGAATTACTGTTGATAAACCTTTCCGGAATGTAATTAACCACTATTTATAAACAATAATTTTTAACTTAAGATATTAATAACTTTTTTAACTTACTGTATTGCAGAGTTAACATTTTGTAAAAGATATTCATATTCAAACTTAAGCACAGTTTACAAAAAGCTTGGCAGCTGGTAAATCCTGTTAAATGATCATATTGTTATTTTCATTGTGTTGATTTAATTAATCGCAAAGCGATAGATTATAAATAGAATGTTAAAACTTAAACGTCTTTTTTAAATTATGACGTAAAAAGGTGTGAAGAATAGAATATGTACAATCATGCAAACAAAGACACACTGCGGAAAAAACACTCAGACCATAAGAGCTCTCAAATTTAGGCTCAAAGAGCACGAGAGATATGTTTCTAAGCACGAGCTTTCCAAATCTTCTTTTGTCTCACATTGTTAGAATTCTAATCACCGTTTACAGTTTTCTAAAGCCATGATATTGTGCACTCCTCAGTCTTTGCCCCATCTTGATTTTTTGGAAGGTTTTTCCATTTTCCAGCACTTGGAACGTCTAGTGAACGATCGTTCCTTTTGTTCATTCCGCTTGGAAGCTGTTGCTCTGTAAGGCTCTATTCACTTTCTACCTCCCCCCCCCCCCCTCCCTTCTTTTTTTTTCTTTCTTTCTCCTGTTTTTTTAAAAACTTTATTTTGATTTGGTTTTTGGGTGTGTGTTTTTGTCTTTCCTTTATAGTTATTGTTATTTAATTACATTTACATTTTTAAAAATTGTTATTTGTGTTTTTATGTTACTTTTGTGTTTAGATTTTTGTTTGTTCTACTTTGTTTGTGTTTTTGTGTTCGTGTGTTCTTTTTTACTTTTTTTATTATTGGTATTATTATTTATTTATGTATTTTTGTTTGTCCGTATTTTATTCTATAACCTTTTCCCTTTCCTTTAATCTCCGTGGTTCTCTCCTTTTCTTTTTTCCAAGTGGCAATTTGCTGGTTTGTTTATCTTTTTCAGTTCCCACTGTTTTGTGAGACGAAGAGCTTCGACTGACGAAGACTGAATAAATTTTCAGTCGAAACGATAAATCTTGTAATAAGTATCATTTTAAGTGTGTCTTTTCACAAAGTTCTTATTTATTTTAAAGACACACTGCATTTTCGGAATTTATTACAATATAAAAACGATTAGTAAAATTAACGAGTAATAAAATTTAGAAGGTAAATACTATTATTGCACACGTAAGAATTATTATTATTGTACACAATAGAACTATTATTGTAACATAAACACAATTTTCATGATAATTCTGTTAATTGTCAATTTAAAAGTAAGCGCGACAAAGCATCAGTATTATCGTGTTGATGTCCTTTCCTATACGTTATCTATCGGGTGACCAAAAAGTCCGTAAAAACTTTAAAAATTCATTAAGAAAGAACAAATGATGATCGAAATTCGCGGTTTGCACCAATAGGTTTAGCGTATAGTTGAAAGGATTCTTTTTAGGGACTAGAAAAGTTGTAGTTCCAAATGTTACCGATAGGTGACGCTGACATGCACAATAGGAGCAAATTTCCAATAAAATAAAATCCGGTCTCTCTAATCTTATGCATGCAAACCGCAATTTTGTGTCGTTATTTGTTCTTTTTTAATGAACTTTTAAAGTTTGATGTACCCAGGATGCGTTAATAGCTCGTAAACATTTCAAAAATTCATTAAAAGAACTAATAACGATGCGGTTGTGCATGGATAAGGTTAGAGAGATTTCAGGTATTTTTCTTATTGGAAACTTGCTTACCAATGTACATGTCGGCGTCACCTATCGGCAACATTTGGTACTACTACCTCTTGTCATTAAAAAAATCCCGTCACCCACTAAACCTGTTGGTGCAAACCGCAATTTCCTCATTATTTTTCCTTTTTTGACGAACTTTTAAAGTTTTTACGGACCTTTTGGTCACCAGGTATATGTTATATCGTTGAAGAGCTGAACGAGCAAGCCTGAGCCTGACCTTCGGTCTTACACGGAAAGCACAAGTGATTTATGCCTGGAGCAAACTGGCCGATCCCACTAGAATACACCTGCATTTTTTCACTCCTTCTCTTGAAACCGTCCATCTTTTCGCTATGCATCAGGCTGGTAGAAGAATCATCACTGGCAAAAAACCATAGAGTGATAGCTAGCCTGACCAAAGGTGGAATGGTTTCCCTTATTATAATGGAATCTTTCGAAATATTTTCTCCCGACATTTTAAAAATCTGCAGGGCTCATATTTTTCAAATTTTTGTGCCCCTATCTATAGCTGTCTAAATTTTTGTGCCCCTGCATATAGCTTTAATTCGCTTTTTTTGGACTATCTCTGCACGTGCCTCAAGTGTCCGTGCGATAATCAGGGCTTGTCCTTAACAGATAAACAGAAAACAGAATCGGCGCAGTTAAAATTCTTCCCGAAAACAGTGACCTCATAAATAAAGTGACCATTTTTTCTGAACCGAAAATCAGGACACTTCTAAACCGCAGAGACGGGAGGGGTAAAAATCAATCCCGAACACCTCCACCTCTCCAAGATTTTTTTTTCTTCGCATTATTTGACTTTCTACTTTTATAAGAAAAATCTGGAGTGACTCCACTCGACTTTCCGAACACTTACGATTAAGATCATTACCAAGCATTTAAATAAATTTTAATCGATGAATAATTCAAACATATATATACCAAACTGAAGCTCAATCGAATGCGCCGTTTAAACGCTAGCGCACTTTCAATAATTTCCCCCCATATGCCATAATGTAAAAGAAATCTTAGTCGTAGCCCTGTAGAAAAACTGTAAGTCCTATACACATCAAAATCAATACCGGTCTTACGACTGTGGTTTATAACATGTATACCCAATTTGTGCTCAATCGAATGCCCCGTTTAAGAGCTATCGTGTTCACTCACACACGCACAAACACACACAAACACATACATACATCTCGTAAAAATAGTATAAATGAATTCAGAAGACCTCAAAACATGCAAATACACCAAAATCTCGAAGTCAAATTTTTTCATGCTTACAATACTTTCCTTACATGGTACATATTCGGAAAATAAAAAGGAGTTGAAAAAATATAGCGAATATACAAATAAAATAGGCCTATTATATAAACTTCGGTTTTATATAATTTTATTGTTGATTTTTGGATAGCTTTCCAAAATAGTTTGCTTTCTAACAATAACTATAGAATCACAATTCGTTGATTACAGGTATGTATTAATACATATTAAAGAACAATCATTTTCATCGCGCCATTCACAAAAACCTAACAAAAAATGAATTGTTTACCATACATTAAAAACTCAAGCAGCAATCTGTTCCTGTAAAATTCCGAGCGATTTTATCGCTTTGTGTGTAACTACTATGTCTAAAACAAACAAGAATGATTTGATACAGAACAAGCATATTTGTTTTTATTATATATTCACACATAGGAGTAACTCCCCAAGGGCAAGAGGGGGCAATGCCTCCTTAAAATTCAAGAATAGCTTTCCAAAATAGTTTGCTTTCTAACAATAACTATAGAATCACAATTCGTTGATTACAGGTATGTATTAATACATATTAAAGAACAATCATTTTCATCGCGCCATTCACAAAAACCTAACAAAAAATGAATTGTTTACCATACATTAAAAACTCAAGCAGCAATCTGTTCCTGTAAAATTCCGAGCGATTTTATCGCTTTGTGTGTAACTACTATGTCTAAAACAAAGAAGAATGATTTGATACAGAACAAGCATATTTGTTTTTATTATATATTCAAACATAGGAGTAACTCCCCAAGGGCAAGAGGGGGCAATGCCTCCTTAAAATTCAAGAAAATTCAGATATCATCTATTTGAAAATGGTATCTTGTACAATAGAAATCATCTTGTCCGGCTCCCCATTATTACACGTCAATTTACGCCAATGCATACAAACCAGAATAAAAATAAAATACTTTGCATTAAAAAAGCGCCGTTCTGTTAGCTAGACGCATGTTGAGGGAAGTTAACCATAAATCAAGATGGCTTTACAGTAAGTTGGAAAGTGATGTATTATTATGAGATGTAACATTTTATAGAAATCAAATGAGTAATACTTGTATAATAATAATTGAGTAATTCAATCAAATCGAGTAAAAAAGGAAGCTTCGCCACTCAATGCTAAATTTTTTCTGCAGAAACTAGTGTCACTAACATCAAAGCTATTGTGTGGAGAACTTCTTAAAGGCAGAAGAAAACGGTAATACACACGGCACACCCAGCATCGGGGCACGCCTATAGCTGCTTTCGCCATATACAGCGACGAATATTGGGAGGAGCTTTACTGTGTCTATCAAGTTTTTTTGAGAGGGGCAGGAGCTTATCTTTAAAAATTACCTAAATGAATATTAATCCAAGAAAAGTGCACGCGATTGCAAGAAAATTATTATTTATGTGCAGTAAAATTGCACAATAATCTTTAAAAAAAGTTGGTTGCTTTTAATTAAGGTTAATAAATTAAGGTAATGTAAGAGTTTAAAACACACATATGCTGAAAATATGTTTTGTTCAATCAAAAAATATTTTCTTAAATCAACAAAATTATCCGGTTGAAATCGCGCCAACGGAACTAGCGTCTATGAATTGTTTTGGGACTGCAGGGATACAAATGTCCCCAGTCTCAAGTTTAACATCAAAACGGGGAACATACAGCGGTGTTGCACATTTCGATATCTTGCACGCAGAACCGGCTCTGTGCGGTAGGTAAAATGAGTGACTGATCAGTACTAGACAGCTATTTGTTTAAAAAATAGCTTCGTTCATCATAATTTTTTGGGTTTGCCAATGGCTGTAAAATTCTACGGCTATATCAAAACCAATTTTAAAATGACTTCGACGCAAACATAGAGAAGCAAGAAGGAAAATACTGTCCGGAAACGAATTAGACATTTATGCATACATCTAGAACTATTTTCTCGTGAGGAAAAATTGCATTTTTTCACTTCTTCTCTTGAAACCATCCATCTTGTCACTGTACATCAAGCTGGTAGAAGAATCACCACTGGCAAAAAAACCGGAGAGTGATAGCTAGC
Source organism: Cheiracanthium punctorium (assembly GCA_038373885.1). Taxonomy (NCBI): domain Eukaryota; kingdom Metazoa; phylum Arthropoda; class Arachnida; order Araneae; family Cheiracanthiidae; genus Cheiracanthium; species Cheiracanthium punctorium. The sequence goes on along the minus strand of JAWZYV010015637.1, from coordinate 804,122 downwards.
TTGACCGAAGGTGGAATGATTTCCCTTAACATAATGGAATCTTTCCAAATATTTTCTCCCGACATTTGCAAATGTGTTTCAAAATCTGCAGGGCTCATTCTCAAAAAAAAAAAAAAAAAAAAAAAAAAGAAAGAAAAATCTAATACTCATGGTATTTTCTATTTTTAATTACTTGAGAAGATTCAACGCAATTAAAATTTCTTCCGAAAAGAGTGACTTCATCCAGTACCTTTTAGATATCTGATTTTTACTTAACAAAAGTAAATTGTTTAAGCATGCATTAAAAACTCAAGCAGCAACTTGCTCCTGTGCAATGTCGAGTATTATGAAAGTAGTTTATAACTATTATGCCTGAAACAAACAAGAATAAGTTAATATAGAACAAGGATATTTGTGTTTATTAAACATACAAACATAGGCGTAACTTACTAAGAGGGGGCGAGACAATTGCCGCTCCTAAAAATCAAGAAAGTTCAGATATCACCTATTTAAAATGGTATTTTGTACAATAGAAAAAAATTTGCCCCTCCTGCCCCCCAAAGTTACATGGCAGTTTACGCATATGCATACAAACCAGAATAAAAATAAAACTCTTTGCATTAAAAAGGCAACACTGTTCCCTGCAGTGCGTTCGAGAGGCAAATTGATCAAAACCTTGAGATCAAGATGAATTTTCGTAAAGTTGGAAAGTGACGTGATTGTATAAAATGGAACATTTTAGCTAATTTAAGTGATTAATATGTAGATTATAATAATTGAGTAACCTAATCTATGTGAGTACAAAGGAAGCTTCCCCCCTCACTGCTAAATTTGATTGCCAGAAACTAGTACCACTAACATCGCAGCGATATGAAAACGATTAGAACAGTACATGCATTAGCCTAGCATTTTCAGGTATGTATTAAATACTAAGCATAATAAAAATGCACAGTGTAATATTGCTTTTTATTTAAATAAACAGGCCATCGAACTAATCATGTCTGAACTAGTACAGTGTTGTTCGTTTTAGGTCTGAGATACATACTAATAAAAAACTCGCGTAAAATCCAATTCGATAAGTTAAATCGTGTTTTAGCGCGAGTCCACTGTATATGGGGATTTTGTGAGATGAGAGAAAGCTTTGCTGCAGTTTTGCAAGTCGAGACAGGAATTTACAGCTGTTATGCAAGAAGAGACAGGGATTTATAGCTGTTATGAGAGACGAAACAGGGATTTACAATTATCATGCAAGACGAGACAGGGATTTACAGTTATTATGCAGGACGAGAAGATCATTATCAAGAAGTTTTTATCATTATTAATATATGTAGGGATTTTGTATGATGAGAGAAAGCTTTGCAGCTGTTTTGCGACTTCTTAATGCAATTTTTTTTTTCGTCTTGCGTCCATCCCTGAACTGTATGTTCTGGATCTTAACGAAATTTAAAAGAAGACTTACTAACCATTTCCAACTAAGAAAAAGTTTTGCAATGTAGAATATTACTATAAAGAATCTGGCAATGAGTTTTAAAGATGCTCTTCATAAAATCTTCATTATATCTTATTCTTTTTACAAATAGCTTATCAATAGATTTTGTTAACAATTATAATGTATTGCACTCAGTTAAAATTCCAAGTAACTGTTCAGTTCGTATGCTTTTACAGAAAAATTTTTTACTAACCAGCTTCTTGATGTGCAATTAATCATTTACTTGCTCAGTGAAATATGCTGATAGAAAAACAGGATAAACTTGTGTATAGTTGCTGTACGGCATAGCTTAGTTCAGGGATAGGGAAATAGCGACCCGCTGGCCAAATCCGGCCCGCGACGTGATTTCAGCCAGCTTGCTAAATTGACCACTGAAAAAGTTAATTTTTATGTTAGGCAACTAAATCACCCGGAAAAGTGTTCAACAGAAGATGTGAAGATTTTAAAAAGATAGAAGGTGACTTAAAATATTTTCTTCGGCATTCGCTGTAAATTGCGAGGAGATTCAAGCCGAACTTGAAATAATTTAACTACAACGCAACGATTCTCTAAAGTAGCTGTTTAACAATTCAAAGCTTGATTTCTACAAAAATTTACCGAAGTCTCGATTCTCCAATTTGATAAAACACGCTAAGAAAATTATCTCAATGCTTGGGTCTTCATACATCTGCGAACAGGTGTTTTCAACAATGAATCTCCGTAAAAGCGAATTGAGAAATGAGGTGACCGACTAACATCTTGTGAGAGTTTTACGAATTACTTCTAGTAACTTGGAGCCAAATTTCAATGACGAGATGATTAAAGAACAGTCAACATTTCATTTCGCACATGGGCCCTGTAAATCCGAACAATAAATTAAAAAAAATATATTTGGCCTGCCTATATATTTTAATTATTTTATATCGCCCTTCCCTCAATATATTTCCTTATTCCTGGCTTAGTTTATCAACAATTACGTCGCTGGAAAATTAATTTTTTACATGTCTTGTGTTACTCAGATTTAAATCTGGCTCCGAGCAACTCACTAAGCTCTTTTGATTTGACAGAAAAATGAATTTATAATATACAAGGTGATTCAGAATACGTGTAAAAAACATGTAAAGGGTGATAGAGGGAACCAAGACATTTCAGAATTACAGAGTAATTTGGGATTGGAAACGGTGTTTTCATAAACCTGTTAATAATCACCTTAATACTCAATCTCTTTTAGACAAGCACTTTCTGTGAAAGATCCATTAGTTTTTCACGAAGTATGGTACTGTTTTTTTGGAATGAAGGGAAAATTAAACACACTTTTTCGATTTTCAATATTTTGTTCTGAAACTGTTACAACAAAAGCAGAAAAGTAATATAAAAAGCGTAAATCATAAAATGATTGCTGTATCATTTATGTGTTTTAAACTGATTTGAGATAAAGTTCCAAGCTCATTCGGCTTTTTTGGTTACTAAGAGATTTCATATAATGGAAGATTCTTATCAACGGTTTAAGGATTTTTTTAATAATACGGAAAATCATTATGTAACGAAGGGAATATAACTTTGTGAAATGAATTTGATGTCTCCAATACACTCCATTTTCTCCATTTATTCGCTCAATCAGTTAGTTGAGCTGCTTTTAGCCCAGATATGGAATTTGATTTCTTTTACAGCACAATGTTAATAAGTACGTATCAAACTGTTTTTACTTTCGCGAACGGTACTGGATAAATCATCATTTTTATACATATTAACGTTCTATATGTTACATATATTATAATTTCAAGGTCGAGTAATTTTCATTTTAAGCTATCGGGAGAATCTGACAAATAATGAAGAATTATTTCGATTGAAAGACAGTAATACATTTTATATCCTTTAATTTAAATCTATAATTCCGACGAACTCGTTCAGTCGTTTACGCTTTTGAGTTATCCATAGGACGTCGGTGAATTAAGGAACTTTGTAATGAAATAAGCAGACACTCGATACTTGTTTACCAGCGGGAGAACCCAATCCATTGCATTCAGGATCTTCGCATGCTTCATTTCCAGCTAAAGAGCGAGAACTATATATCTTGTCATCAACAGCAGCATTTAAAGATAGTTATCACTGGCTCTAGGATCGCTTGAAAACTGAACGCGGAGCGTGCGTGCGAAGTAGAATTAAATATTTAAACTAATTATTGTTACAATGCAGAGAAGCGTATCACAACAAAACAGCATTGAATCGCATTGTTAGATACTATCCTTTCAGAAAAAAAATATTAAATCCATTCATAGATTCCAAGTATTACAGAATATAATTAACCACTTTTCGTAAACCGTAAATTATTTGAAAAGTTTTTGACTTGGCAACCACCCTATACTTTCTAACTCGGAAGTTTTGCTATGTTCGAAACGAAAAATTATCGTTCACAAAAATTGGTTGATTATATTCCGAAATACTTGGCACTCATGCAAGTATAAAAATGATTGCTGTACGATTTACTTTACAGAGCTGCCAAGTCTCCTGCTTTTTTCGGGATATTTCCCACCACTAACTTTTACTTACAATTTAATGCTTAAAATAAGTCCAAATATTTAATCAAAAATAAAGCTGTCTAAAAATTGTGGTGGGAAATCACCCGAAAAAAGCCGGAGACTTGGCACCTCTGCCTTTACTTAATTGCAGTTTCGAATTTATTCGGTTGTTTTGCTTACAGGTGTTACTGCTAGAGTATTTCGCAACTCCACCTCATTAATTACTTTTTGAATGGGATGGTGCAAACAAAACATTGGATCTCAGCGGGACACTCAAATATCCGTGAGAGGAAATGACACTTGGACAAGAAGAGGCTAATGAAGGAGAAAGTCAGTGGTGATCGGGTATAAGAGGAGGGCGAAATTGATTTTAGAAGTTAAAATTAAATGTCGATTCACATTGCAATTTCATTGATTGAAGAGCTCAAGATTTGCGTAAGCGGCCGCTAAAACCAATACTACAAGCAAACTTCTCAAATAAGACGGAGACATTCTAAGCAGTCATTACTTAATTAACAGCCTAGAAAACAATACATCATTTTGGTGGTGAGGGGTGAGGTCTACAGAACCTGTTACGCTGAATTCAGGAGCAAAAGTCAAGTGACATTCGGACGGTAGCAACAGGCAGGCATACATAATTTGGCAAATACTCAGCACGGAAAACACCAGAAGTTCCGTAGTTTCGCTGCACGTGCCGACTAAATCGTTAGTATAAATTAATATTTATTCAGGGGTGTTTATAGTCCAGAATATAACCAGATTTCCGGGTATTTTGAGTAAGTCATTTTCGGAATTCCTTTTTTTTTTTTTAACAAAATGTAAAATTGCATAGAAAATTTTACCAAAACATTCCAAATTCAATCTTTTACCATCCTTCTTGTAAATGAATATTTTTTCTTGAACATTTCTTTATTTCAATCTGCAGTACCACTGGATTAAAAGTTGACCTTTATTTTACATTTAAATATTTTATTTTTTTACAGATTTATGATAATTAAATATACTTATGATATTTGGCAATTTCGATATGATTTTTATTTCGTTTTCCTGAAAAAATTGCATGAGAAATATGTTTGTGAAATATTTATTGGGGAGGTTATACCATACTATTTCTCAGATTTAAAATGGCAGAATTTGTTGTAATAATATAAATATTAAGATTAAAAATTGTTATTAGTTTGCAACGACCAGTGGCGGCTCGTGACCTGCTTCAATGGTGGGGCCCGAAAAAAATAGTGCCAGTTCAAATCGGGAAAATACATATATATATAGAGCTGTGGCGGCTCGTTACCCATTTCAGTGGAGGGGGGCTTTTTTCTTAAGCTCGAAAACGTAAAATAAATGAATCGCTTTTGTAAACAGTGTGAATACATAAAAACTTTCGAAGAACAAGTTATGAAAGGCGCATTGATTTCTCCTTTAAGTTTTCGTTTAAAGACAGCAGATTTATTTTGCACCAAAAAACCTTTTCCTCCATTTTTCTTTCTCAAATAGGTACAATATCAAAATTTAATACAATATCAAAAGTATGATTTTCTTGAATACAATATTAAATTTAACAATTGCATGTTTACATGTTGAAAAACGAATTGGTCCATAATGTTTCACCCCCAAATAGCAAACAATAAAAACGAAAAAACAGAATTTTTTGCTTCACTCGCTGAAATCCATGGTGCTTTACTGTACCATTCTAGTTGAAATGATCGTGTCCGTTTGCCATTTTTTTTTTTTTTTTTTTTGTGTCTAAGAACAAAATTTTTGGTTGATAGGGTCCCAAGCGTTTTATTTAAAGCTTTTGTGCTATGTTTAATCTGCTAAAAGGTACTTGTAATAAACTGTCTACAGATTTCATAGTCGTTAAATATATTTATAATTTGACAAATTTTTTTTATTTCCGACCATTTCTCACTCAATTAATACTTTCACTATATTTGAATCCTAAAAAATAGTAAATTCAAGTCTGTTTTACATGAGATCAATAAAAATTCCTAAATCTTAAGGATGATCAGCAATAAAAACAAAAATCACAATCAGTACCTTTTTTTCGACCTAAAGAACAAAACTCGCCAAATAGAGCTGTTTCCATGGTAACACTTTCATTTCTCCTATCGGACCACTGCTAAGGGACCCTAAATTGATGCTAAATTAACTGTGCTTTCGCATTCTTTTTAGTGATAACCAGACAAATATGGTCATCTTTTGAGAAATGATCAATGGTACTAACACTACTCTGCTGTGCTTGGCGCAAATATATTAGGGCTTCATTTCTCGGGCCCTAGAGTGCTTCAATGGGAAACACATTGGAGATGCGGCGGCGCGGCCGTAGGATTTGAATGATGGCTCGCTTTATATAATTGGATAAAGGGACAAAGCTGGTGTAAAAAATGCTCCTTTAAATATTCCTTTTATCCATCTTAAATCAAAATAGAATAAAATATATGCAGACACCTTTATTAAAGTAAACTGATTTTAAAAGAATACAAATTCTGCATTATATTTAAAAAAAAACTTTGAAATATCAGGTGGGGCCAGGCCCCTCTGGCCCCTAATGACGAGCCGCCACTGGCAACGACAGTATACATATTTAACATGAGTTCAAAGGAAAATTAATTGACATAACCCTTTCTTTTTAAGATATCTAGACATACAAGCTGGCGCAAGCCGTCATTCTTGTGCCCAAAGTTTGCCAGTTGTACCTCGAGCTATATTCATTTAGCTTAAGATAGCGGCGTACGCGTAATATAAATTTCTACAAAAAGCGCCAAATGAGCGTCAATTACGTCGATGTAAGATGTTGGCGAAATCTCTCAGAACTCAAAAATAGGAGATTGCGCCAGCCTTTATATCTAAGGGCTCTACTTCTTATCAATGCATACTAGCACTGTTTGAACTTATAGTGGAATGGAAACAATTCTAAGTTTTTTTAGAGAATTAACATACAGCAACTTTTAAGTGCAATCATTTCTTAAAAAATGAAACCAATATTAATCATGTACGTTCTTATGAATAAGTTAGTGGCAACCAGCCGTCTATCCAATTTTGTTTTTAATTATTTTTTAGTTTTAAGCACACTTTATTAAAGGGAAATTTTTCTTAAGAGGAAATGTTTTTGATACACTTGAATTCTGGCTTCAATGAATTTTACTTTTATTCATCGAAAATTTTCATATGGCGGAAAATATTTTCTGTCCCTTGCGATTCCATTTGCGGTAACTTTTACTGTATTCATTTCTTTTAATACATTTGAAAAAAAAATAAAAATAAAATTACATGAAATAGTCCTTCTCTAATTTTAATACTCTCCACGGCGAAACTTAATTCTTGTAGCCCAGAATTTCAGCCGTGATAAGATCGTGTTTTACAGTAGGGTAATTTTATAACTCAGCATCATAAACTACAGTTTGTCAAACTAGGAAGCACTTACTTTCAGAACAGGCCTTTTGGTAACTATATTGCGCGGGAGGTTTATAGTCCTATAAAAGCGAGAAATTTACAGAGTTTATTAAACCTGTAGAAAGATTAAAGTTATTCGAGCTGCAAAATCATAGTTTTATCTCGTTCCGCAAATGCTGCAATATATCGCAGTTAAATGTGATTTAAAGTTTCTAAAATTCGTATTAGAAATGAATAAATAGCGTTACTACCAGACGCAGATGCAATTTCAGATATATGTATGAGACACTATAGGTTCGTGGAGATTGTGTTTTGGGTTATGGCAAGCCTACATGAGGGACATCTGCCTAGAGGGGGAGCCTTGTGCGGAAGACTTATAAGGAGTTCTAACGCGCATTCACGTTACATCTGGAGAAAACCACTCAAAACACCAGACTGTTAAATCGACAGCCGCGGGTAGGCCTGACCGAACTCGGGTCCTCCAGATTTTGACCATCTACTATGTCAGTGTCTTATCCACTCGGCCATGGTAGGCCTCTTGTAGATATTGAAGAAGGAACATTTCATACATTGTGAAACGCATGTCAAAGATGTGATTTCAGATAAATGTATTATTATCGCAAGAATTACTCAGATCGAAGTGAAATAGCAAACATTTTCTGATGAATAGGATAATGTACGAATGCGCAAGTACTAGCTAGAATTAAGTTTAATAATTGCCCTAGTAGCACAATTAGTCCAAAAGACGTTTAAAACACGCTTTTTAACGTTGAAAAACGTGTTTCAAACGTAATTTGAACGTTTTTTGAACTAATTGTGTTACAAGGGTGAGGGCTAGTTTGCTGGGGGAACTAGTAAAATTTTAAATATTCTTGAAGAAGAAATACCCAGAACTATGGAGGTATATATAACGTGACCATTTATTTTTTCCTTCAAAACGGGACTACTACTACTTTTTTGGTAATAGTGTATTTATTTTCTTCCTCAAAACGTGACATCTACTGTTTTTAAGGTAATAGTGTAGGGAGACTGAATTTCAGGTCTGGATATCTTTCAGTTGTTAAGAAAACCCCCAAAAAGCTTGTGTTAATGTTAATTTCAAAATAAAATGAAAAAAAAAATAGTGCAAGACATACGTTTCGGGTGTTGCAAATGGTAGGCCCTTCTTCGACTTCAAAAACACTATCTGACACAAGGCAGGAAGGTAAGAAAGTGAGGAATGTAAACAAAAGGACACTAAAAAAAGGAAGTTGTCATTCGGAAGGAAAAAAAATTCTAACAAAACCACAGTGAAAAGGGAAAGTAAGTGGAGATCTGGGAGGGAGGGGATGAGATAAGCAAAAGAGAAACGTGACTTTTGAAAAAGAAATAAAAATTAAATAAATTGAAATAGTTGACAAAAAAAGAACATTAAAAGAACAAACACAAAAACAATAAATCCCCCGGCGTTTTCTTAGCATCTCGAGAGAGGAGGGAGGGAGGTTAGGGGTTTTTTTAGACACTGCTTTTGGAGGATTTTAGATTTTTAGAGGCCTTTATTGAATTCGTTACCGTTGGTTGCTCTCTTATTAAAAATGGGACATTGCAGGGGACATTTTCTAAAAACGGGACATTACGGTGTCCCGAAGCTGTGTTTGGGGACAACGGGACAAGCCACCTAAAAACGGGACTGTCCCGTTCAAAACGGGACGTATGGTCACCTTAGGTATATAGTATCTTATCCTGTTGAAAGGTAAGAGATCTGAAGGATCCGAACTAGCAGAAGCCGACCAAAAATAAAAGGCACCCAAACACACAGTAAAGGTAGCGTAAGAAATTATGGCATTAAAAATTGTTATCACAAAATTGGACAGATGTAGCAGAGATCCAATAGCTTTCAAAAAAAGTGAAATCAAGAACAAAAAAGTTTTTTTTAAGGCTAAACAAAACACAGAATAAATTTAAATCAGAAAAAAAATCTAGGAAGTAAACCATGGACCAATAAAGTATGAACATCATCAAATTGAAACAACTGTATATTCCAGTAGTATATCATTCTGGTGTACTAGTTAAAGCATAGTACAATGTAACTTCTTTTTTGTTCCTGTTGTTGTTGCTTTTACTGTACTGGAAATGTGTCTTTTTTTAAATACATGTTTCAAATGTTAATAATGTGTAAGACCAGTGAACAAAAAAGAGAGCATACATTAAAAAAACAGATTTATTGGTAAATAAATAAAGCAAACACGAATCAATCGACTTTGCATAATGTATACTTTGAATAAAAAATGTAATCAATGTCGGGAAAGTAAAAAGCTACATTTTATTTCAAGATGTAGATTGCTGAATAATACTCTTACAAATGAGCAAAGGAAAATTTTTTTAGCTGCGATTTTTCTTCCACACATCCGTTTAACTAAATTTGTTTGTTTGTTAACTAAATTTGTGTGTTTTCTTAAAAAAAGCTCGAAAATTTCATTTGAATAAGAACATTACAAATACATAAAATTACATTCTTAAAATTTATCAAATAAACAAACAAACAACAGAAACAACAACAAAAAGATTTAAAATTATGAAATATTACTAAAACTACATGCATATTTAATAAATATTTGATAAATAAAAAAAATATTTTGATAAATAAAGTCGCATTATTATAAATTTGATAACTCTGTTTGAAACTGAATTTATTCAAAATATTTTAATAAATAAAATTCAATTCGAACAGAAATAAAAATGTATGATGAAATATTGTAAATAATATATTCACATTTATTTAGCTTAAAATTATGCATGATTGTTCAAATAAAATTGAGCAACGGCGTTTTATAAATCTGTTGATATGCTGCGACATTACACTAAACATGTTTTACGAGAATTTATACAGTACTGGAACTTATATTTAATACGTTACAATTTTTTTCATTTATTTTTCTTCACCATGCGAATTTTCTTTCACATGTGTTTTTACTATATAAATATTAAAAAATATTTTAATAACACAGAAACTGTGCCTAATTAATTATGTATATTTTCCTGATATGCAAACGATTGGGAAAACTCTTAATTTAAAATAATATTTAATTTCAAACAAAGTATTGACAATAAGAAGCATTTACGACATCTATATTTATAAATATTTTTTAATGAATAAAAATGCACCACCATCTCAATATTTGTACATTACGATGAAAGCATAACTGATGTTCTCTGAGAAAGAAAAATTGAATTAACTAATATAATTTCTCTGAGTATCACACGCATCGAAATAATTCTATGAAACAGGTTTGTTTTTAGAGCAACATTATAGCTAAATATTTTTCATGTTGAATTCATAGTCCGTTTCTGAACGACCGTATAGAATTTTATCTGTAACTAGAGAATGAAGTTTCTGTGTTAATTAGATATTTCTTGGAATGTATTACATTCTGAGGTATGCCGTATAGTAGTTTTTAAGTGAGAGTGGGAGGGTAGAAGTATTTAAACTCAAAAAAGTAAGTATAATGAAATTAACAAGCCTAAAGTACGGAAAATGCAAATTGAAAAATGCACTTTTGACTCTTTAAAATATTTTATATTTTAACTAGACAACTTTTAAACTGTTGCGTAGGTATAACCTTTGTGATATAAAAGATCCATGAAAATTAAGAGTTGAACTAAAAAAAAATGTTAATTTAAAAAAAAAAAGGCGATAAAATTAAATAGACGACTTTTAGGAAATTCAAAGATTTACTCACACACAAAATGCACTCTAGCTGTCGCAAAATTATTTACCTTTCAACGATTAGTCTTTTAAAATTTCCCTTTCCTCAGCTTTCTTATACACATTTCTTTCTTGCGAAAGAGAAAGTAGAATTTAGATTAAAGAGTATTTAAAAAAAAAGTAGTGAAAAGAATCCATTTTAAAAGTTTTCGTCTGGCATGAACGTTTCAGTTTAATGCATTAACAAGTTTGGGGTCACAACATACGAAGATATTTGGTCTATCTTAAGGGCATCTGAACCAGAATGAGCTGGAAAAAAAAGTCACATTTCTAGGTCATACATGCTGGATTTGTTTGCAGCGAAAGGCATCTTTTTGTAAACGAAATGTGAAAGTAAAGAAGTTACTCTAGAAAACACGTTTACGCCTTTAGGTAAGAAGGGAGAAGAATGGCTTTATGTACACCTTCATGACACTTAACCACTTTATGTAACAAATAGCCGTATGTTAAAAAGATTTATAAGGAATATTTTGATTTTTAAAAGAAACATCCACGATAGGATTAATTTTTTTATATGTATAAAGAAAGACTGTGAAGGTATATTAAGATGATATCGTATATTGAAGCTTATGGAATGTATGAATTTAAAATTAAATAAACTTCTCTTGGTGTTTACATATTTTCTGATAAGAACTTGGCGGTAGATGTTGTATCATTTCCAGGAAGTGTGAAAATAAATTTATCTCGAGAAGCATGTATATAATAGAAATGCACATTTGCTTGCTTTCTAATTTTGTTTCCGAAGTTCCTGGGTGAAAAGACCCCCAATTTCGCTCATAAGGCACTATATTAAAGGGAATTATACTTCATACACTCATTTCCAAGAAAATAATACAAGGGGGGAAGGGGTACACAGTTGTAAACAGTATAAAACATAAAGGTACACAGATGCGAACACTAGTAAATGGGTGCTTGAGTTTAGTACACAGTAAAATGCACATTTCAAGTTATCACCTTGTCTTCTTTAATTAGAACACTTTACGTTTATAGTGGTAGGCACTACTTGTGTCAAATTCATCCAAATTTCTAAAATTCATGAGAAATAGGTAAATTATGATACAGAAGTGCGGTTCTTTTCGAGAGCATGTTTCCATGAACTTTGAAGTTTTTTAAAGAAAATTAAAAACGTTGCCTACAGAAGATGCTGATAATCAGTCAGTTCAGTAAGCAGGGGACACGTGTCATTTGTATTTACTTTATTTCAATACCCAACGTTTGATATGATCCCCGCCACTTTCCCTTACAGATAATGATAGTGAAAGCGATCACCCAAATAGTGATAAGAAACGATTCCAGTGTTTTTTTTTTCCAGATTCTTCGCAGACGGGTTCTGCATTCGGTTTTTTCATTCGATATCAAAAATATTAGAATTCAAATAAATGCTTGATTGAAAACATTTACGTTTAAAAATCACTAAATAAAAATTTAATTAAAAAATTAATAATGTTTTAATGAAACCTAGAGGTTTGTCGGCTACCCGGATCAATATCTTTACCTGTTTAAACGGTAGTAAAAGTAATCTATATCTTTTTTTATTTTTCAGCGTATTTTAGATGGATATTGTATTATTAAAAAAATTTGAATTCTTTAATATTTGAGCTTCCTTTTCGAAATTGATCCTAAATTGGTTTCATATTGCTATAACAAAGAAAACAATAAAAATATATTTATTTACAACTGCCTACTTTTAAGAAATATAATTAACCACATTTAAACAGTATCATTTTTGAATATTTTTTTAAAATTTTGTTGAACCCGCATACTTAATTCAGAAAATTTTCCATTTTTAAACCAAAATTACTGTTTACAAAAAGAGGTTAGTTATATTCCATAAAAGTTGGCAGTTATGGTTATTTTGTTATTCAATATTTTAATTTAAAAAAATTAAATTTTATGAAATTAAATCTGAATCTTTTGTAAAAAGAATTTTTCTTAAACTGAAGTATTTTATTTTACACCTTGCTTTAAACAAATGCTTTTCACGGACTTGGAATATTTAGTTGTGGTTGAATTAAATATATCTACGAAAAACACAATTCGTACGAAATTTTTAAGTTTGAAATACCATCTACATTGAAATTATTCACAAATTCAAACATCCGTATAAATATGATAATGGTATGACAGCTTATTACTGGTTATTCAGTTCGTAAATACTTGTAAATACGCTGTATAAATAGCTACGTGCTGTGGCACTTGGGTATATTTAAGTATTAAGCACGACATTATAAAGCTGATTTCTCATATTCGTATTTTTTATTTAAATAAATTTTTCCTTAGAAAAATTAAGAAGTCTATGGTCATAACTACCACACTTCCCGATTTCTTCGGGAGATTTCCCACCACTAATTTTTACTTACCAATTCATACTTAAAATAACACCAAAATTTTAATCAAAATAAAACTGCTTAAAAATTGTAGTGGGAAATTTCCCGAAGAAATTGGTAAGGTTGGCAGCTATGCTATAGTTCATCAAAGCTCATGCAGCACTGGAGAGGCATTTCCAATATTCGTCAATTCTCTGTGATCGGCAGTATAAATGGATCCTCTGAGGCAGTACTTGAAAAATAAATAATCTGATAAAATTTTAAGAAAGCATTTTTTCGACAAAAAAAGAAACGTACCCATAGCAAAGCTTCGCCAAAATGAAAATAAATTGTATTAACATTTTAAATATTAGCAAAAATGCCAAACCTATATTAAGGCGTATTAAGACAACATTATTTAACGTTTCTATAATATACCTAGTGTGCTGATCCTGGAAGCAAATTGGTTCTCGGACGAAATGAAATCTGAGAGGGCGCTGTCATAAATAGTTGTTGGATTATTCTCTTCAGCTTAAGAATACATGGGCTTAACAATAAATGTAGTGAGGTGTAAATGATAGAAAAATAAATTCACTTAAACAAGAATGTTATTCAAATTTGAAATACAGCATGTCATGTTATATACAATACTTGTACGAATGTAAGAAAATATTGTACAGATACACTGAAATACGCAGGAAAAGCTGCAGATCAAACTTTGGTAAATTTGTTGTTCGGGTGAATTTATTTTTCATTTATTTATATCTCACGAAATTTATTGTTGAACCCAGGCATTATTAAGCCTAAACAAACAACTAAGCAACAGCTGTTGTCAGCTACTTCTTTAGCTTTCACCTCCATATAGAAACACATTTGGAAAACTAGGACGAAAGCACGCTACACAAGTTATCATGTTTGGACACTTCAATATTACTTTATAGGTTTCTAGAATGTCCACGGAAATTTTACTAAAAGACTAAAGGCCGTATTCACCAAGTACTTGACGCCCGTGTTAACCTCTTCAGACGTTAAATAGACGTCAAATATACATCCATTCAGCATCTGACCCTCGTTTTGGTGGTTTAACACTGATGTGAGGTACTTGGTGAATACGGCCGTTAGCTACCTTTCAGAACCAGAAATTTCAAACATTTATAAAAGGAGCACTGATTATTATTTTTAAGTGCGGTTTGCACAGACACTACCAGCTCCTGGAGGTTCATTTTTGGCATCATAAAAAATTTTTAGTTTTTAAAATTCGCAGAAGGGGGCGCTGTAGGCTTAAATATATTAAAAAGGCACGGACATGCGGATATCAAAACCTATTAATTTATTTTTTAAAAAGTTATTGCAGTCTGAAAATAAATAAATAAATAAATTTTATCAGAGCATACCTCCTTTTGTAAATATATTTTAACCTAAAGTGCCCCCATCGGCAAATTTTGGGGTAATATTTTTTATGATGTCAGAATTCCCGAAGTAATAAATCCGTCAGTAGGAATCAGACTTGAAAATAATAATCTGTCCTCTTTTAACGAACTTTTCAAATGTTTACGCACTTGCCATTTGCTAGAACAAAAACTGAACCGTCTTATTTCATACTTCGCTTGTCGTATTAATTTGATACCTCTAGGATGAAAACATAGTCTACATAAAGTGTAGAATATGTTTTCAGAATTGTGTCTCAGAATTTGAGAAAATTAAAAGTTTATTTACGTTCAACATCGATGGGGAACGTGTTCTTTATGTCCAAATAAGCTCAAATTTTGCACATTTATTAACGTATTGACATAAATCTAGGGGGTGCTGCAATTTGATTTCGAAAAATTACTTTCCCCCCTATAATTAAGGACCACCCTATTATTATACACACACTCGCTCTCTCACGCTCACTTCTATATAGGGTGAGTCTGAAAAAATGACAAAAACTTTATGAGTGACAGAAGGCATCTACCACTGCCTCCTAGACATAGAAAGCCTAACCACTGCTACGTCACCAATTCTCTACGTCATCAATTGGCCTTCTAAAGGTGGCGTCATCACAGATTAAATTTCATAAAGTAAAACTATTCGAAATTTCTGGTGAATTTACTCTCTCATAACAACATTTTAAAGAATTGACATAGAAAAATTAATATTACAAAAAAGAGCAGTTTTTAACTGTAATTAATTATGTAATGTAAAAAGGGAGTAAATCACAATGAATTGTTTTGTGTCACGAACGTATTTTAATTTTTATCTTTCACCTAAGATACTTTTAAATATTTGTAGCATTCACCAGAAATCCGAAATAGTTTTACTTTATGAGAATGAAAGTGTGTGACGTCATTACTGGAAGGCCTAATGATGACGTCAAAGCTTCAGCGCTCAGGCTTTCTGTATCTAGGTGGCAGTGCATCTACACGATAGAGATGGGCGGTTCGACTCATTTTACTGATTCGAATCTCGACTCACTCACTACTTCGATGATTCGAATCAGTGATTCGAATCTTGAATCAATAAAACAACTAAAGAAATTTTCCCTCTCTCTGCGCCAAAAGCCGTACTATTTAAACACCCTTCACCCATTCATCGGGTTTCTTCTCCGCTGAGTTCTCGGGCAGTTAGCATCTCTCTCTCCTTGCTCCAGTAAAACTAGTGTTTAAACTGCCCGAAATGAAAATACAGGGGAGCTTCGTATGACCCCCTGGGCCTGTAAGATTAAAAGGTTAAGTTTGGTGTCAAAGTATTCGAAATTTTATGTATCGATGGGGGTCCCAGAGGGGGGGTCGAGAATCAATAAAAACGCGCTCCGATGGATAGTTTCCGAGATATACGTTAATTAATTATGGTAATTAGACTAATTAACCATGATTGAGGCTTTAAAGGACTGCAAACATGTAGAAATTGGCTCTGGGATAGTTTCCAGACTTTGGAGTTGCCGCCGGAGGAGGCTAGTGTTTAAAATGCCCAAATTGAAAATATAGGGGAGCTTCGTATGACCCCCTGGGCCTGTAAGATTAAAAGGTTAAGTTTGGTGTCAAAGCATTCGAAATTTTAAGTATCGGTGGGGTGTTGAGTCTAGGGGGGGGGTCGAGAATCAATAAAAACGCGCTCCGGTGGATAGGTTCCGAGATATACGTTAATTAATTATGGTAATTAGACTAATAAACCATGGAGCTGTTTTTTCTGCGATGAGAGAAGAAGAAGCTTTCCGAGAGAAAGCAGTAGCAAAAGCATCACAAGCTGGTATTGATCTCAGGATTTTCTTATCGCCGGCCTCAGAGGCGTAGCCAAGGGGGGGGGTTAGGGGGGTCATAACCCCCCATGAGGAATTTTTTGCCATACAAAATGTATATTCTTCACTACATTATCATACACACGTATACATATATATGAGTTGCAGTAGTCATAACCCCCCCCCAATAAAAAAATTCTGGCTACGCCCCTGGCCGGCCTGTATTTTTGCCCTTTATCGAATTCGAGATTTCACTGAAATGAAAATGGGAATATCGGATATTTGATGTTGAAATAAAACCGATATGTCGATTTTTGGCCCAGTCCTACTGAGGGGCTGCTGCCCCCCCCCAAAAAAATGGGACCCTTTACTTAGCTTACAATTGAACTTTATCTTTAAATTTGATACCCAGCCCACCCCGAAATAAAATCCTGGCAACGCCACTGTCAATAACACTAACTACGCCACTGCTTTAGGCCCTATTTTGTATTTCTCTGAATTACGAAGGAAAATAAAATCATTCCCCTTAAACGAAAAACAAGGTAAAAAAAAACAAGGAAATCTGCTGCAATAAAGCGAAATGTTATTTTGCTTACTACAAAGTCCTTTTGTGAGAGCGCTTAATACCGCCCCTGTATCCTTCATTAAAAGTGACAAGCACAATCCTAACTTTATTTCATTCTATTTCCCTTCACATGAAAATCCGCCACCATGTAAACTTAACGTTCCGTTTTTTTTTTTTTTTTTTTTTTTTTTTTTTTTTTTTTTTGAGGGTGGGGGCAGGGGGACATATATTAAAGTTAAAAGTAGAAAAGGGATGTTTCATTAAATTTTAAACAAATATTAAATCAGTCAGACAAGTTGGAAGGAGGGATTTTCTTAATTTTTTTTTCGGGGGGGAGATTGACCCCTCTTGCCCTTAGGAAGTAACGCCTATGCCACCCGCCAAAAGCAAACGATGTTCGACCCACTCCACACCCACAGACAGATAAAACTTTAAAATCCGACCACCAACCAAGAAATGAAACACCAAAGATTCGAAAAAAAAAACTTCAATTAAATGAAACATCCTTTCAACTCTTTTCGACTCCTTTCGACTCTGAGTCGATAGAAGATTCGAAAAAACCCCTCCAATTAAATGAAACATCCTTTCAACTCTTTTCGGCTCCTTTCGACTCTGAGTCGATAGAAGATTCGAAAAACTAACGAATCTCAACGATAGTATACAATCACCGAAACAGAGCGAAACACTGAATCAGTAAAGATTCGTTGCTGCACCAACTCAGTGACCAACTCACCCACACCCACTCATTTACTGTTTCAAATCATCTATCGACTCAGAGTCGTAAAGAGTCGAAAGGAGCCGAAAGGAGTCGTAAAGAGTCGAAAAGAGTTGAAAGAGTAAGGGAAAATCCCTGGGAACGGCAAAGGAAAATAAGTTTTTCTTCCCTTCGCACTTGGAATGTATTTCCCTTGAGGGCTTGAGATTCGAATCAGTAGAGAGTGAGTGTAAAGACTGAGCCACTCAGTATCAAGATTCGAATCACTGATTCGACTCATCGAATCATTGGCCATCTCTACTACACGAGCAAATTTCATCATTAAAGTATGGGCGGAATGCAAACGGATAGCCACTAGGTGGCGTTGAACATGGAAACTTCAATGATGAAAGGTGGCATTATAAATGGTATGAAGGGGTCAATCCTCACATCCAAAGGCATGTTCTTTCTGGTAACTGTCTGGAAAAATGGTTATAGAAATCAATTTGTTATGGGGGAAAAAACACGGAAATTTGTGAGGGCAGGGGGCGGAAGAAGCCACTTCTGCTCACACTCGGATTTTTCAACAGCTAACGGGTTTGTTTGCCAGGAGAGGACAGCTCGCGTCACTGTGTTGCTTAGAGCTACATATACGTCCTTCCCGGAATTTTCCCGCCACAATTTGGAACCTCATAAGAAGATGTTGGACTTCTGAATAATGGCACCAATCGGAAACTGCTAGTGACCGCAGAGAGGACTTTCGGAACCACGGATTTAACGTGCACGTACACCGCATGTACACGGTGGTCTTTAGTGGTAACCCAGTATCGAACCCGCAACCTTCCGGTTACGAGTCCAACGCCTTAACCTGTGAATTTTTTAACTGATGATCTGCGTTTCGAGCTCTTAATTATTTAAACGTGCCAGTGAAAAACTACCTTTCAATTCCTCACCGCTTGTTTTCAGACCAAACTTTTACACCATTTACAAACGCCACCTAGCGGCTCGCCGTTTGCGTTCCGCCCATACTTTCTATGACGAAATTTGCTCGTGTAGATGCGTTCTATCACCCCATAAAGTTTAGGCCACTTTTTCAGACTCACCCTGTATATATGTGTGTGTTAAATGTCCGTGTCTTATGAT
The DNA here is from genome assembly GCA_038373885.1 of Cheiracanthium punctorium. Classification (NCBI taxonomy): domain Eukaryota; kingdom Metazoa; phylum Arthropoda; class Arachnida; order Araneae; family Cheiracanthiidae; genus Cheiracanthium; species Cheiracanthium punctorium. Next base: position 785,093 of record JAWZYV010015637.1, on the reverse strand, counting down.
TTATTGCAAAAAATATGAACATGAAACTTCAGTAATTCATATAACCTTTGACTAGCAATATGTCTTTAGCAATTTATTATTATTTGTATAAGATTATTTGTTTCTTTAGCTAATAAAAATTTAATAAATAGCTTAGCTTATTAAATTCAATATTTTTGGAAGAGGCCATAGAAAAAGTTGTAACAAGTTTAACAGCTTTCATTTTCTCGAGTTATCGTACCTAGAACAACATCAAATGAAAACCTGAAAGCGGAAAGACTTCTTCACTTGTGTTGAAGCAAAAATAAATTTCCCCAAGGAAAAACTTGAAAGTTCTAAATCTTATATATTTTCAGTAAATTCTGAGTTATCTTGATCATGAAATAGCTTTTATTTGTCGATTAATATGACTAGAAACTATAGCCAGAAAGTGTATATTTATTGAAGAATGAAATAGTTTCAGATAAAATTTTGAGCGTGCTACCTTATAAGTGAGGTCATATATGTTCATCAATATGTTTTCTATGAAACTGCATTTTACTTTAAAATTATGTTTAAAAATTCGTTTAATTAGTTTTAAATTTCTTATGGATAAAAAGGCAGAATACAATTTTATATTTTCAATATTTTCATATTGTGGGTTTCTTAAAGTAGTTTATTTTTCCCCCTCTCTCTTGCTGCTTATGCTGCAAGCTATCAAAATGTATTTTATAAATTGTATTTTACCTGAAGGATTGGCTATGTATAGTGTTAGAATTGCATGAACTGATTGATAATAATAAAAAAAAAACCTTAAAATTCTTTTCCCCCCCCCTCGATGTTAATAGGATATTTCTTCTTTTCACCATTCCCCCCCCCCCCCCTTAAGAAATAATTTTCTAGTAATGATGCAATTGTATAAAAATTTAGTTTGACACCAGGAATATTTAATTACATGAAGAAATGCAAAATTACTTTGTATGTAGAATACTGTAAAGTGCTGTATGCAATCAAAGTCGTATAGTCTAATAAACTTGAATCTAAAATTTAGTAGTCTTTATTTTCGGTGGGAGACATTTGCTTACCGGGAAAAGAAACAAATATCGGTGAAAGTTAAATGTTGTTTTGCAGTTCTGCGGAACGTAACGATTACTTTTAAATCTATGTTGAGTATGACTTGGGCATCCACTTGTATCTCAGGAGCTCCCTTGCCGAGTCTTCGTCTTCGACATTTTTTTTAAATCTAAAGCAATAGATGTCGCACGCACAATATCGAGGCAAAATTCTCAAACTCGAACTTCCTCCAGTTGATTTTAAATTGCGCAAATTTTTAGATGAAGTACATTTCAGGCAAAACGCTCATAAGTTTGGGAAAGAGCTGGTAGAAACACTGAAATGCAAGCTCCGCCGAAATGAAAGTGGCATTACAGGAGGTTTAAGAAATGGCTTAATGGTATTAATATAAATTAGTATACAAAAGAAAGAACACAGAAGTTACAGATAGGCTAGTCAAAGTCACCTTGTAGGTTGAAACAAGTGTCACAGCGGTCAACGAGATGATGGATACCTGGTTGAAGGAGCTCCGGGGAAAGGGACCAAGGGGCGACCTTTCAAGCAGTATTGTGTGCACACTTCCTTTGCTGATAGACATTTCCTCCGCTATTTCGCAAGTGGTGATTCGCCTATTCATTCTCACGAGACGCCCCACAACTGCAATTGCTTCCTTGGGGATAACCACATGCTCATGACCAAGTCGTGACCTGCCGTCAGTACTGCTTTTTCCATTACGAAAATTCCTACACCATCGGAGTACCGATCTGCCTGACATACATTCTATAGAATGCACATTTTTGCACGATCGTCCAGCGAGAATGAATCATCGAATCACTACTTGCGAAATAGGCGAGGAAATGTCTGTGAGCAAAAGAAGTGTGCACGCAATACTGCATGAAATTATGCGCCTTTCCTCAGAGCTTCTTCACCCAGGTATATTTCATCTGTTTGACCACTGAGACACTTGTTTCAACCTATGAGGTAACTTTATCTAGCCTATTTGTTACCCTTGTATTACTTCTTTCTTTTGCATACTAGTTTATATTAATACCACTAAACCATTCCTAAAACCATTGCAGTGCCACTTTCATTTGGGCGACCCTTACATAACTCGGTGTACAAAGTTTTAGATTTATTGTTACAACTGAGATTTAAATATATCGGTGTCTGAATAAAAGACCTATGCAATTTATTGCAAAATATTTCATAGTTAGCATGAAACCTATGGAGATATTTGATTTGGAAGTTTATTTACAGATAAGATACTGTCACAGAAATCCAACATAGATACTACACAGAAATTTACAGGTAAGATAGAATTTCTCACAAAAAACTTGATTATTGACATCCAATTAACAAAAATCTGAAATACCGAGGGGGGGGGGTTATTCCCTCAATAGTCTACCCTCTTGCTATCTCTGTAATAGAATATTGAAAATGCTACTACATAATATTAAGAATAGTATTCGTAGAAACTGTGCATACACTCTTATTGAAAATTTGAATAGAATCAACATATAGGAAAAAAACGTATTCGTAATGGAATAAAACACGTGACACTTAGCCTGTAAGTTAAAAATATTTTAAATTCCTGAAAGTACTTTGAATTTTATCGAATAATGGGATTAACTGTCTCTCACTCGCAATGAAATCATAATCTGCAATTTCTATCATTTATGAGCGACAGTTCGAGATATTTGTAGAGATTTATCGATATTGTTCTATCATGACATGTTGGCAACAATTTAAAACATGCTTCCCTTAATATGCGCAACTGCAACTACTACGGAATATAATTAACCCTTTTTCGAATAAAGTGTATATTTTTAACTCTCTTTTTTATTCAAAATAGCTACCAGCTCACGTGCGTTGTACAAAGCATTTGCCATATTTTAAACCGAAAATTCCTGTCTAAAAAAGTGGTTAATTATATTCCGTAGTAGCTGGCAGCTATGAATATGCCGGGTGATTCAAAATAAGTGCTAAGGCGATTATTTTTTAAACTGTAAGTGGTCGAAACATGCTCCCAATTAGATAAGTTCGTCAAATTAAGAGTAGCTTTCAGATATGACATATTTTTTACTGAGGGTTTTATGCATATTAAAATACTAAATTTAAGTTTTATACGGTCTCTGCTTTCCTACCCTTTATATTTAGAAGAATGTTGCTCTTTGCCTAAGAAAATTAATAAAACAAATCCCGTGTCTCTACGTGGAATAAATTCCGAGATTTATCAATTTGAAAATTTTGGCATTTGTCGCCAAGCAATAAGAGGATGTCTCCAAAGTGAGAAAAATGTAATTACTTTTCAACTGTCGTGCAATCTTAATATATTGGAAGTCTTTAGGGCCACCTTGTAAAAAAAGTCTGATGCAATTCACTAAAGCTTGTTTAATTTGAAATTGAGGCATGGTACTTCAACAACATTAAGATTTGGAGAAATGTATACGATATCAACAAGTGGGCTCGGTTCTAAAAACTTTTTTTTTTGGCACCAAATTTAGCAATATTTCGCCAAACCTCTTCCCTAATATTTGACGTATTTTGGACATGCCCAAAGTAATGAACATCCACATTTGTGTGAAAGCTGGGTGCAGATTTTAATGTATTGTCTTTTTGGTGACCCTGTAAATAAACTATAAATTGTATTCGGTCGTAAATGTAGGCAAATATGCTTAGTCTATCGCTCTCAAAAAAGTTTCACACAGTAACATCGACCAGTTCAAGTAAACTAAACCTGTTCATCTCACGAATTTGAATGCATTTAATTGTCAACAATGGGATCGTTATTTAACTTTTTTCAACTCATAATTGGTCACCCAAAGTAAAGATTTTTTCGCTTGAAAACCGACGCCTACACATCAAGTAAAGTGGTGTAAGTCATCATTTTTAAAAATGCATTTTTTGCTAACTATTTCACTTAGAGACAGGCGATTTGTTTTATTAATTTTCTTAGGGAAAGAGCAACATTCTTCTAAGTATAAAGGAACACAACCCCCAGTAAAAAAAATGCCATATCTGAAAGCTACTCTTAATTTGACGAACTTTTTTAATTGGAAGTATGTTTTGATCAATACGGTTTAAAAAATAATTGACTTAACATCTATTTTGAATCACCCGGCACACACACACACACACACACACACACACACACACGTGTGTGTGTGTGTGTGTGTGTGTGTGTGTGTGTGTGTGTGTATAAAACAAACTAAAAATTATTTTTTAGGCTTACCCAATGTATGTAGAAATGACAGTGCCTTTGATAAAAAAATCCTAACTATTGCGTAAACTCGTGTATACAGAGTACACACTCCTACATCGAATTTCGGAGTAACAAAGAAAATTTCGAAAAACTATTGTTGCGCAGTTTGTTTGAACATCCTACGCTCTCTTGCCACTTGAAGATCACTTAAAAAAAGTCCTTTTAATCTTCTGTAACATCAAGGAAGAGTGATAGAGTGTTTTATAAAATAGCGTCTTCTTACCAATTGTACTTACACTAAAAGGTCATTTAGTTTAATTTTCTTTCACAGGCTAATAAAATAGAAACAGTCAAATTAAATATTCCCGATTGCAAAAGTACCTTCAATGAATCTGGATTAAAACCGTAGCTGAAAATATCTCTACAATCACGTATTTTATTCATACGCGTCTGCTAATGAATAAAATACGTGAGGGACAGTTCACCATTTCAATATTTTATTTTTCATTTTAAAAAATATGGTGCAAATGCATTTCAACGTCCAACTAGAAGTACATTTTGCAACAATAAATCATTTTATATCACTGCACATTTAAGTAAATTAAAAAAAAATAATAAAAAATTTGCTTTTTAAAAATGTTTGCTACATTTAAAAAAATAAAGATTTTTGTCCGATTTAAAAGAAATGATATTAAACTATATAGAGCACAAGTCTGTGCATGGATTTTTAGATAAATCTAATAGAACGTTCAATATAATTTTTCTACTGATATATATAGAGTAAAACAATGGAAAATAACATGTCTTCATATAATTTTTGATAAAAAAAAGAAAAAAAACCTGAAGGCTATTCCATGCACAAATCTATCAGAAACACAATAAAGAATATGTACAAACATTTTTAAATCTTTATCTCAAATACAAAGAAAAACTTGGCATTTTTAAAACATGAACGTGAAGAAAATATGAACATGTAGAAAAAGGTATGTAAAGAGTTTGTTAGCCAGTGAAATAGTGCTTAGTGTATGAACAAATTTTACAATATCTCGTGATATTATTGGCGTATGATTAAAAATACGATGTCAAAATATTCAGAATTTAACAGTCTTTCATCTAATATTTAAAAAAGAAAAATGGATGTTTGACCAAATGTTGGGGTAAACTGTCCCCTTAATCCTAATAAAACAAATAATAGCGTCGTGCATCTTGCATCTTCCGTAAAATATGAGAAAGATAATGCATTCATTTAAAACAAAACATGGGAATTTTACTTTCTCTATTTACAATATTTATTTATGAGACAAACTGTTAAATATCTATCAGTGGTGGTGTTTTAATATTACTAACCGTATTTGAATCTTGATTTTTGTATTTTGCATTTAATGTTATACCAGTTACTGCATATAAATAAAATATGGCATTTATACTGGTTTTTAAGTGTATGAACTTACGTTGCTAACAAAAATTGAACATTCAGTTCTGTACTTAGCTTTTAAATTTTATTATCTGTTAAATTCAAAAGTAACTTTATTATTTTTATAAAAATCACGGTGTGTTTAACATATTCATGCCATATATTTTCAGTAAAAATAAATGAACTTGCTGCAGATGATCGTTACACGATGATCATTAGCTGAGTATTAAAATGATAGATGATCATTAATGTTGTTTTGTTGTTGTTTAGTTAAGGCAAAGCACACTGGGGTTATTTGCTCAAGGCAGGAATGTCTTGATCGGAGGAGTTTTTTAATGGGCTCTAACGCGTATTCACGTTTCACCTGAAGAAAACCGCGAGAAGCTGCAGAGTTACATCAACAGCCGCACGGTAAGGCCAGAGCACTGGACCTTCACACATCAGCCTGCATCATCATTAAAATGATGATTATTTAAATGATAATGACCATTCAATGATTAGATATTATTAGATAATCATTAAATTGATTCTAAGTTGCAGTTAACTCCACCTTTGTAAAAAGATTAATAAAAAAGTTATATAAAAATTGCTCACTTCGAATTCAGATTTGTATTTCAATTTTTAAGGTCTGTATATATTTCATAATAAAATTCAGAGATTTTACATTCATTATCATTTTAAGAGAATGCTTTAATTTTATAAAACCTCGATTTTTAGTAGACCTATTCAAAAAATGCACACTGGGATACACAAGTATTCTTTAATTTAAGATGGCACAATCTTGTGAAATCTTTCGAAAAATGTTATCCACACACTTTTCCCCTTGTGTTTTACTATGTACTAGAGTCATTTTAAAGGTTTTTAAAATAATTAATTGCTTGAAAATTTAAAATATTAGCTTAACAATTAATTAAATTAACATCTTAGAAAGTTTTTAAGGAGTTTGCTCAAAATAATCAAGATCAAAAGTGAATTGCGTTGATAAACTTTATTTATGAAAAACGTTCTTGTATCTTAAAAGAAAGTGGTAAAGAATCTCAATTATTATTTGTCTTGAATTTTCCGAAAAAATATTTTAGATATTTTACTTTACATTTACTCTTTTATTTTTACATTTCTTCTTTATTTTCTTGCTTATTTAAAAATACTTTAATAATCTGGTAAAGCTAACATTTTAAGCGTATAAGTTTACGCTTCATAGAAAATGTGGAATTTAAATTCTCTGAGACATGACCACAGTTCACACAGCATATCTGAAGAAATATCCATCTGACAGTTTTTAATATAAAAGAACCCTTTGTTTTTACATGACGAAGAGTAAAAATAACATCAGTTGCAATCTGAGACTTCGCAAAAGTATAGAAATATAAATGTTTTCAAGAAAAGAATTTTTTTTTGTTTACCCAGTGAATTGCATTTTAAAAATATCGACATATAATCGTCTAGACGTTTTTATAATTCTTTCTCAATTTAGTTAAATGTACATTAGTAAGTACACAACTAACGATATATACATATATATATATCTTAAACGACGTTATAATTCTTATAAAATGTATTGCTTGCGTGCCACCAAGGTCATGTAGTGGCTAACGAAGGTCATGCTATTACGCCTTGGGTCTGGATTCGATACCCGTCTTGGATGTCAACTTGTCCGTCCCTTCATAGGTGGTAACGTTGCCATCTACTAAGTACCCCCATACAAAATTGGCCAATAGTTCGAGCCGTCGTAGTAGCCAATGCCTGATCAACTAGTGCCATCCCATTAAAAGAAAAGTATCGCTATAATAATGTCAAATACTAGATAGTGGAACATAAATGTATAGGCCTATAATAATTTAGAAGGGGAGGCAAACAACTTTAAAGAGAAATTAAAGATGTTCTTTAATCACTTTAGTGGTGTGTATGTTACTAGTTAAGATTTCTTTAGTCACTAATGCGGTCTTTACTACTAAAATGTCACCAGAATCATATTTTAAAGTAAACATTTAATTATAAAATAGCATTATTATTCCCGCTCACTATACTGCCTTATAAGCAAAGTTGAGGGTGTTTATCACCCAGGTACTTCGGGGAGAAGTTTAGAAGAGAAAAGAGATTTACCTGTTTAGCCATCTTAGAGGAAATCTTTTAAATATTAATTGCGTTATTTGAAACAAACCAGTGACTTCAAAATGTTATAGGCTAGTTTTTTAGTGCTTCTTTACGCTTCCTATAAAAATGATATTTCTGGAATTTCATTACTTTTGCTAGCAGCTGAGCCTTTTATCTTATTTTGTAGACAGGTTTTTATCGATGGATCTGATCATTCAAATATTGGCAGATGTTTACGAAAGGCAGAAGCGGGCTTAGACAAAGCGAAACCAGCAGTACATACATCTTCAAAAAATGGTTTTCCTTGAATTTCAATTTAATATGATCCAACCAGTGTACTTGTGACGTCTTAGCTCATTAGATACCACACAGAGCGGCTTACAATTCCGTTCTCGATCTTTTAAAATGGAAGCATACACAAGTTAATTACAGAGAAGCCCCTATAGTTTCATCTCAATAGGACAAAACACACACGTAAATTCTGCCCAGCACCTTCTAGATATGAAAGGCCTAACTAAAGCTTTGATGTCATTACTAGATCATCTTAAATGATGTCATCACAGTTGTATCTGCAAAAAGTAAAACTATTTAAAATTTCTGTTGGATGCTACAAATATTAGCAAATATCTTAAATTAAAATACCTTTCTGATATAAAATAATTTATTGTCATCTACTTCTGTATTATATTATACAATTAGTGATGGTCAAAAATAGTCATCTGTCCTAAAATTAATTTTTCCATCTTAAATCATTAAAAAGTTTTATGAGAGAGAAAATTCACCGCATATTTAAAATAGATATACTTTGTGAAAATAAAACTGTGATGACGTCATGTAAGAAGATCTAGTGATGACGTCTAAACTTCAGTTGTAAGGCTTTCTATTTCTAGAGGGTGTTGTTCTACCACGTTTTTGGTTTGGGACAACTGAAGTGATAATCTCATTCATGAACCAAATAGAATCTTTCTAAAAAAGCATAGTCTCGCAGTGGCCTAGTCACTACGCTCCGTTTCTGTAAGAACAGTGCAGACTTAGCCAGTGCTACGGAGAGTGAAAACCTCTCTCGGCTGGACTGCTGTGGGACCGTGTGCGTTACGTGGGATCTGTTCGTGGCTCAAACGATACCCTTGGGGGTGCCGATTTCAAGTGCTAGGTCTCTCGTCTGGAATGGGTTCAAAATCAGGAGACCACCCACAGGAGGCAACGTTGGTCTGCCTAATAGGTGCCTCCATCATGAAACACCAACATCTGTGACCCTCGTAGTAGTGAAGCTTCCAATAGGCCGCTGACCCAGGCCATTAGAAAGTAAAAAAATGTCTTGAACAAAATGCAATTACAAACAGACGATAACGTTTAAATGCATAGCAAAATCTAAAGTGTAATACATAAAATGATGCAAATATCATAAACTTCTTAACTTTAAATATTCAACAGATTTCAGTATCTTCAAAAAATTTTTTCAGACTGTTAACATAGCTGTAATAGCTGGTCTTATTTTGTCACGTAAAATGAGTATTTCCTGCATTTAATTAGTTACTTCAATTTTAAAATCATAAAACTGCAATCAGCGGTTAAAAGATAATTTCTGCCATCATAAAAATGCGCTATACTTAGCATAATGACAGTTTAATTTCGCGTTTCATGAAAGAACTGTGTAATTTTCAAAACTTTTCCCTCTCTTCTTTTGTAGCAATAATTACTATATTTAAAGTTATCTTACAATATAAACTGATATAAACGATTTCGCATTAAAATAAAGTGTTTTTAATGTGTACTTTACGAAAATAGAAAGTAAAAGTGTTAGTGATATTTTTTTCTAATGCTTTCCTGTCAGAATGCTTTTCGATCGGTTGATTAAAACAGGAACTTTTAAGGTGGTTGAAATGGAAACTACATGTTGAGAAAAAATGCTTACTATTTTATAAGTGTAAATACTTAGGAAATAACCATTAAAGTGTTTTTTTAACACTGTAATACACAATATTGTTTTTATCACGTTCTTAATTTAAATTTCGTTTTTCTGTTTTCATGTAGATCTTAATCAGCTTATTTCAAATTTTAAGTAGGTTATAAAGTAGCATAACTATATCGCTACATTTGTATGCCAGTCTTTTCATCCGCTGTTGAATAACTTTCGAAAAGTAATTCCCATAGCTGTCAACCTTTACAGAATATAATTAACCACTTTTAAAAAAGTATATTCTTTAAATATTTTTTTCAAAATAACAACGCGTCTACATATTGAACTGAAAATGTGGTTAATTTTATTCCGCAGAAGTTGGCAGTTATTAATTTACCGAATTCAATTTTGACCTTTTGCAGGCCAGTGTTCTCAATTGGGAGCCTTAATTTAAAACTTTATTGCAAAATTTTATCAATATTGACTTGAAAAAATTATACAGATAAAAGATGACTTGATTTTTCGAAATAGAATGTGCATTTTTATCATTAGTGGGAAACTGAATAAAAAGTCATAAATATAGTCAACTTCATACAGTTTTCACGGAGTTATCTTGATACACCCCCCCTCCCCCTTCAAACTTAATTCATATTTTTACCTAAATTTAAAAATAATTTTTTTATTTATTCGTAATATTTCAGTTACTATTTAAACTATCCATAAAAGTATAATCCCTAAAAATATAGTCAGAAATGAATAATGTTCTGAATTGGGAACAGGGTGAAAATTGGGGGGGGGTGCAATTCCCCCCCCCTTTAAATGACTAATATACTTTAACTAACGCATTAGAAGGCAAAATATGCAAAAAACTAATTTAAAATATGCCTGGATTTGAATTCGGTCTGTAAAAGATTAAATGTTTGATGTTTATCATACATTAAGTAGTAAAACTGACGAGTGAAAAAGATATTTCACTTTAGTAATGCTGGATGTAAGACGGTAAAATAATTAAAAGCAAAAAGCAATTTAAAATTAGGAACATTTTATGTAATCTACTAAGAAAAAATATGGCAAACAATCGGAAAAAATATTGCTTGATGCTTTAAAACTGCATACTGAAATAAGACATTCTTAATTAATGTGTATTCGATGTAGAAAATATGTTCCATAACATGCCAGTCTCGATGTAACAAAAAAATAAAAAAATAAATAAAGTATTTATATTATGTTTTGCTGCCTTTTTGTTTAAATAAAGCGAAATAAGACAAGACCCTGTTATTGAAATTTACAACACAGGCATGTACCTTCCCAAAAAGATGAGGATGCAACTAGAGTCTTTTTACGGGGTTTCATAAAAGACTTTCTGTAAATTAAGGTATGTGTTGTACTTGTAAATTGTGTTTTTACGGTGTTGAAAGTTAAGTCAATAGTCGGGTCTTTGTTTGAAGTGAAGTGTATGGAATTTATACATCATTAAAAGGAGAAGATATAAAAATTCCCATAAATTACGCCCAGTGAATGAGTGATATGTTTTCCTGGCGTTGTTTTTATTTGCTTTACGACAGTGTGTCTACAATGGTATTTGTGCTAGAAAGTGCAAATGGTGTGCAATGTAAAAGATGTTGTGGCTAACAGATGTGCTCCACAGCTTGAAGAAAAAATTATTTACAATTAACACATTGTATTCCGGTGATTTAATGCGAAAAGGTAACCAGAAGTGAGATTATATCTCAGCTTACATTGAATGTAACTCTTTCCTAAAACCCATGTGTAAACTCTGTACCCTTCGAATGCACTGCCAAAGCTGTGATATTTCTACATTTCCTATATTTATGTCAATAAACTGCTTTAACTTTATTTACTTTCGAATGCTTATTGTTGGTATCGTGCATCAAATTATTTCAATGTGGACGTTCATTTTCATTGTGAGGGAGGAATTTTCCCAGACCTCTAGAATTAGTTGTAGAAAAATGTATTTACACGTGGCCGGCGAGCAATTTGCTAAACATTATGGTGCATTTTATAGACAAGATTCGATACTAATTTATATGAAACAATAATTAAACATACGGTTGTGTAACAAAATTTTTTATATAATTAATACTTTAAGAAGGTGAATTTTAAATAGCTTCTTTAATTTTGTTTTATGTTTTTATCAACTGAAATACAGAAAGCCACCAGATTCAACTTTAAATTTATGTCGCTATATTTGTACTGTTGAATAGTTCTGCCGTTCTGGAAGTTGGTTCAGCATTGGCACTGAAGTTATCCTAGTAATTCAACGGTCGTTGACTTTAGAGATGGGCGGTTCGACTCATTTTACTGATTCGAATCTCGACTCACTCACTACTTCGATGATTCGAATCAGTGATTCGAATCTTGAATCAATAAAACAACTAAAGATATTTTCCCTCTCTCTGCGCCGAAAGCCGTACTATTTAAACACCCTTCACCCATTCATCGGGTTTCTTCTCCGCTGAGTTCTCGGGCAGTTAGCATCTCTCTGTCCTTGCTCCAGTAAAACTAGTGTTTAAACTGCCCGAAATGAAATTACAGGGGAGCTTCGTATGACCCCCTGGGCCTGTAAGATTAAAAGGTTAAGTTTGGTGTCAAAGTATTCGAAATTTTATGTATCGATGGGGGTCCCAGAGGGGGGGTCGAGAATTAATAAAAACGCGCTCCGATGGATAGTTTCAGAGATATACGTTAATTAATTATGGTAATTAGACTAATTAACCATGATTGAGGCTGTAAAGGACTGCAAACATTTAGAAATTGGCTCTGGGATGGTTTCCAGACTTTGGAGATGCCGTCGGAGGAGGCTAGTGTTTAAAATACCCAAATTGAAAATATAGGGGAGCTTCGTATGACCCCCTGGGCCTGTAAGATTAAAAGGTTAAGTTTGGTGTCAAAGCATTCGAAATTTTAAGTATCGGTGGAGTGTTGAGTGTAGGGGGGTCGAGAATCAATAAAAACGCGCTCCGGTGGATAGGTTCCGAGATATACGTTAATTAATTATGGTAATTAGACTAATAAACCATGGAGCTGTTTTTTCTGCGATGAGAGAAGAAGAAGCTTTCCGAGAGAAAGCAGTAGCAAAAGCATCACAAGCTGGTATTGATCTCAGGATTTTCTTATCGCCGGCCTCAGAGGCGTAGCCAAGGGGGGGGGGTTAGGGGGGTCATAACCCCCCATGAGGAATTTTTTGCCATACAAAATGTACATTCTTCACTACATTATCATACACACGTATACATATATATGAGTTGCAGTAGTCATAACCCCCCCACCATAAAAAAATTCTGGCTACGCCCCTGGCCGGCCTGTATTTTTGCCCTTTATCGAATTCGAGATTTCACTGAAATGAAAATGGGAATATCGGATATTTGATGTTGAAATAAAACCGATATGTCGATTTTTGGCCCAGTCCTACTGAGGGGCTGCTGCCCCCCCCCCAAAAAATGGGACCCTTTACTTAGCTTACAATTGAACTTTATCTTTAAATTTGATACCCAGCCCACCCCGAAATAAAATCCTGGCTACGCCACTGTCGATAACACTAACTACGCCACTGCTTTAGGCCCTATTTTGTATTTCTCTGAATTACGAAAGAAAATAAAATCATTCCCCTTAAACGAAAAACAAGGTAAAAAAAAAAAAAACGAAATCTGCTGCAATAAAGCGATATGTTATTTTGCTTACTACAAAGTCCTTTTGTGAGAGCGCTTAATACCGCCCCTGTATCCTTCATTAAAAGTGACAAGCACAATCCTAACTTTATTTCATTCTATTTCCCTTCACATGAAAATCCGCCACCATGTAAACTTAACGTTCCGTTTTTTTTTTTTGTTTTTTTTTTTTGAGGGTGGGGGCAGGGGGACATATATTGAAGTTAAAAGTAGAAAAGGGATGTTTCATTAAATTTTAAACAAATATTAAATCAGTCAGACAAGTTGGAAGGAGGGATTTTCTTAATTTTTTTTTCGGGGGGAGATTGACCCCTCTTGCCCTTAGGAAGTAACGCCTATGCCCCCCGCCAAAAGCAAACGATGTTCGACCCACTCCACACCCACAGACAGATAAAACTTTAAAATCCGACCACCAACCAAGAAATGAAACACCAAAGATTCGAAAAAAAAACTTCAATTAAATGAAACATCCTTTCAACTCTTTTCGACTCCTTTCGACTCTGAGTCGATAGAAGATTCGAAAACACCCCTCCAATTAAATGAAACATCCTTTCAACTCTTTTCGGCTCCTTTCGACTCTGAGTCGATAGAAGATTCGAAAAACTAACGAATCTCAACGATAGTATACAATCACCGAAACAGAGCGAAACACTGAATCAGTAAAGATTCGTTGCTGCACCAACTCAGTGACCAACTCACCCACACCCACTCATTTACTGTTTCAAATCATCTATCGACTCAGAGTCGTAAAGAGTCGAAAAGAGCCGAAAGGAGTCGTAAAGAGTCGAAAAGAGTTGAAAGAGTAAGGGAAAATCCCTGGGAACGGCAAAGGGAAAATAAGTTTTTCTTCCCTTCGCACTTGGAATGTATTTCCCTTGAGGGCTTGAGATTCGAATCAGTAGAGAGTGAGTGTAAAGACTGAGCCACTCAGTACCAAGATTCGAATCACTGATTCGACTCATCGAATCATTGGCCATCTCTAGTTGACTTGGCACCAAGACAGACTAATTGCAGCAATAGAAGCTGCTGCCGATGAATTGTGTATGCGCAGTTATGGATATTAGGTAAGCCAATTTGTAATTCTATTAAGGATGTTTCTTTTGAAAATAGATCGGCATAACGGGGTTTCTGAAATGGACCGAAGTGTTACCTTTTTAGGGAAAACTTCGGTATGTTTATCATCTTTTCCAAAATTTTACGTAACTCCTCAAAGTTCATCGATTGTAACAGTTCACAATTCAACTCGCAAAGAGACATTGTAAATTTTTTCGATTCGCTGGCGCGATTTAATTTAAAAACCTGTTGAAAATTTACACGATTTCTTTCAAGAATAGTCTTAATTGAAAGCATTCTCATTACGTTCAGTTTGTTTCGTCGGTATAGTATAGCATCAACATTGTTAGTGTCATAGGAATGATATATTTTTCAAAATTTATTCTTCTTTGAATCACGTATGAGTCAATGTTTAAATGCCCACAAGGATAGTAAATTACCCTTTACATTTTTATACACAGTATTACTGCAGTAGCCAGAGTATCACACACATTTTGTGAGAATGACACGCCTTGTAGAGGATTCGGCTTCTCTTCTTTATTTTGAAAACTGGATCGTTTTTTAAAAATTATACCAACTACTATTTAAAAGCTTTGAAAACAGCGCGAAAATACTAATCTGCCATAACTAATGCGCATTTTTAAATCAAGCCGTTCAGAAATACGCTACTTCTTGCATACCTTTAACGAACTCCTGAAAATGGAAAGGAATATGCAATAAAACCTAATGATGATACCACTTACTAAATCTGCACAGCGTGCGTTCCGCCATTGACTCAGCATTACGAACACATTAACGCAGTGGAGGCCCAATTTACTTTCCTCCGCAGCCCTCCTTGAGGTCTGAAAGGGTTACTAGCTTTAGGTTATGATCAGGAAATGAGATAATGGCCAAGAAAAGGCATTTGCGCTTGCACACGAAGTAATTTCAACTGTTGAGACCAGTTGCTTCTGTACGAGTGAGAACTTTACAAATGGGAAATGAAAAAACATGTCACATCTCATGGGCATTTAGCGTTTGCTTTTCAGTAGGTTTGTAAATCCTTTCGTTTTAATAACTAAAAATTGTTTTGCTGTTTAAAACGTTACTTTATGTAGAGGAAAGTTATTTTTAGAACATCTTTCGGACGGGAATTTATATTGTATTAGTGAAAGGCTATAAGTATCAAATTAGAATTATGGTACCTATAATCTCCTTATTTTTTTTCCTCTGAAATACTGGGTATACCATATTAACCAACACTTCTTAGATATAGAAAGCCCAACAACTGCTGCATCACCGAGCTTTCACGTCATCAGCAGGCCTTCATCAAAATTCTGTTTTCATAAAGTAAAACTATTTAAATTTTCTGCTGAGCATAGCAGCATTTTAAAGATATGAGATAGACAATTTAATTTTACAACAAAGGGCAAGTTTTTAACTGTAACTAGTTATGTAATGTAATTAGAAAATAGATCCTAGTAAATTGTATTCTATCACAAAGGTAGTTTAATTTAAATTTTTTATTTAAGATATCTTCTTAAGCGTTCTTAGAAGATATCTTATCTAATATTTGTAGCGTTCTCCAGAAAACTGAAATAGTTTTACTTTATGAAACGAAAACTGTGAAGACGTCATTAATTGAAGGCCTAGTGATGACGTCAAAGCTTCAGTTGTTAGGCTTTGTATATGCAGGAGGTGTTGACTTTATTCACAGCTGTTCCTCCGCCACTGAAATTGGGTACCACCTACTTTTAACTGCGTAGCTCCACCTTTTTAATAAAACTCAAATGAAAAAAGATTTATTTACAATGCATAATTTAGTTAGAATGTACCTATAATTAATTATAATGTATGGTTTTAGAATACGTTTAAATATGCTTTTCTTTCTAAGTATCTTATTTTATCTTTTAAATGAACTTACTTTATTTAAAATCGATACGGTAACAGTTGATAATATAAAAATGAATCAATTATTTTACTTTTAGGCGCAATGTTTCTATTACGATATCGGACGCCTAAAACTAAGTTATTTTTCAAATGCCAGAAATAAAATAAACTAGAAGCAAAAGGCTAATATCTTTAATTTTCTGATAGTTAAATTTATGATTTCAAAGTAATAAAATTAGAAATATTCAGAGAGACTGAAAACAGACTCTATCTGTTCTTCATTTACTTGTATATTTTACTATATCTATTTCAAAACTTAATAACGATTCGATAGCTGTTAATACTGATTAAAAACACCTGGATTTTTCGCATTTTACTTTTACTCATTATCTTTGAGTTAATGTGAAATCCCTGTATTTAATTGGACATTTTCCCAATAAGCGATATTTAAACTGTTCTACTGAATTGAATCAAACTTTTCAACTATGTCGGAATACGATAAAACTCGAGTCTTTGTTAATCTAGACAATCCGGACATACCTGATTGAAAAATGGGTTAGGCATTTTAAAAATACATTTAATTATAATGTGAAACAAATTACTCCTGCTAGTGATAAAAAAAAAAAATCGTTACTCCACAGCTGAGTGCCAAGCTTTCAGGTTTTTTAGTCGTGATCACAGTCGTCACTGATCCGGCAGTCAGGCTGAAAGTGTTAATAAGGGCTTAATTATTCAAAGAAAAACACCACATCAAACGCTTTAAAAATCATTAACATTAGCCGCAACTTACTTCGTCTTTTGTGTGCCTAGCATGCCGCTATGAATTACGGTATTTCGACCTTTGCTTTAAAAAAGAAACCACGCAAAACTTGTTAGTGAAACCTGATATAGAGTAAACATTTCACTTTCGTTTGCGGATCACTTACATTCTACTTGAAATTGAATTATGAGCTGTATATAAAAAAACTGATGCCTGTAGAATCCATTCAAGTAATCCACTTTTTTCGCACTTGTTGGACGCTGTAATTAAACGAAACAAGATTGACGAAGAAATAGAGATCCTTAACAACAAGCGTGACTGGTTTTTCATTTAAACTCTGAAGAAAGCTTTTTTTTTTCTTTATGCTTTCATACGTTTTATGAATGCATCTATTTGTGAATTATAACTCGAGCGTGGTTTTTGTAGTACTGCTTGAGAGTTTTTTATTATTGCATTGCAAGTCATTTGATGACTGACATGAACGCGAATAAATATTTATGACATGCTTGCAAAATATTCGCAGCTAACACACGTCAAAATTTTGTGAGAATAGAAATTGCATTTTATAACTGAGGAGAAAACGCCTTAAAAAAGCATGTATAAATATTTATTTTCCCTGATAGTTAATAGTTGTTACAGGGGAGAAGTGGCATGAATGGGACATTAGCTACAAAATCTTCATATTTTTATCATCAAATTCTGCTAGTAGGTGTGTCTAAAAGTCACACCTTGGAAGAAATGTCACAGGTTTGACAATCTGAAACATCAACTAGCATAAAGTGGCCAACAATTCCGGCCCGTTGTGGCCAAAGCCTTCCAAGGCAGCGGCCGGCCATTGAAAAATTATGTATATATATATATATATATCGCCTAGTTGAAAATGCTCAAGTTAGTAATGCGAAATTTGGCATGTATGTGAGTTTTTTCAGCAGCTAGATTAGACAGCATTTTCAACCCAGGTCGCGTCCGCCCGCCTAGTCCTTCCGAGTTTCCGGTGGTTTTCTCCTAAACTTCGCATAAATACGGGTTAAAAAATTCCCCCCCCCCCCCCCACGGAGGGTAATTTCACCTCCGGCCCAGATCCCCCGCGTAGATAATTGGCCGTAAACCCACATTTCATTTAGACACTCTTAACCTATGGAGGATAGGGGGTCAAAACGTTCTTTTCACATATTTCGAGTTATCTCAAGAAAGAGATGGACATAAAATTCTTGCTGTAAAATAGAACCCTCACGAATACCTAAAAATTAATTTCGGGACATTTTAAAATTCGTCCTACATGATGGGAAAACATGAAAGAAGGGGAAGGGTGCACACCTTTCTTGAAAGAAAAAGAAAATATTATTTATAAAATTCATTCTTTGAAATACACTGCTGGCCATCGTAAATGCAACACCCTGAAGGAAGCATGCAAATAATATGAAATTTACAACATGCATTAGCTGAGGTGAGATATGCAAATGATTAGAATTTCAGCGCAGACGCACATTAGCGCGCCTGTGGCGCCACCTCAAAGCGCTATTTAAGGCTTGGAGATTTCGACGGTTTCAAGTACAGCAATTGTGTTTTTCTTGCTTTTTTTTCAAAAAAACGATAAATTATGCCTCGTAGGAAACAACGATCATCTTTTGATCAAGTATCCGAGTTTGACAGAGGAAGGATAGTGGCATACCGAGATTGTGGGTTATCTTTCAGGGAAATCGGTCGTCGTATTGGACGAAACCAAACAACTGTGATGCGGATATGTGATCGTTGGGTGCAGGAGGGTACGACGGACAGACGTGATCGACCGCATCGACCTCAGTGCACCACGTCACGTGATGACAGGCAGATTGTACGCATGGCAGTGACGGACCGCTCAGTCACATCACGAACCATATCACAGCAGATTCAGTCTGTAACGCATCATCCAGTGTCTGCGCGTACCATTTGACGTCGTTTACAGCAGAATGGTCTGTCCGCAAGACGTCCGTTGCTTTGTCTACCTCTGACGCGGAACCACAGACGTCTCCGCCGCCAATGGTGCGATGAAAGAAGGATGTGGACGACAGAATGGAATGAAATTATCTTTACTGACGAGTCACGCTTCTGTATGCAACACCACGACGGTCGGATTCGAGTCTGGAGACACCGTGGAGAGAGGATGCTGAACAGCTGCATTATGCACCGTCACACTGGTCCTGCACCGGGTATTATGGTATGGGGCGGTATCGGATATCTCTCTCGCACTCCTCTAGTACGCATTGCCGGTACTTTAACCAGCCAGCGCTACATCTCCGAGGTGTTGGAGCCAGTTGTCCTTTCTTACCTTCAGGGCTTGCCAACAGCCATATTTCAGCAGGATAATGCACGGCCACACGTGGCACGCATTGTCCAAGGGTTCTTCGTCAATCACCAGATTGAATTGCTTCCCTGGCCGGCGCGCTCTCCGGATCTTTCGCCGATAGAAAACATGTGGTCCATGGTTGCTCAACGACTGACCCAGAGTTCATCCCCAGCTGTCACACCAGATCAACTTTGGCAACGTGTGGAAGCTGCTTGGTCTGCTGTACCCCAAGAACACATTCAAAGTCTCTTTGAATCAATGCCGAGGCGTGTGGCAGCTGTGATCTCCAACAACGGCGGCTACTCTGGGTACTGATTTTGGCAGGAACCACGCTTCATAGAATGCTGTAAATTTAATCATTTGTTACTTGGTCAACATGTTATCTACACAATAAATTTTGTTGTGATATCTCTTGTTTTTCTTGGTGTTGCAATTTGGGTGGCCAGCAGTGTATAAAAAACATGAATTTATTTTTAGGCACAGCTTATTTGTAAATGAAAACTTGTTGAAAATTTATTTGTTTGAATTTTATTTAAAAAAGAAACATTATTTTCCGATCCCCCACGGGTAAAAAAAAATTGTTGAATTGAACAATATTTTGTTGATTCAACGAAAATTTGGTTGGCGCAATTTCAACCGAAAAATTTTGATGCTTTTAAAAGACATTGTTAAATTGACAAAATATTTCGTTGAATAATCAAAAATTTTGTTGATTCAACGAAAACATTCCTTTGAAATAGAGCCAACCAAATTTTGAATCAACAAAATATTATATTTTTTAAGAAAATCGAATTCTACCTCGCACAGATCAATCAACTAACTACACAGCACGGGGAAAACAACTCGAACGCGAATTTCCGATCATTTTTATCTGTTTAAGTCAATGGCACGACACGAAGTTTCACCCGCATGGCATACGTCACGAGCCCAGCCCGATGAGTGACAATCAACCGAAACACGACTTAAACACCCACGTTATAACAACGAAAGAAAAAAAGAAATAGGACACTTGTTCCGCGCACACACTTTTCCTTCCGCCCAGCACCCTTTATTTTATATGGCGGTAAAACCCTCGATTTCATTATTCGACAGTTCAAGCTCACCAAAGTCTTGTCACAACAGTTTCTTTCGGAATTTTCGTAACAACTGTTTTTTTTTTTTTTTTTTTTTTATTGAATGTAAGGCATTGGTAGGTGGTTTTTGTGGCTTTCGAGCCATTGTGTGCCATATGACGAAAGCCTGAAAGTGGAGGCGGTCAGTGTGCACGCGTAAATCTGCTAACTAAATAATTGACCAACTGTTTCGTAAAGTACACTTTTCCGTTTTTTCCAGAGGAAATGACAGTTTATGGAGTTTTTGAATGGTTTAGTGACAATGTCGGGTTAAAAGACGTCAGAGGCGACAGATGAAAGGGAAAATACCTCTTAACTATTAGCACGGACGTAAAGGGTTTAGTTTTACTATAACAGTACATTCTACACGAATATAAACATCGAAAAAAAGATACTATGTAAGCCTACACTTTTATTTTTCAAATTTTTTTTTTGGGGGGGGGGGGAAGAAATTCCGTCCTACCGACCAGAAAAAGTCGATCAGAATCCAAAATTTTTATTTCAAAATTTTTACAAATAGAAATAATTTGAGACTATTTTTTTAAATCAGTTTTAATGTAAATATCAATGCGACATTGAAAAAATGAAATCAAAATAGACTTTTTTGATTGCTTTGATGGATACATTTGAAAAATTAAGGTATTTTTGTAAACATCAAAACAGATATATGGTTGACCAAAAGATTTTTTAGAGTTAAGAACGACTTTTTTAAGCTTTAAAATATCTATTTACTAAAACGCTGAAAATATCTCGACTTACGTACTTCCGCATGATATTAACTTGTTGGTTTGTACTGTACAGTAACGAGAATAATTTCAACAAAATTTTTTCATAAGTAACCTCATTAATTCAAGTATGCTTCATTTATTTTCACGCTGAATCCCTTTAACTAAAAACCTTTTTTCTATTTTTTAAAATTTCTATACTTTGAAAAAAACATGTTCATTCCCATGGATTAAAAAATTTGACCTTCAAAAATTGAAACTTTATTTAAAAAAAAAGCACTGCCATGTAATAATATAAATAGCAAAATATATACAGAGAAAATAAGATGAGCTCTTCCTGCTTCTGATAAGTTCATCAGTCTTATACAAAATGAAAAAGATATCGGGGTCAGTAATAAAACTGATAAACAAACAAAAAATCAAATAAAAAGAATCATAACAAATTAGTGAAAATTTTGATTACTCTAGTTTATCATGTATAGGTTTGTTACAACCTTTGATCAGTGTAGTACTCTCCAGGAGGATTTCAAGTTGGAATTTGGTTTGTCATTAAACATGAGCGATACCTTATCATATTATGAGAACGGAAGTGATAAGAATAGAAGGTGATGAACTATTTGTAATATCAGTAGCTACTTACCAAAGGATACTGGCTTTTTCCATTTGTTCTTCCTATTCAAAGTTGTATTGTTCATTATTGTCTTATAAATCTTAAGAATTTTATTGTTTAACCAATTAATAAATTAATCTACACTGTTCGTTGCTACTTTGATTAGCTGTGTGATGGCGTCTTTCAATCATTGGCGGATCCAATTAGACGATGGGGCCATCGCTTTTCTCGCAGAGAACATTTAAATCCACTATGGAACCTATGTTTAATATGTTCATGCTCACAAAGCATGGTTCTGTAAATGTTCCATCGGAATCCAACGACTGCGCAAGCGCAACGCTGGGCCCCAGGAGATCTTTCGGAGACACATTCTAAGAAGAAACATTGGTCAAATAAGAAGAGTCTTCTCTGTTGCGTCTTTTTCAATGATGATAGCGAAGTGGTTAAACATGGGTTCAAGATTAAAAGAAGAAGTGATTGAAAAGGTCCTATTTTTTGCCGCTCAATTAAAACTTTTCTGAATTAGCCACTGTAACTATGTGTAGCGGCTGTCTATTATTTAAAAGTTAAGAATTATACAAGTACATTGACCATTATATATAAAAGATCCAAAATAATATAAATGCACAGCTGCTAACGCTCCCTATATTTTTTTCTTTTGAAAATTCTCCACCACAATTTTTAAACAGTTTCATTTTACATTAAAAATTGTGAACACATTTTAAGTGCCTAGGTAAAAAGTAGTAGTAGAAAATCTCCCGCAAAAATCGGACGAGTTGGCAGCTGTGTAAAATGCAGTATTCTGTACCTTTTTTAGAAGTAAAAGATTTTATTTTAAAAGCGCATTGTCTATCTAAATGTAGACATGTAACTTTTATATGAAACGTTCATCTTATTTTTATGTATTTACTTTATCCTGATTTTGGGTGGTATTAGGGAAATCATTGTTACATGCGTAAGTTTGCTTTTTATCATATTACTGGATGTGCTGGTTGAGTATTTTGCTATTTGTTTTCTGTTTATATTCTATCTATGTACAGTTAAGTAGCAAAATACTTAGAATACAAACTAAGATAATTCGTAATATATCTATATAAATACCCCAAAATGTAGTGACAAACTTTTAGGGGAAATAGATGCAAATTAAAAATATTCAGCATCACATGGCAATGTGTGTTTTCATACACATGTTAATAATCATTCCTCAAAAGATGTTGAAGCATTACAGAAATTTTCTCATTATGTTTTCAAACAAGTGCTTTATTCTCCAAAAATTGCATCATTCAAATGAAGTGCTATTTAAAATGGTCGATTTTAGTTCAGTATTTTTTAAGGAAAAATAATCAAATTTCGGCAAAAAAGTAAGAAATTTTACCAACTCTTCAACACTTTTTGTGTGTGACCTTTTGTGTATTAACCGGTGTGTATTAACAACGTCTTGACCCCGTATTGCTATGTGATTCTGATTCCTTTTAATGTGTCCTATCTTTCCATAAAAAATTATCACTCAATTTTTTAACACGCTGTATATGTATATGCAGGGTGTCCCAAAAAAGGTGGTAAAAAGTTAATTCGTTATCTATTAGTGATAAGCGAGCAATGTAAATTTAATAATGCTCAAAATAATGTTGGGAAAAAATCTACGTTAAGAAATGTTCCTTTCGTTAATTTTTTAAAAGTTACTCTTTTTAAATTTGCATACAACCCCGTACAAAAAAAATTCCAAATCAGTAAAATGTGCCCCATACACCAATGTGCTGATGTACAAAATTTATTGTGCGCATCAGTGAATGCATTAATGCCCGCAAGGTGTATTCTCTGGTTAAATCGATGACGCTGAACAACGTTGTAGTTGAATATTTTTTCGATTGCATACCGTGTTTAAGATAAGAATACTAACTCCGAATTTAGACTCCAGGTGGCGCTGTAAGCGGCTTCATTGTGCAGCGCATAACTACTTTACTATACCTAGACGCTACATTTATAATTATAGTTTCCCCGTGCTGAAGTTAATGGGGGTGACAAAGGACTTTAGTGGTCACACAGTAAATGTACACATACATAATAGTTAATTGGAAAAATATAAAAAAGCAAAAAGCAAAAATACTAACTGGAATTCACTCCATAGATACATAGATAACTACTCACACAATAAATTTCAACTTTCATGAAATGGAATAAAATTCTTGGGGTTTCCGTATTTAATAAAATTTTGATGAAAATGTAGAAACAAATAATATTTTGAAAAATGTCTTTTTAGATAGAAATTAAATATTCTATTCATAATTCCACCCTATTTGGATAAATATAGAATATTTTATGACTAGTAAAATACAGAATTAAACTGTGCTAACGAATTCCCGTTGTTTTAAGTTATTTTGTTAGGAATTATATTACACAATGAGTATAAAAATGAATATGCATGAAATCATTTTCATTTTTGTTAATTATATATTGAATTACAAGTAACAAAAATACAACACTTTATTTATTATTTTTCATATAAATAATACACTCAATTTTCACGTATGGGCCACACTGAATTTGCCTATTGAGATTAAATGCGTATATTTTTACTGATTAAAATATCTGAATCTACGCGTTCAGTTATTAAATTTCCCTCAATATTCTTCTCCCATATTCCTGTAAAAAGAAGAAAGCGTCAATCCAGAGATGACGACTGCACTTGCGAAAAAGTAACGCAAACCACAGACGAAAGAGTATAATTGACATTGTAAACAAGCAGGCTTTACATCACGGCAATATTGAGATCCACTCATCTGGATCGGAATTTATTCGCGTATGTATTCCAGACTCAGGGTTTCTTTGGGCATACATACGTGGGCAAAGTAGAATGACTGATCATCGATATGCGGGACATTACACAGGTGCAAGTACATTGTTATAGAAAAAGATAGCAAAAGAAATAGCCGGGATTCTTAGGACAAATGCTGCAATTGAATATTATGTGATATAACACTAGTAATCAATTGCTTTCAGGAGCCAATTCATCTCTCTTTATATAAGACAACTCGATGGCTGTTTTCGTTAACAGTTGTGTCAAGAGAAGAGACTGTGTTTCACGTATATAATATTACCTAGTAAATGAAATGAAGATGTACTGCAGATGTTTTAATTATTTTCATTTTTTAACTTTTTTATTATCTGACTTATATTTTTATTATCTAATATATTTTATTATTTAGACGAGACGAGGCAGAAATTTGCGGATTTAAGAAAATTTTTTAAAGTAAATAGTTTATAAAATAAGTTCGGAGGGGGCATCCCTACTAGCAATTTTGTTCGGGCCTTCACCGGCCACGTAGCCTTGAGCCGATGAGAAGGAATCGGGCCGTTCACTTTGAAAGTGCTCGGATACACGCAGTTCATGTCCCCTCGGACGTGGAGACGTCCGAAGTAGTCTAACCGTTGAGTTTTCATCGGTTTGGACACGGATATAGGGAACCGGCCCGCTCACTTTATGCATGAGGCTGGCCAAACACCAGGGTGAACATCACTTTTCGATAAGTTCTTATGTGATGTTGACATGCATTTAACCCTTTCCGTCCCTACGATGCAATTCGAATGATAACATTCACAAGTGTTTTACAGATTTCTTTTATCTTTGAAATGTATTTGTAATCGCATTTTTCTTATATGATAATGCAGTGCAGAAGCAATACAGTATAGAAGAAATACACTTTTACTACGCGGCGCATATGCATGCATGTAGGTCGTCTGCCTTTTTTCAGCATTGGGAAAGGGTTACGCCTCAAAGGGTTAATTCCAGAACTCGCTTTAACTAGTATTTTGGTAATGTCTGTACGTAGGCATGCTGCATTTTCGATCTAGTTTGATTAAATTTGAGGGATGTCTGCTCGTATGCATGTATTTATGTACGTATATTCTTGTGTCATTCGATTAACTCAAAGAGGAATAGCCGAAGAAATTTCAAATGAATAGTTTATTTACAGAGTTATATGAAAGACTTTCGGTGCATTAAAGTCTATGGACATGCCTTTCACATTAAAAATCCCTGAACTATCTCTGTTTAGCTCATGCCCAAAATATTGCCAACTGTCCCCAAGCTTGGTAAATTTAGGGGCAATATTAAAAATTTTGGCACTAAAAATAAGTACGTATCTCGAATAAAAGTAAAAACTGTTAGCCATAGAATATTGAAATTTTGTATTTAAGACTGTCGTAACATTTGGTTCTGCACTTTCAATTTTGATTACAATCCACTGGCTAGGGTCACTATTTGGGTCATACTTAAAATCTCGCCGTTTGTCGCCAAGCTGACGAACAAAAGAAAAATGCCAATTTTTCAGCCAGGAATAAGTTTTCAATGCTGAAATCTCATCCTGGTGATATCTCTTACGCTTAACGAGATACTGAAGTATCGCATTTCAGTTTCCAATATATTTAAATAGAGTGCATCAAGAATGCGTAAAGTTTAACAGCCATACAAGAAAATTGTGCAGTTCACATTAGGACTTTTTTTGTGATAGGAAATCGACTTTCCGAAGTTTCTTGAATTAGCTTACAATTTAAAAAAGATTATTGACCACTGGAACCTATGGAACTAGCTTACAGTTTTGAAAAATAGGTTTTTTTTAAAAAAGCATAGACCATAAGACATAAGATCGCTATAATAATTTTTAAAATGAAGTAAATTCCAAAAATTTTTATTGAAATTATTCTGCACAAAATATATCATACACATAATTTACAAAAGAAGTATTTTCTTTGAGTTTTGCAGCAGCATCTTCAAACATCTTATTTTATGAGCAGCTTCTAGGGAAAAAAAAGAAAATTTTTAGAACTTAATTTACACAAAGAATAGGAAATGCAGAGTAAGTCTGCTTCATATGTTTTTTTACATAATTTCTATATCAGGGATTTCCAACCTTTATATTACTTCAACTCCCTAGAAAACGTTTTTTTCTGAATAGACCCCTGCGTTTTCCCCAACACAGCGGTATCTCGAAAAATTTTCCCAATGCACTCACAAAGACAGCAAAACATTAAGTGAAAGAAATTTTTCATGTGTCCGGCAGAAGAACAGTTGGTTAAGCTCGGTTCC
Organism: Cheiracanthium punctorium; assembly: GCA_038373885.1. Taxonomy (NCBI): domain Eukaryota; kingdom Metazoa; phylum Arthropoda; class Arachnida; order Araneae; family Cheiracanthiidae; genus Cheiracanthium; species Cheiracanthium punctorium. Next base: position 758,242 of record JAWZYV010015637.1, on the reverse strand, counting down.
CATTGGAACTCCGAAAGGGAAGCAGCACCTGCTTGGCCAGTGCCTAGAAGGGTAAACTCCTTTCTCGACTGAGGCTGATGTAAACCGTGTACGCTGTAGGGAATTAATGCACGAAAAATGTGTTATGACTTCAATGTTTTCGATGTTCAATCCATATCTCTCTTTGGGGTACCAATTCAGCTCTTATGTCATCCAGCTGTCATCTGAAATTGGTCCAAAATTTAGGAGGGAGACCCGGGATAAGTCGGTATTCCCCTTACTGGTGATCAGCAAAAAGAAAGCTGCCCAATTAAGGCCATTTTCGTTTTATATAAAGGATCTGATCCCGCTCTGCAGTTGGCCAGAGGGTTTCGAAGCAACAATAACAATTTTCATGTTCTGCGTTTGCAGAATTTACCATGATTCAGACTGCAGGATGCAGAAAATGACCCCAAAGACGGATTTTTTACCCTTCTTTTTTCAACTTTTGAACCCTCTGAAGTCTTATTTCATGTCAGTTTGTTTGTTTGTGTTGTGATGGCAACGCTAAGGGTGGGCGATCATCCTAGTATGAGGGGTTATCTTAAAATGTAATTTTAAAAAATATAATTCCCAAATTTTGTACATCACCTCATTAGTGTATGGGAATGCTTTTGTACGAGGGTCATATAAAAATGTAGAAAGTGTAACTTTTTGAAAATTAACGAGAGGAATTTTTTTAACGGAGTCTTACTTCCAACCTCATTTTGAACACTTTTCTCAATTTACGCTGTCCACTTATCTCTAATAGATAACGAATTAAAGCCCGTTACCACCTTTTTGGGACACCCTGTATCAGTCTGGTTTAAAGTATCCACAGGTTCTGAAATCATCATTAACCAGTGTTCTGCTTCAAAAAAAAAAAAAAAAAACAGTGGTCTACTTTAAAAAAGAAAAAAAAATCATTGTATTTACGTATACTATTTCTAAGCTAATCTAAATTCATCAACGCGGGTTTCGAAGTTTATAAAGCGAAACAAAACAGTCGTTTGAATATCAAATCAATGCTATACAGCTTCTCATTTCCATAACCCTAAAAATCTGCGCTTTATGCCTTTGGAAACTATCTTGGCGAGTAATCGCATCGTTTGGCTTTTTTTTTTTTTATGGTCAACGGATGCAAATAATCGGTACTTATTTTACCGTCGATAATTCACGCCAACAAGTTTTTTCGCCAAAGGATTGCAATGCACTACATTGTAACAATGAATCTGACGTATTCCACACGCACACGAAATCGCTCTTTTTGGCTGACTGACTGTAAAATACATAAGTACCAAATAGGCTTGTTTTGGTCGGAAGTATGATTTTTTTATTAGATTCAATGAAGAGTTTACCCGTATATTTTAAAACTAAAAAGCGATTAACTAACTGTATGAACTAGTGTAAATTATACACTGTACGCCGTGTAAAGATAGGAAATAGATACTAATAAAAAATAGTGTTATTCCATTAGTGTTATGCAACAGTATCAAGAGAGAAAAAAATAATTACAGAGATTTGAACTTATACTTTACTTATATTAGACAATACTATATTAAAAATGTCAAAAATTTGTTACAAATGATAGTTATACGTACCAATATAGACTAATCACCACCAAAAAACTTCTTCAGTTTTTTTCGTCTCCTAGTCTTATGAAAACAAACATGGCGTCTGCCGGTAGATACTCGGATGTTGCCATCGCTCGACTGTTGCATGAACAGAGCGCATGCGCCAATTTTCATCGGCTCAATGCCGCTCGGCCGTTATGCGGGCCGAAATTTCTTTTCAGTTCAGCGTATTTTGATCAAATTTAGGCATATGGCCCGATAACTCAGGCCGGATATCGTTCCGATCATCGTTTTATGGGTACCGGACCGATCAGTGTCTGCCGCACACATAACAATCATCGTTTTTAGATGGAATTCCGTGTCTGGGCCGAGTACCGAATTTCTGTGAGCGATGAGTTGCGATGAATGCCGGTGGTTGGCCGAGCAGAAACTGGGAATTGTTGCTTGTAGGGATATCCCCTGCTCACTGACTCTACGATTACATGGCTGCCAACTTTTACGGAATATAATTGAACGCTTTTTGTAAACAGTAAACTTTCTTAAATGCATTTCTCAAATTAGTAATCAGTTCACGCGCTGTTCCACGAAATCGTGCTATATTCTAACATGAAAACTATTGTTTAGAAAAAATGTTTAATTATATTCCGTAAAAGTTGGAAGCTATGCGTTGATCATTTAAGTAAACACACACAATATTGTATGCCATTACATATATAGGGTAAGTACAATAATGCATCCGATTAATGAAAACCCCGAACGGTTAGGTCGCGGACGCGACCTGTTTTTTTGCGTATTAGAGTATGCACGTGTTTTTTCAGTTATTTTGGTGCAACGTACAATTTAGCAAAAAGAAGCACCAACCAACAACAGCATTCTGCGATGGTATCATCAATTCTAGGAAAGAGATTTACCATTAATCAGATGGCTACCAAGATCCCCAGATCTAACACCATGTGATTTCTTTTTGTGGGGTTACGTCATTGTTTATGTACCACCTTTGCCGAGAACACTGCCAGAATTAATAAATGCATTTGTACAGCATTACGAACCATTGATAGAGTGATGGAACGAATTGGCTTACAGATTGGACGCATGCCGTGTAACATGAAAGTCACACATCCAACATTTGTAACTGAACAAAAGAACGGCTTATTTCTCTTTACCCATGTATCACTTACTGTAATACGTGCAGCAGTTTCGAAAATACGATTTTTTAAAATCGGGTCCATCATTTATACTCATCCTGTACTATGAATTCTTCATCAGTCCACTCTTCTTTTGCAAATATGCCAACAAAGCTTTCGGCTAGATACAATACGGTATTAAATCTGCAAAGTGTATCAAAACTTTCCCCTTATCAGTAAAATGCACTGTTAGCTGAGAATAATACGGCCGCAAAAAAACTTTATAAATTGTGATTGCTGGTATAATATCTCTTGCATTCAGCTACTTTGGAGCGCCGCGATTTCCCATAAACAAACGCGAAAGTTTAGGCCGTTTTTATGGGCCATAAATGAGAGCCACGTGACTAACGAAAAGCTTTTCCCCGTCTGAATGACTCCTGGCTCTTATTACTGGGACGTCGTTAATTGAGACACGATTCCCGTTAATCAAACCCTCGCACGGGTTTGAGAAATGTACCGTAAAACCATACATCTTTAATTAAATGCCAGTTAAGTCATTCTGTGGTTTATTAATACCCGAGATTGAAGTAATACGGTTAATTCATTTGATAAGAAATATTGCGTGATGGAGTCGCTGAATCATTTACTTAGTACATTTCGTGTTGTACCGTGAAGTGTTCAGTATGGTGCCACTGGTAGCATTTGTTATGTATACTATGCACTATATGTACGCCGTTACTTTTATGGTTATGAATGAAATGACACGTTTTTTTTTTTTTTCATACAACTAGGTTTTCATACAACTAATTCATACAACTAGGTTTGTTTGACTAATAAGGGCGAAGACTAATTGCAACAGGCAAAACAAGCGTTTTAAACCACTAAATATTTTTGAGTCTTTATTTGAAAGAACAAACCAGAGAAGCAAAGTAACACCTCCTACACATAGAAAGCCTAACAACTACCAGATCACGAAGCTTTCACATTATCAGCAAGCCTCTAAATTGACGTCATAACAATTTTGTTTTCATAAAGTAAAACTATTCAAATTTTCTGGTGAGTTTACTCGAGCACATCTGCATTTTAATGATATGAGATGGAAAATTTAATTTTAAAACAAAGGGCAAGTTTTTAACTATAACTAATTATGTAATGCAATAAGAAAATAGATCATAATGAATTGTATTGTATAACAAGGGTATTTTAATTTTTATCTTTAATTTATCTACTAATATTTGTAGCATTCACCAGAAAATTGAAATCGTTTTACTATATGAAAACAAAACTGTTAAAACGTCACTATCTGAAGGCCTTGTAATGACGTCAAGGCTTTAGTTAGGCTTTGTATATGCTGGAGGTGTTGACCAAAAGCTGGTGTGCGAAGTATTCGGTTAGCATGTCAAGAAACACGCATAATAAGCAATATGAAATACGTAGATATTCTTTTGTGACCAGGTTTAATGAAACTATCCATTTTTTAAAAATGGTTTTTGAGCTCTTTTTTTTTTTCTTCAAGTTCATTTTCAAAGTATATGTAAACAGACGCGCATCCTGCTATATGTCATTCTCTTATTAATGTAAATTAACTAAACACACATACTCACTCATAGAAAAATAAATAAATTAGTAAAAATTTATCGTCTTACAGAAATTGTTTATTTCTGAAGCTTGAAATTACATTTTTATCATAATATTGTACCTGTAATTCATGCCTATTAATACTGTACATTGCGGTTAATTTTCTACACCTGTAACATCTAAAATTAGTTACAACATAAACACACCCGATAAACAATCACAAATTGAAGAATTGATATTTTCTATCACACATTGGGCCCAGATTCGATTCCCGGATCGGGCTTAGAAATTAAGTTGTCTGGCCCTTCATAGGGGGCAATGGGAGCCGCATACTGGGTGCTCCCATAGTAAAGCCCACAAATTGGTAATTGGTAATAGCCCACAAATTGGTCAATACTTCAGGCCTTAGTAGTGGCGAATTTTATTTTCACGGAATCTCCGATCCTAAACATGGAAAATCCGAAAACTTCTTTTTATTAAAGAAAAAAATCAATGCCAGTACAGAAATATAAATTTACTTACATTTGCATGCTGTATAGCATCAAATTAGAAAATTTCTTTTCAACATTTACTGCTTTAAAATATCTATAAAGAGTCTATGCTTCTGTTTGCACATCTCTTGTCGTATAGCGACACATATTTTACAAGCCGCAGTAATGTCACCGTAATCAAATTCTGGCAAAGTTTACACAGACTGCAGATCAGCAGAGTGAGAAATTATATGTTCCCCCCTTAATCAGTACACTTTCCGCATCAGTATTATCAGTATTATCATCGCTGTCATATTTAACAACACTATCACTGCTATTAGATTTAACAACACAGTCAGTAAGGATGTCATCTGTCAAATACTGAAAGCCAGGCTTACATATGCATCACTTTGAAAACATTCAGATTTTCGGAACTTTCGAATTCTTTGGCATATTCAAGAAGTACAGTTACCTCTATGCGGGAACTGACTATATGACTATATGAGGAAGACAGTTTAGTGGTTGTAAAAAGTCATTGAAAGAATTTCAAATCTTCACTTCATCCCATTTTAATATAGGTATTTCATGTAATAATAGAGCTCAAAGTAGAAATTTTTTATATTTTATAAATTCTGAGAAAAGTTTCACCACATTCCTCTAATGGACAACTTCTAATTCACAGATAAAATAAAATTATTCCAAGTTTCGCAGAGATGTCAAAAACCTGGATTTCCCCACCAGCCATTAGAACACTAAGTACACATCAACATATGTGCACACTTAACCCTTTGAGGCGCAACCCTTTACCAATGCTGAAAAAAGGGCAGCCGTTGCCATCGCTCGACTTAACTACCAGCAAGATGGCGGACGATCGAAACGAGAGACCCTTTTTTGACGACAGCTGGCTGTGCCCGCACACAGCCAGCTGCGTCAAAAAAGGGTCTCTAGATCTGTGGCACGCGATGAACGTTTCGATCGTCCGCCATCTTGCTGGTAGTTAAGTCGAGCGATAGCAACGGCTGCCCTTTTTTCAGCAATGGGCAATCTATCCAGCTGTCCTCGCATTCTTCCATTTTTCAGCAGATGTCAGTGCTGTTAAAAATAATCGTGACCATTTTTTACGGGAAATGACGTGCTAAAAAGTAAAGGATTCTCGAGGAGCTATGTCACCCGCAACTATTTTTATAGAAATCAAATCTATTCTTCGTGACTGGCAACAGTCAAAACGTCAGAGTTTGGTGTTCCCAGAGCGGGAACACTGCGCATTAAAGGGTTAAACACCCACGCATATATACGGGAGCAGGCATTTACATAAATGTACTCCACATGCAGCGGCTTTACAAAAAAAATTGCACTCTAGCACCTCTTTTTCTGCAATGAAAAATCACGTAATTTGACGTCATCAGCTATTTTTAAACGACTAAATCTGGAGTAATTTATTTGACGTTAATTTCCGAGGACGTAAAGTGTTAGTAATTTTACATCCCCTCGGAGAATCATCCTCTCTACTACCAGGTAATTTGCGGCGAAATGAATAATGACCAAAGGAAATTGGCTTCTCTTCTTGTATCCCTCCTCTTTTTTTCTTACCCGACAGTTTTTAGTTCCTTTTAAAATTTAATCGTGTGAGTGCATATTTTACTCAATCACCCTGATTCTGCGAAAATGATGGCTGAAAAAGATTTTGAAAACACGATCTCGTCTTATTTTATTTTAATAGCTTGACTACCTCATCTGTTATAGCTGTCAAAATTTCTCTGTTGTAAATGCGCGCCCCGTAGCAAAAAAGGCTCCATTTAGTTAGCGCGATCGACGTGACGCCAGTAAAAAAAGGGCGCAAGAAAAGTATTTATTTTTGTGTTTGGCAGTTATCCGGTTCTATCAAAAGTGTGTACGCTGGCTGATTTGAAATATATGCTTGTTGATCGTATTTTAATTGTCTGTCACTAGAACGAGCTTGCGAATCTGTTACATATTATGTTAAACAATCAAATTAAAAGTAGCGTGGGTTGATGAGTTGCATTTAGGAATCGCTTCCAAACTACTAATTCAATTGAGCATGTGTGCCTTGAAAATTCTACTATTTTAGACGCATATGAAGAAATAAGAAATCACTTAACAACTAGCTCCAGAACTACACATAGGATTTGATTTATAGCCTGAGCTTAAATATCGAAGCTGAGTAACAGCAAGAAATTTTATAATTAAATAATTTGATAATTTTTAATTTTATAATTAAATAATTATTAATTTTATAATTAAATAATTTGATTTAACTTACATATTAAATGAAGTAAAATGATACATTGTAAATGTCATATTATACCAAGAGTAATACAAGATACTCCAAAAAGTCTTTTCAAATTCAAAAGAGTGGAGGAAAAGAATTAAGTATTTTTTGTTGTGGAAAAATGTTTCCAGAAATGTTGTATTTAACAGCTGATTTCTAGAGATATGGAATGAGATAGATGTTTAAAAGTAATAACGAACAATAACTGAGGCAACATTGTTCAACACAATTCGTTATAAAGGGTTATCAAACATGCGGGACAATGCATGTAAGTCAAAAAATATAATGTTTTGGATTAAAAAAATATTGTACCTCATAATGATGTTTCTTTATAAAAATGTACTGTTAATAAATCTAATATGGGTGTTTAGAATTGCCAACTGCTCCGGAGTATAATTAACCATATTTTCGAATCAGCGAACTTAAAAAATATTTTTCCAAGACAGTAACACACTCGCACGTTAAACTCTCAAATTTTGCTATATTCTTAACCAGAAATCACTTTTACAAAAAGCGTTTAAGTGTATTTTGGAGCAGTTGGTAGCGTTCTATACTGCAAGTAAAACTCACAATTTAGATGTATTCGAACTGTTTTTGAAGTCTGTAAAATTTGCATTTAATGACTTACTATTTTTCCCGTGTGAGTGCTTCCATTAAGTATGGCAAATGATTTCGTTATAAAAGGGTTAACAAACAGAAAGGCATACTAGGTATACAATCTCGTACGAAAAAAAAAAGAAACTTATTTTTAAACAAGTCCTGCTACGTATTGTTACAAATGAAAACCGATAGAATGCTTTGGAAAAGAATAATTTGCTTATTTTCTAAATTGTCCGGATGAGATGAATTTAAAAACACTGTTTCCATGTTCACTAATATTTTACTAAGCTGTCCAGATGTGTCTGCATATGTTGATCGTAAAAACAAAAACATACACAACTACGGTAAAATTATACGCCACATACTTTTATTTTAAGAATACTTCAGGGAAAGTATGTTCCATTTTATTACTTTGCGACACCAAAATCACATCCTAGGCTTTTAAAACAATTCTTAGAATATTAAAGGAGGACCTTCTAATGGAACATCCTTACCGTCTAGAAATAACTTAGATATTCGGAAGCAATTCTTATTAAGATGTTAAAGTAATGGAGTAGAAGACATAATTTATACAAACTCTCGCAAAAATGTTTGTAAGTAAAGAGAAATAATTGGAAATATAAATGCTCTACATAAAGTACCAAGTTAATTCTGTTTTAAATTTAATGCTTCTGAAAGGAATTTGTTTGCAGATTCCATACAGTTGAACTGTGCATCACAACCGTAGAATATTATTCATAAGCAAATGTGAAAAATAATTTTCCGCTCGTAAAATTTTATATCTGTATTTATCTGAAATATTAAATTTCGAGCTCCTTGCTTTAATTTTACTACCAGAAAAGTTTATTGAATTCCAGCAGATTTTTTTTATGAAATAGTACTGTATTTTGATTCTGAATTATTTATTTAATTCCAAATACACTAGACTCCAATTTTTAGGAACAACTGGTGTTTTCGGACTAATTTGCAAATGAATGAGTGTAGAAACACCAACATGTGCATAAAACAGTTATGCATCGATTGCAACATAGAAGTTTACATAAGAAAAACGCAAAAATGATTTACAACAGAAGAAAAGCATTCTGGTTGGGAAAGTCCAGTCTTGGAAAAAATTATATAAAATAGTTTTATGTGGTAAAATGTCATAGAAACCTAACAAAAATGAGTTTTAATAAGGGATATGCCCACCCCTAGCTTGAATGCTTTAGTGTACACTTCCTACTTACGAAAATGACACATTCTTCTATAAGTACTGTTGTGAACAGAAGTGTTTGTTCCTTTTCTGTATGCTACTATTTCATGTTTCCTTATTTAAAGTCTGTTTTGAAAAATTCTTTTCTACGAGTTTTTACTCCTTGTTAATTTAGGTTCTTTGAAATTACTCTCTTTATTGCAACCCTGCAATATTTTACATGTTCTGCTTTTTAAATGCTTCATTACTCTTTATTTTATACAAAACTACCTAACTAAAAAAATGGCTTTAGCCTAAAAGCATTTTTGTTTACTCTAAAAACATTTCCTAGATGCAACACAAGTAATGTTGTTCTAGCTTTTAAAGAAAATTTACATCGGAGAGAAACCAGTAAAATCACGCCCAATTAACCAGCTTATTGTGCAGATTTTTTAAAAAACTTTTCAACGAATTATCTTTAAAGCAAGTTTTTTCTGAACTTTGATTTGTGCCAAAACTTTTTCTTTTATGTTAAGTAATTGAATTAAAACACGATATTTCAATTTCATATTAATCCGAAAATCAATTGCATGAAATTGTATAGTTGCACTTGAATGTAAGTATGTTTGAATGAAAATAAGACAGCTCTGGTAAATGGCCATAAATTGATTATAAAGGATGGATTAAGAAAATTTGTCATGAAATTTTTATAGAAATTCGCTTCTTGTGTAGTTACAAGGAATAATACATTATCGGTCGAATGTACTATTTTGAGAGAATAACCCACTTTAAGTATTTTAAACAGAATCTCCTGTGTAATAAATGTTTTAAATAAAACTTTTTTAAGGAACAGGATAAATTAAACACCTGAGCGACTTTATTTTCTTTAATTTTTTTAAAACTTTTTTTACAAAGCAAGAGCCTTTGTATAGTGTGAAAAAATTTTGCTGTTAAAGAAAATAAAGGTATCAATTAAATATTTATTTTTTTTTAGATAAGTTTACCATTTCTTTAATATAGAAATGGTAATTTTTATAGTCCTTCGATAGCTTTTACATTTTAAAATAAGACTTTCCATCAGCTATGCTAGTTTTTGTCTAAAATCAGTTTATAGACCAGGAATTAGATTATAAATTCTATCCACGTGAAAAGAAGCGTCTTGTATCATGCAGTAATAGAAAAAACGTGCGAAGTCCCCCCCCCACCGTTTCCATGCAAGAGCTTGCATTCATTCCTTTGCTTTTAGGGATAAATATCTATTTGCACTCAGATTTTTCCCATCATCAATACTTTCATTCTTTCCCCCTCAATATTTTAACAATGGAATGAGTTAAGAAAAATAGAGGCTCTTAGATCAAAAGGAATTACAAGATGTCCAACGCGTAAATGTTCTTTTAAAATTAATGTGCCTAGATTGCGATAAATAGGAAGTTATGTATTTCACCTTTATAGCGATTTGTTCATTATAGACAATCGCTTTTTCTATTAAATTTATTGATATGGATTGGACGATGCCCTCTTTTACCACTTTGCTTCACTAATATGTCAATACGAAGAAAATAAATGCGTTGAGATATCATATGGTAAAATGCAAGAAAATGTATTTTAATTGCTCGTAGAGTGTCACTAATAATTGTTTATTGTTTATAGATTAATGCATGTGCCCTGAAAGTTGATATCTTAACGCTGCATAGCTTTGCGAGTGGATCTTTGATTTACATTTAAAAAGTAGTGCCGACATATCACATTTTCATAACAATAGATTCATCTATATTGTAACTTTTTCTTAAATTCTTTCGAATGCAGCTGCTTGTATCTTTAGTCACTTATTTTTTCGCGAAAACATGTTATATACTGTAAGATGATTTAAACCGAATCATTGGGATAACGTCATTCAACACATCGGTGAGATCGTAAAATAAAGTAAGTTTTTCAAGACTCTACTTAAAATAAGTGATTGACATAAAAAATTATAGTTTTCAATACCTGTTGCTTTTTTATTTGTCATATTTTAAACTAAAAATGTTTTTCTCTCCTGAAAGGAAGCTACTCAACAGATTAGTAACTAGTCTCGTGATGCATTTTAAAATGATTACCTATCGTTGTAAAACTTCTGATTTATCCACATGCATTTATTAATGTAAGAATTGCTCATTTATTATTTTCCAATTGCTGAATTCATTAAATTATGTAATATATATAGATAATATAAATTCTCTGAGATAGTTACAGATATTCTTACCAATCCCCTGATTCTAAATTAATTAACACTGCTATTATATTTGTTTTCTTTCAGAATTGATTTATTTTAAAAATTTAGACCTTGTTAAATTATTTAATATCTATTTACTCCTCATTAATTAAGTTATTTTACCATTTCTAAGCGTCAAAATATTTTCTGATTCCAAAATCTTCTTACTTAAGCACAGTTATAGTAATTAAAAGTAAATAATGTGCTCGTTTTTCCTAATGTGGCAAAGCCAACAGAAATTGTTTTGCATACCTGTTTTTAAGCTGTCCTAGTTTAACTTTAATCACATACGTACCTTAATGGCCTGATTTTGTTTTTAAAAAATGTCTTCTTCAACTTTGCTTTTTATATTTTAGAATTAAACAAAGCGATTGAACACATATTTGAAAATTTTAATGGCGATTTTTTTTTAATAGGCACTTGATTTTTTTAGGTTACTGTTTATTTTTACATGCGTAATTGTCAATTAGTATAAATACAAGGGTTATAAGAAAGGCGAAAAGAAGATAAAAGCTTACGGTGATACATAACGAAAAAAAAATAATGAATGTTGAAAATGGAAAATAAAGCTTTAAAGTTTTAGATTTAAGTAGGAATAAATTGTAGCCCAGTAATTATTTAAAAGTAGTTTTAAAATTTGCTAATTAGAGTTTATTTATTTGTTTTACTGGTTATATGCAGTATTAAAGATTAAGTATTCAGAACACCATTATCACTGATGACTAATAATACTAACAACAACAACAATAAGAGTTATTATTATTTTGCCATTATAAATGAAAACATCCTTTCACCAATCGTATAATTTGTTAGTTGACCCATTTTATTGACTACAAATAGATGAGAATACACTTATATGAAAATTGAGGTTATGATATGACTTCATTTATGATACAACTTCATTTAGATGAAGTTATTCGTACTTCCCATCGAAGTGTGCTTGTGGATTCAATTCATCTGCTATAGCGAAAAATAATCTTGACTCTCCACAAAGCTAGTGTATGTTATTAATATTTACTATTAATATTTACAAATATGAGCTTCTATTACAAATGATGTATATAAAATTATACCTCTTATATAACCCCCCCCCGGGAGAAAAAATCGCAACACAATCATGACTATAGGTGGTAGTTAATTGAAATACGTGTTATTGACGATGTTCGTTTTGACAAGAAGTAATATCGCATATATTATTGAAATATATAACATCGTTTTTACTAAAAAATAATAACTGTACCAGCATTCACAGTTTTTTTTATAAAGATTAAAATAATTCTATCACGTTGTGGTCTATATCCTATAACCAATTAATGGCTATTTTAAAAAGATTGTTTAAATTTAAATGAAAAAAAAAATTAACGCTCTCCAAGATTTGAAAATATTTTACAATGTACAAAATCTTTCTAAGAATTTCTTATAACGTTAATGAGTAAATTTAAAAATATTAAAATGAAAGTGGTTTATTTTAAGTAGAAAAATCAAAAAGAATCAAAAGGAAGTGCTATAAACTAAGCGGCGATGTTAGTAAAGGCAGTAAAAAACATTCTTAAGTACAAAAACACTCAGTTGCAGGAAGATTGATTAAATTCAACGTCAAATTCCACTCTGATTTCATGAATAAGACAAATCAGTTTAACTCTTGTTCTTAAAAACTAACATTTTTTTATAATGAAAGAGCGATTGCTTTTATGTACAGCCTTTTTCAGTTCCGTTATATGTTAAAATACGCATACACAAGGGTGACCCTCAAGAATATGTTACAGTTTCCATTCTAAACTAATATTGAGGAAATTTGTTTTTCTGTAAATTTTAATTATTATTGGAAAAAAATATTTCACAAAATCTAACAAAACTAGTACAATTTTCACACAAGGAACGACGCAATTGACATTTTTGCTTAAAAAAAGATGTCGTTTACTCTGTTACCAGAATTTAAATTGCAAACAAGAAAAATTAAAGTAGTCAAAATAACAATTCATTTTAGGCACGTAGTGTTTGTCATTTAACAAATGTCATAAAGGTCGTCCAACATTTAAATTAATGCAACTGTTCAATGAATTAGCTAGAGTGAATGTCCACTCTTTTACCAGTTTATGTACATTTTGTCTTCATTTAAAAAATGTTTTATTATTTTACAAGTGTTTGTTATTGTAACTTCTTTATATTATGTTTTATGAATGTTTATATGGATGTATGAATAACAAAAGAAAAAGTATATATATATATATATATCGGAGTTGCCAACTGCTGCGGAATATAATTAACCACTTTTTTCAAAGAGTAATTTTTGAGTTAGATTATAGCAAAACCTAATTAAGCGCGCAAGCTGGTTACTGTTACAAAACACCTTTTTTTTAAATACTGTTCGTAAAACTGGTTAGTTATATTTTGAAGTAGTTGGCAACACTTAAATATATACGGGGTGGTTATAGTTAAAGTTCCCTATAAAAGCATTTTAAAGCTGAATCGGGTGAGCCAACATATTCTAGATGCAGAAGGCCTAACTGAAACGTTGACGTCATCACAGTTGTGTCTTCAAAAAGTAAAACTATTTAAAATTTCTGTGGATTCTACAAATATTAGAAAATATCTTAAATTAAGGATAAAAATTAAAACGCCTTTCTGATACAAACGTGACTTGGCGACGTAGAGTTGTTAGGCTTTCTTTATCCAGGAGGTGTTGGTGTTGGGTAGCCGTCTGCCAACAAGTTTGTCATGAGGAGTGGGCGCGAGATGCGCTCACGGAAGTTTTTAAAAGGATTAGTTCAGAAAATATCTACCAGGTGGCGCTTTGCATGTTGAAATCAGCTTTAAAATGACTTAAATAAGTTTAAAAGGGCTAAAAAGCTATTGAATGAATGTTGAAATTGTCTGTACATATCGAATTAGCCATTTCCGTTGTTAAATTTGCTGTTTTCACGCAAAGCGCCATCTGGTGGACATGTTTTGAATTAAGTTTTTTTCCCGAAATTCCGTGAGCTCATCTCTTGTATAGTCCATATACAAAATTTCGTTGCATGCCGCTCACCCTTTTGCGCTGAAGTATGCTGTTTAACGGGGAAGTTTACTTATAACCACCCTTTATATATAAATAATAAAGCATTATTTATCTATGAATACTTGGGCGGGGAACGTTATTTTTTACTTTTTCGCTGGAAAAGTTGATCAGACGAAACACACGTATGGCGAAAAATGGCTGTGTAGAACATTTGCAAGGACGACCATTGTAACGAACCAGTGTCAATTCAAGAGAAGACATAGAAACTGTTTTTATTGGAACTAAAAGTTTTCAAGTGCCCTGCAGTTAGTTTAACATTTCTACTGTCTATTCCAGTGAGTTAATGTGAAATGTATCAATGCACTTTATCCGTGTGTTGACTTTGGTTCTTTAGAATGGTCTTCCTTGCAAATGTTTTAAGCCACCAATTTTCATCGTTGTCGTATCCTTATAACGCCGTTTAGAATTTTTCAATGCGCTAATCAATATTCATGGGAAAAAGTGGATGTTGCCATTAAAAATTTTCGAAATTCTTTCACTGTAATGGTAACCCTGAGAGCTCTCTCTCTCTCTCTCTCTTCAAAGGCAAAATCCCATTAATATCTGCAGATAGTTCATTATACAGTGTGTTCATGATTAAAACACCCCTATTCAGAGCAGTTTACAATGAAAACTACTGGTCAGAATATGTTGACAAATGTACAGGAAACCTGAATGAGGCCATGGGAGAGAGATCTGCTTGGGACAAAGTTAAATCAAAAACTCAACACCAGGTTGCGCTTCGTAAATGTTTAGTGCGACTAAAATACATAAATAATCATTCTCTCAAGAGAAGGAAATAAATGAAGAGGTTGTGAAGCAGATGTTTCATGCACGGTGGGCGAATTTGCATATCAGCAGTTACAGCATTGTAAAACGCCTCCTGGTGGTAATTTTTGAACTAATTCTTTTCTTCGCAAATCTCTTTCCTGTGGTCTCATTAAAGTTTGAAATTTGATAGTAAGCAGCATTTTTTGCTGTACACCTATCTAAATAGGGGAACACTATTTATGAACATCGTGTAACTTCTCTGCAGTACCGCTTGATGTAATTTAATGAGTACATAAAAATGCAGCTAACTAGGAAGAAGAATAAAAATATTTCCGCATTCATTTTAGAAGTCGGTTCGAATAAAAACTTGAAATTTCCTGTTTAGTTTACTAGAAAATAACTTATTTTAACTCTCCTTTCATATCACTAAAATACATATGAACACAAGAAAACATGTATTCCAGTTATTAAACTATCTTGCAGAAAATTATTTTCTTTATTTCTACCCATAGGCGCCAAGTAAACCGTCAATTCTTTGTATATTATATTAAAATAGCAATCGCCTCATGTTCAACCACTTAAATTTTGCTATACTTTAAATAGAAAATTACCGTTCACAAAATGTGGTTAGTTACATTCTGTAATACTTGGCACTTATGTCTGTTAGAGATGAGACGGGCTCAGCCCGAGCCCGACTCGGGCTCTGTAATTCACGATTGCGTTCGGGCTCGGGCTCGTGAAAAATTTCTCCTTTTTTGAACATACTCCTTGAAACAGATTTTAAAAAAGTGATTCATGGGATAAATAGACGTACTTATTTCAAAAAATAGCGGCACCGGGGACTAGAAGGTGTGTAAAGCTCCAAAATTTATTGTATCCTCTTAATGAAGTAGTCAATTTTATTTGTCTTTATCTGAAATTTCGGGCTCGGGCTCCAACTTTAATAATATTGCTCGGGCTCGGGCGGGCTCGGATTAAAACTCTTCGGGCTCGGGCTTCAAAAAAGGAGCCCGAACTCATCTCTAATGTCTATACAGTCGTCCCTCGCCACTTCGCGCTTCGACTTTCGCGTCTTCACTCTATCGCGGTTTTTTAAAAAAAATCTTTTTTTTTGTTGTTGTAGAGGTTTTTGTTTGAAAAGTTGATCGAAACAGTGAGATTGAAGAACGGTTGGGAGGAGAAGGTTTCGAGGATATGACCCTCGATGACGTAGATGAGCTGCTGGAGACGCATTCGGATCCCTTAACTGATGAGGATCTGGTGGAGATGATTAAGTCTGAGAATGAGGAGGAGAAGGAAGAGCAGCCAGAGGTTCCTGGGGGTCAAGAAGAGGAAGTTGGCCTTACACTTGGGCGTCTCTCGAATGTCGTGAGAACTATTGGAAGTGCAGGACATGATTTACGAATGGGATCCGCAAATGATGCGTGCATTGCGGTTCCGGAATGCACTTGATGGAGCACTGGAACCTTACAAAAGCCTCCTCACGCATATGAAAAAACAGCGTAAGCAACTGCCTATCACGATGTTCTGGAGCCACGCACCCAGACATCCACTCCCTGCGTCTAGTATTCCTTCAGTGGAAGAAGACGACGACGCACGTGTTGAAAATACTGCACAACCTGAAGATTCTGATACTGAAGTCGTGCCTTCAGAGGTACAGTAACCTTGCTCTTCATTGCTGTGCGGTACATTTTTTCATCTTCATTGCTTCATCATCGAACAAGTTGTATTCTTCTTAGGTTAGTGGTTGTGTGCAAATAAATGTACAATAATAATAATATAATATTTGTAACGTCTAATATGTCTTATTTTGTCTAATATATTGTGTAGTACGAGTGTAATGATGACTTAAAGGTGCTATTTCATGTCTAGAGGGCTCTAATAAAGTTAATAAACGCATTTAGAAGGTCGTTAACGGGTTTTCAATGCTGTAAGTACGAAAATATTCGATTTATAAATAAAGAATCCTACTTCGCGGAAATTCACTTATTACGGTAGAGTCTGCAACCAATTAACCGCGATAAACGAGGGTCGACTGTATGTGTTTTTCGTGATTATATTTAGCTTAACAAAAAATCTTCACACCAGTTGAACCCTACAGTTTCTTCACAATGACATTTTCTTTTTGTCGAATTTCGATTTTTCATCCTTTTTTGTAATTACTAATGACTCTCAAATTATTTTCGCACATTTTAAAGCAATGCATATACAATAACCAATGGGATGCAGTTGAGAAGTCATAATTTGGGTAAAATTGATGTTTCAGAAAGCTTTTTCATGGAATGCATTAAATTAGAAGAGGTAAGATAAAAGAAGGTTCGTTGTCAGGGCCGTTTTTAGCCTCACTGGCGCCTTAGGCACTTAAAATTGTTACCCCCTCCACTTTTTCCAGAACACCTCCTCCCGCCAGTTTTGGTTCGGGAGAGATTTTCCCTAACTCTCTCCCTTTCTTTCTTTTGGCTCTTTCCAGACTCTTTCAACTATCTTCCACCAGGGGCGGCCCGACAAGCAAGGTAAGCATCGCATAGGGTCGCCATTTCGAACTCTAAAGCTTGAAAGAATTATAAAAGAGGAGTCTTTTTTACGTTTACAGGGGGGCGCTAAGTACTCTAGGGCTGCCCCTGCCTACCACCTATGGGCCCACCGTGTACCGGACTGGCAACCGGCAGGCGTAAGGATAGGCTAGTAATTCGCTGTAATTTTAATTTTTTCTCTTTTTACGCCCTCCAATTTTTTGCGCCCTAGGCACGTGCCTAGCGTGTCTATGCTGAAAATAGGCCCTGCCCCCCGCGTTAAATAATACATAAATTGTTACCAGAATTGCAAAAATGCCATTATCCTGCTTAAGAGGTAATTCAAACAATATTTCTTGGTCTCTTTTGTTAAATAAATGCATTTGTATTTACAAAATAAGCCAATTTTTAATCGTTTAAACTTAATTTATCTGGACTCTGTGCCCCCTCTGGACTTGTCAATGCTTTTATCTTTCCACAATTTTTACTTCAAACTAAGTCTTGTGTAATATCTAGCTGTTAACATGTAGTACCCTCAGCAAAGTCGGAACGTACGCGATTCCCTTAGATGTCCACCTGGAAGAATGCTGTTACATGTTTATAGCTTTATATTTTTCATCTTTCTGTTAAAGATACTTTAGAAGGGGCCATTTTATATTTAGTTTTCACCCCTTGCGGATTTCATACTTAAAATATTTTTTAAATTTCTTTCACAAATCATTTTATTTCTTTTTCGGTGATGCCAAAAGTATGGAGATTTTCTTCTTAATTGCCTTGGATTTTTTCTTTGGCGCATCATTGCCTGTCTCTATTTTGCCTCATATAAACAAATAAGCTAATTCAAAATAAACATGCTGTTTGAATCACATTTTACATCATAGCATACATATTACCTGTATTAATTAATTGCATTAAAAATAGATCCACTATTGTAGATCCTTCAATGAGAATTTCGCTGAAATATTCACAGTGTATTTGCTAAAAATCATATTAAAGGTTTTGAAGGGTATTAAGACAGAAAAACTATTTCAATAATCGGAATTATTTTAGGTATAATCGATAGATAATACCTGGGGTACCTGAAACACTTTTTTTTTTCATATCCCTTGCTTTTATTTTACAAAGGTAAAAGAAAATGACAAGCAACATGATTCAGTCTGATATTATTTAACTAGCTTCAGATAAATAAGGATTTTATAAATGCTTGCTCTTTTTATGATATGCTTAAAAATGGTAATTTTCAGCACTGTGATGTGTAATTTAAATTCAAAAACTGTACTGCATTGTACAGCAAATATTTCTTAAATGGTGAAAAGTAGAATCCAAAAGAGTATATAAGTAATTTGAGCATTTATTGTTTTCTTTTTATCTTCGAATGCGACATTTTAGGTAAAAAACCTTTCATTCAATTTTATGAATTATGTGGTTGTATACAAAATTTATAAAATTGAAGAAACATGATGTCAGTTTTATTAAGGAAGTTCAAATTAATAGAAATATAACATTCTAATTTAAACTTACCATTATTAGGGAATTTTTAAAGTAATAATGTTTGTGAATAAATAAATTATTACTTGTTATATTCTAATTCATATAATTTATTCTGGAGAGGTAATTAAAAACAATATAAAATTTATCATTTATGTATATTAATACTGTGAATTTTAAAAATTCCAATTAACTAAACTTCATTATTTTCGAAAATTTTCCTTTAATCTTATTCCCTTTAATCCTTATAGTTTTGATTGGCACAAAAACTTGAAAAAATATATCCAAAAATTACATAAACAGAAAATCTGTAAATACAAATGTGAGTATGTGTCTATATGAGGGATTTTGCAAATAAGTAAATTGATATACATTTATATCTCAAACTTCACTTTAAACTTACAAGCAATTCTTTTACATAAATAAAAACAACGATAGCTTTCCGAAGAAATAGCATGTGCAAATCCAGCTGAGACATTTAAGTGATTGTCTAAATTTAGAACACAACCCGCCATCAGTAAAATAAACATTTTCCAGTTTTATTATGTTTACCTTCATTTACAGAGGAAGGGTGTTGTTTACAGGAAACAGCGTTAGGATCGGAAACTGTCTTTTTTCTTTCCATTATTTTCCAGTTGCTGCGCCCTTTGTTCATACGTTTAAGCCCGAATTTAGTCTTATTGAAAAAGCGATGTGAAAAAAATTTCTAAATCACTTAATCTTCTACTTCCTCAGTATAGGACCACACGAAAAACCAACCTCTACCTGGTCTGTTTATTTAAGATCCGAATATACTTTTTGTTTTTAAATTTATATTATACAAATTTATATTATACTTAAAAAGACAGATGTTAGTATTTACCATTAGTAGAAAAATAGTATGACAAAGTAAATGGGTGAAATTTTATAAGTCGAATAAATATACGGAGTCAAACCAATGTATATTATATATTACGTATAATATTTAATAAACAGAGCAATAAACTACAGACACTGGTACGGAAAGAATTTGCAAAAATTAATACATCAAAATACGACTAGAGAATGACGAAAAATTCAAATATATCGAATACACTACAAAATAAAGTATGTCAAATTTACAGAAAAAAAAACTGTCAGCCAGGACACCAGTTTATTTCCGTTTTTTTACAGAAGTCTTCCATAAATTTTACAGATTCGCAGTTTATTTTACTGAAATTTTCCGTACAAGGAAACAAATACCGGAGATTTTTCTGTAAAATATACGGAAATAAACTGGAGTCCTGGCTGACATTTTTTTTTTCTGTCAGTTTGACAGACTTTTTTTTTGCAGTGTAATCCCCCCCCCCGAAAAAAAAGTCAATGTAAACAGAGCGCGAATTTGATGTTCATTAAAATACTTCACTTATGTTATGATCTGCCCTCTTCCAGAATAAAACTGAGCAAACTCTTGAAGAAAATTATGAAAAATTAATTCGTGTAATTTTTGCAAGTGTACTTAATACTGTACTTCAATTTCACTTAAATTGTTTTACCTTGAAACTAAAATCAGTTACTAATTTACCCTTCCAACAAATTACAAAGAATTGCGAAGCTAGAGCTTTTCATAATCAATACACTTCGAAAGATAAGACAGCGCTGGCCAATTTTGTCGTAAGCGTCAAACTTTTAAAATAGCAATTACTTCGAATGACGTTTTAATTCCGAAACAATTTTTCACTCGCTGAAAGAAATTCAATACGTAATTAATCACTGGACTTCATTCAGCCTTTGCCTCTCTCGTTATGAATTCCAAAGTTTATAAGTTTCTTAACAACTTTCGAATTTTTCGACTGAAAACGAACTATTTGAATTGCCATCTTATTGAACAGAGTTAACTTATAATGTGTTTTCGAAAACTTATTTCCTCCTCATTGTAATTTACATATCCAAATTTCCTGCCAAGCGAGACTCCCCCTCTAATTTTGTGTCTCGCCATTATTCAGAGGCCGGCTTGTCTTCAGACTAACTCGCTCTTTTGTCCCCACCGTATTCAAAGGGTGATTTCTAATCAAATTACTGAGACAGAGATTAAAAGACAAGCTTGCTTGTGCTCTAAGCGGAAACGCGCTCTTTTCCGCACATTTCCGCTTCTTTTAGCTTTGACAGCGAATTCTTGTTACCCAAGCGGTATTGACCCAAATTGATGAACCTCTTCCACAATTATAGGAATGGGTAATCATGACAAAGGATTTTCCGATCCGACGGAAGAGTCAACATTGCGGTTCTGCAGCCTTTGGAAATTCAGTTAATTCCGATTAGAATCGAATGGGGGAAGTTACTTAGAAGGGAACTAAATGCGTGCAGTTCGTGTATTGATTCCGGGGTGATTTGTCGTACAGTTTGCTTGTCGTACAATTATGCTTTGGGAACAAGAAAGTAACCTCCATCCAAGATTTTCGCCAAAATTTGATAGGGTAGTGTTCATAGGCGTAGAGTTATATGGGCCCGTGGGGCTCGAGCCCCCCCAATAAATTGTGAATAGGGGCTGAGCCCACCCAATAATTTATCACTCAATTAGGGATGGACGCGAGACGACTTTTTGCGAGACGAGACAGAGATTTACAGCTTTTTTGCGAGACGAGACAAACATTTTTAACATTATGATATAGGGATTTTTGCGAGACGAGACAAGCTTTTCGGCTGTTTTGCGAGACGCGAGACACCAATTTTTCGTCTCGCGTCCATCCCTACACTCAATACAGAAAACTCATTTATACTAACATTAAAAAAAAAGTTTTTCACGCCATTTACAAACGTTCAAAAAACTTTTACTTGTACTTTTAAAAAATTTCTTCTTTTGATTTCAATCACGATTTAGTATTCATAGTGACGCCACGTAACACACAATGTTACTAAAAGCTACCCTCGCCAGGCTCTGGTTCATTCAAATCAGATTATGCAATGTAAAGTATGAAATGAAGAAAAGTTCAGATGTGTCTAAAATGCACTGTCTTATCGAATATGTTTTTTTTTCCTCCTTTGGATTTTTTATTTTGCTTCTATTTTTAACTTATAACATGGTAGAAAAATACTAACATGGATACTTACTTTACATAGGTGTAAATTCTATGGACCCATAGAGCTCGAGTGCCTCCAATAATTGACACTTATATACAGTAAATCATAGCTGCCAACTACTACAGAATAGAATTAACCACTTTTTGTAAGCAGTATATTTTTTTGAATAAGTTATATGTACGTGAATCAGTGGCGTAGCCAGATATTTATCATGGGGGGGGGATTACGACTTCTGCAACTGACATATATGTATACGGGTGTATGATAAGGGAGTGAAGAATATACATTTTGTATGGCCAAAAATTCCTCATGGGGGTATGACCCCCCTGAACAACCTCCCCCCTTGGCTACGCCACTGACGTGAATATATGTGATTGTGGGACCCGGCCCCCCCAATAATTTTGAAAACTTTACGCTTATGGTAGTGTTTAATTTTTTATTTGCATAGATCATTTAAAGAGCTTAAGCAACACCTTCTAGATGTAAGTCTCACATCTGAAGCTTTGACGTCATCACTAGATCTTAAATGACGTCATAACAGTTGAGGCTTCAAAAAGTAAAACTATTTAAAATTTCTGGTGGATGCTACATATATTAAAAAATATCTTAAATTAAAGATAAAAATTAAAATACCTTTCTGATACAAAATAATTCATTTTGATCTACTTCTGTATCATATTATACAATTGGTGATGGTCAAAAATTGTCAGTAATCGTAAAATTAATTTTTTTATCTGAAATCATTAAAATGTTTTAAGAGTGAAAAAATTCACCACAAATTAAAAAAATATATACTTTGTCAAAGTAAAAGTGATGACGTCAATGCTTCAGTTTTAAGGCTTTCTATATCTAGAGGGTTTTGGCTGAGGGCAAGCTAAAGGTTTCTTGCCCCTTCTATTTTCTTTAAAATAACATTCTTGTGCTAAACTGCATATAGAGTCGTACAGCTAGAATGAAAACTTCATTCAAGCTGTACCGGAAACATGGTGACAATCTGCTTGTCATCATGTTTTCTGTGAAACGCCGACATTTTAGTTTTAATTTTTCTTTAAATTAAAAGTTTTATCTCTTACTGAAAAATAAATTCCGTCTCATTATCATTATCGCATCCATATCTTAGGGAATGTTTTTAAAAGAAAGAACCACTTATTTGGAAAATAATGTGTAGGCTTGAATATCTTACAATTAAATCCAAATAACGGCAGTTTTTAAAATGCAAGAGATTTTAGCTTCTCTATTTCATCTCATATAGATTTCCAAATTGAAGATAATTACAGCTAAATTGCTGTTGTGTGCTAGAAAGATAACATTTTCAACTATTATATCATAAGTATTAATCTAGCTGGAAATTACATTGTCCTTTTAAAAGCTTATTAATTGTGAAATTTATTATTTATCTACTTTGAAAAGATATAATTAAAGAATTATAACTGGAGTATTTAATTATTTTTAACCCAACTTTGAAGCTAATGATCTCTTGTGTAAATAGTATATTGTGGGGAAGTATGCCTTATGTTTGTATTATTAATCTAAAAATATTGACATTAATTACAAAAGGAAGAATTGTGACATGAGCTGATCTTTTGCAGTTATAATAGTACAGAAATTAAAGTTCAGTTTTTGATGCCTGTTGCAGAAGAACTAAAGTTAGTTTATGTGTAACAAATTAATTTTTTCTTGTATTAGGCAGGCAGATGGACGATACACTAAACTCACTTAACAATTTTGTCTATTTTTGGACGCGCGAAAGGGGGGGGGGACTTAAAAACATGTATCAAACACTTTATAAAACCATAAAACAGACTCCATTATTACGTGCAGTGGGTAGCTATCTCAGGCGTATTCGGCCGAAAAAATGAAACTAAAATTTCAAAGATAAGTTATCAAAATTGTTGTCTTAAGTTGTCGGCTTATCTGTTACAAAACATTGGGTTTCATTCCAAGTGTTTACTCATGATATCTCTAAATGCCGAAAAAACATTAGGAGATAATATTAGATGTTATTAAAAATATTATGTAAGCAGTTACGCTTCGCACTCAAAATAAATAAGGACTCCGGCTTTTAAAAAACTGAGGCATTTAATTTTGGTGTATGTGCTTCAGTGGTTATCAAACATTTGTGATACTTATATTCAGCCCCAAAATATAGCATTTCTGAAAAGTGTTTTATTTTTATAAAAGGATCTGTAAAAGCTATAGTTTAAAATTTTACTAAGAATGAACAAACTACAAAGAAATATAATTTTAATGATTTTTTTTCTTCAAATATTAAATCTAGTTATTCCATCATAAACCATAATAGTCCAGTCATTTGGTTCAAAAAAAGGGGGTTACCTGGAAAGTTTTCCGGGAGTTTTGAAAATGGGCAATTTTATAGATTTCGAATCGCAATGGGCAAAATGGGCAATTTTATAGATTCGAATATTCTTTCCGAATTTCAACTTTGCCCCCTCGTATCTTTGCCGCTCGCGCCGACATATTCGAAAAATGGCGCTTAAAAGCAGTTTTTTGACAATATCTCCTTTTCGACTCATTTTACGAAAAAAACAATTACAAAAAAAGAAACTAGAGAAAAATTCCTACAATTTATGTAATTACTTTTTTTTCGTAAAGTCAATAGTTTTCGCGTACGAGCACCGTAAACCATTATCCATATAAGAAAACCTGTTGGAAACAGCGTGACGTGACCCTGACGTGAAGACAACGATGAGTTACTGTATCACGCACTGTATAAGTAATTATTATATATTTATTTGAACTCTCGTGTTGCTGTAACTATTGTAACTGCCAAATATACCCGGAACTCGGTTTTTTGTAACCATTTTCGTTCTTTCGAATTTTTGATAGATTTTTATATGTTCTATTGTTTCGCTATTGCGATGTCCAGATTAAAATTTCGTTATAATTAATCCGTTTGTCATTATTTATATATAACCTGCATAGTTGTGTGTGCCTCCGTGTGTTCAACACCAACCCGTGACATTTAATTTTAACTAATTGTATTTGTGAATGCGTCGCCTTTCGTTTTTTGCAACAAATACTATATTCAACAAAAAGTATCATAGATAAACCAGCCGCAGATCATATTTTATTCTTGCATGCGTTCAGCGGCTGTGATACAACATCATCATTATTTAATCAAGGAAAAATGACATTTATTAATGTACTACGAAAAACTCCAGATTTAAACGAGATTATCCAGATATTCAAAAATCCGAATGCTGATCCAGAGATCATTGCTAAGGCTGGAGAACGCTTCCTTCTTGAATTATACAGTTACAGTAACGTGAAAAGTAAGAAAAGTATGTCTTTAAACAACTATAGATATGCATGCCTCACAACATCAGCATATAAAAGTAAATTTAATATTGCGTCGCTACCACCAGCAGAAGGAGAAGCAAGACAACATTCGTTCGGAACCTATCATCAGGTTCAGCAGTGGTATGGGAATGAACAAAATGCAGAGCAATGAGGGTGGACAAGAAACAAGGACGGGCTAATTCCTGTCACTACACTCGAGGCCCCAGCTCCGGAAAGCTTGTTAAAACTTATTTCTTGCAAATTCAGAAAGAGAGAAAGCCTGTGGATGCAGAAAGGCTGGGTTAAAGTGCACCGTTGTATGCACGAATTGCAATGGTATCTGTGATAACTCGCAAGTTCCATTACAAGATAGCGATGAAGAGGAAGAATCGGAGACTATTTTCGAGCAAACGTATGATGAAATCGAGAACGAAGAGGATTGCGATGAAATTGATAATCCCATCGTGCTGATGTGGAAGAAATTTCGGGCTGTGACATTACGAACGGTACTAGGGACAATGAACTCCCTTTAGACCTTGTCCATCAAGAACAGCGAAGCGAAAGAGAATGCGCTAAATTTTGAATTAGTTAAATGCGCGTGGATTAGGGCTACTGGGGATATCACGATTAAAAAAAAAAAAAAAACACGCGCCGCTCACTCTACCTCACAAAGTGGTGTGGAAATTACTTACGTAAATTGAAGGAAAATTTCCGTAGTTTCTTTTTTTGTAATTGTTTTTTTCGTGAAATGAGTCGGAAAGGAGATATTGTCAAAAAACTGATTTAGGCGCCATTTTTCGAATGTGGCGGCGCGAGCGGCAAAGAAAACGGGGTTGCAAAGTTGAAATTCGGAAAGAGCACATCGAAATCTATAAAATTGCCGATTTTCAAAACTCCCAGAAAACTTTCCAGTTAAAACTACCAAATGACTGGACTATAACCACTTAGTGTAAGTAGTGTCATGTATGTAGTAATGATATTTTTCAAAAATTCCTTAAATGAACGCTACACTGCTTAACTGCAATTCCTGGCTTTTTGCCCCTAGTATTTAAAAAAAAAGCTACTAGAAGTCGCATGAAGCAAAATCAGAGCAAATTCATGATAAGTCTCGCTGTCTTGAGCATGTTAATCAAGTTTTAGTAGAACTCGTCTTTCCAATTTTCATCTGTTAAAGAATAATTAAATCTGTTACGTTCCAATATCTAAATAATTATCATAAACCTCTGTAAATAACGATGTGTTCAGTTTTCAAACAAATCTATGAAGAACAGAAAATATACGCGGCAGCATCCATTTCCGCTTAAAAAATATCCGTTACTGTCTATAGACGGATTTTAATTCGTCTTTTCGTCATTTTAGATCGTTAAACAGCAAGATCAAGAAAAGAATCATTTAGCCATTTTAAACCAAATCAGAAAAACCTGGCGTCTCTTGAAACTTTCTTAAAAGTTCAAAGAAATTTCGTTTTCCGTATCTTTTCTTTTTCTTCCTAAAATGCTGTTAAAGTTAAATGGAAGATTCTTGCATTTCTGAAAAGCTCTGCAGCATTTTGGCTGGTATGAATTTATGATAAATCTTACATTAACTAGGAAATTTTCGATCGAATACATGCATCAAATTTTGTTGCTATTCTTTTGTTCATATCTCGTAAAATATAAAGTAGTGGCAAACGAGTCATAGCAACGTCTCTATGTTCTTGTTTTGTGAATGTTTATAGTAATGAAGTAAACAAAGGTCATTTACATATGAAGCGGAACTTTTTTAGTTTATTACGGTACTGTTCGCGAAATGTATGCTATCTTTTAAGCCCCATTCTTTAGCCTTGCGGTCACTGTCTATTCATGTGCAACTTACACATATGTTTTTATGTGATATGGGTCTATGGTTCAAACGAGCTATTCAAGGATAAATGTAAATAAACATTTATTGTTTCAGTCGTACCTTATCCTAAAATGTATTCCTCTTAGTGGGCTATTATTCTATTGTGAGAGTATCACTAATTTCCTCGTTTAACCGTATGTTTACAATTTTTGTATAAATAATAAAGTTGTATTTTGACCTTGGTATCTATGAATGAAGTAAATGGTAGCTTCTTTTCGCAGTCTGTAAGTAAAAGCTATTACCTTTATGTATTTTTGTTTCAATTTAAAAAATTCTTTTTTAAAGAAAAATTTTAGTTTTTCTGTTTTTTAAATTGTAAATTAACTATAATTTTCAACTTAAGGGCGTACTTTTTGTCAATTTAAATTCGGTGTGTGCTTCGGTGAGTAAAAATGCTAGCAGTGTATATTTTGCATCTATCAAAACTTAACTATCTATGTAAACTTTTTTAAATTATAGGTGGCGTTGTTCACCAAAAAATTGTACTATTTTAAATTGCTTATTAATGAGTTCGATTATTAATTAAAATAACGGAATGTAGGATATGCAGTGATACTCGGTAGATGAATTCCATTAAAAAATCTTTTCTCATTCGCCACTAACTTATCGACTTATAAACTATTCTGAAGGACTAACTTATTTAAAACTAAACTGCAGGAAGATTTCAATAGACCGAGAAAAGAGCCTCTTTTGAAAAGAGAAAAATCTAATTTGCGAAGATTATTTGAAGAAAAGTTTACAATAAACATCTGGAAGCAGTAAACTG
Organism: Cheiracanthium punctorium; assembly: GCA_038373885.1. Lineage (NCBI taxonomy): Eukaryota > Metazoa > Arthropoda > Arachnida > Araneae > Cheiracanthiidae > Cheiracanthium > Cheiracanthium punctorium. The sequence continues at coordinate 730,389 of JAWZYV010015637.1, read as the reverse complement.
TAAAATAAAATGTGTTTAAGAAAACTCTTTTCTTAAAATAGAATGCCCAACTTAACTTTGCTTGCAAACAAAAGTAACATTGTGTGAATAAAGCCATTTAAAACTTATTTAATAATGAGCTATTTTTACAGAAGTATCGTAAAATTTTCTATAGAAAAGATGAGTATTTTTTTATTTAACTATTAATTTAAAAAAATAACACATGTAAGAATTTTTATAACTTGAATAACTTTTCAAAATATTAAAAGAGTTCAAAGATTTCCTAGGATGAAACAATAATCGGAAAATTGTCGATAAATTGATGACTTAAGTTAAAAATTGTGGTAAACTATTTTTTTAAAATCTAGTTTCAATACACATAGATACATATACATATATAATAAAATGTATTTTAAAAAAGATTCTGTGGTTTTTATTAGTTCATTAATTATCATTATAGATGTTGTAGTTAGTGATATTACATTGCTAAAAGCCTCTGAGCTTTCTGGAAATGAGCAAATAATGTAAAGTTGTTGTTACGCTAAAATTTTCATGTAGCTTTAAAACTATACAAAAAAAAATTTTGATAGGAAGATTTGTAATTAAAAAAAGCAAGTTCCTAAATTACTTAAAAGCTTTAATATCGGGAGATATTTTATGATAACTGACTGTTATGTATATTTTAAGTTATAGATGCATTGCAGTGAACACTGGAACGAAGTTGACGGGATTTTACGTCTCAGCCGCTTGGAGGGTTAACTTATATAGTCCGATGACTCTCTCTAATTATTACGTCTTATATACATAGTTAGCATAGTATGGTTTAATTTAAAGAATATTTTTGAATGTTACAACATATATCTTATTATTTTAGGTAATTACTAATTTTTGTAATATTTAATTTTTAAAATTAATGTTTTATATTTTGTTTCTTCGTTTTGAAAACACTATAATTTCAAGTACTTTGTTTTTCTTTTTGGCATTATTTGGCGAGCGACATGTGAAGGTGCTTCGCTTGCTTTGTAATGTTTTCTGTAGTGGGAGGAGCCTCAAGTGGATTTTTAGCTTTTTGCTAAGCCACTTACGGAAATCCTGGTATTTTTGTCTTTATATTAACAATCTTCTGTGCGTGGAGCCCGACGAGAGTCGCAGCTGTGTTAAATATTTCTGATTTCTTTTTCAAATAATCTTGTTTCGTGTGCTTCTTTTTTTCACACATGTGATCGGCCCACTGTATTGCTGTTAGTTTCTATATCAGCCTCAAATTGATTTAACTCGCAGTCGAAAGTATATATTAGTAATATTTGGTGGATGTTATACCGTAACAATATCCTCGAAAAAGAACCACGCCTCCTGAAACCCAACTTCCGTGGACGCCAAACAGGAAAAACAAGAAAAATTTTCACAAACACAAAGAAGGTAAGCAATACTCATGGCTCGGCGGTATATAAATCCATAGTCTAACAAAATCTATTTAAATGAATGTTAAGACTTTAATTGTAAACTTAAAAGAAAGTGGGAAATTTTATTTTAATGCAATCGTATCAGTTCCTTCTCTATTCAACCTATTGATAGTCTAAAAGAATTCCTTTAATTACGCCATCATTCAGTGGTTTTAAAGTTTCGAATACATATAAATAAAGCTTGAATACTCCTTTCAAATGAGTATTGTTCTTGAATAATTTATTTTCTACTTTGATTCTTAAAATAATTGAATTCTATCATCAATTTGCGATTCGCTTTGTTCCAGATGAAAGATGCAGCGCAATACTCAATTATTCTCTCTCTCAGTCAATTAATCTGTAAAGATCTAAGTACATTTAGAATTTCTATTTCCACAAGAAACCAGTCAATATTGTATCATTTAAAAGTGATATAATTTTAGAAAATAGTTGCCATAGTTAATATCAAATAATATAAATTTGGCTACAGAAAGTGTTTATTGTTGAAATGAATGTTACAATGTAAATAAGTATGTTTGGTAAGAATTAGTATTTTTTCATTTTTCCTAACTTTGATGCAATGAAAATTCGCAATGGTTGATTTCTTAATACTTGTTTGTTATAGCGGTTAAGGAAATTTATTGGCTAAGCAACTGAAATGTGTCGCCAAGACAATAGAGGTGAAATCTCACAGTTATATTTAACGGTGTTATATTACTTAAGTATTGGTTATTAGTATAGCAGTTATTGGTAATATTCACTTTAGTTATTTTAATTTCTTAAATATGATAAATAATTTCAGGATTTCACATTTAATTGTTATAATTCTTTACCCTTTGGAACACTACATTAACCCCTACATTAACCCTTTGAGGCGCAACCCTTTCCCAATGCTGAAAAAAGGGCAGTCGTTGCCATCGCTAGACTTAACTACTAGCAAGATGGCTGACGATCGAAACGTTCATCGCGTGCCACAAATCTAGAGACCCTTTTTTGACGACAGCTGGCTGTGCGCACAGCCACTGTCGTCAAAAAAGGGTCTGTAGATCTGTGGCACGTGATGAACGTTTCGATCGTCCGCCATCTCGCTGGTAGTTAAGTCGACCGATGGCAGCGGCTGCCCTTTTTTCAGCATTGGGCACTCTATCCGGTTGTTCTCGCATTCTTCCATCTTTCAGCAGATGTTAGTGCTGTTAAAAAGAATCGTGACAATTTTTTTTTACGGGAAAGGACGTGCTAAAAAGTAAAGATTCTCGTGGAGCTATGTCACCCGCAACTATTTTTATAGAAATCAAATCTATTCTTCGTGACTGGCAACAGTCGAAACGTCAGTTTGGTGTTCCCAGAGCGAGAACACTGCGCGTTAACGAGTTAACACTTCACTAGCTCTGCAAAATCATAGCTGCGATCTTAGCGTCGCCAAGCAAGCTCGGTGGTCACTAAAACAAGTACCGATTTCTTTTAGTCTCTGTTTATGTAAATTTCTTTATCCAAACAAAATATATTTATAGTAAAAATTATTTTTGACCACAGCTTTTCTTTTTTCGTCTTTTACTGAGGTGCTACTTTTGAGGTAGCTGGTTTAAAATCTCAAAAGGAAGTGTAAGTTGGGGAAAATATGGGTTATGTAAATGAAAACTTGTAGAGATTTCTTGTACAAATTTTTCACAAAAGAGATTCTAAAATTGAATGCCACAATAACTTATTTTTCTCGCATCATGCTAATTTTGAGTAACAGACTTTTTAATAAAACAGAAAAGTACAGACTTTGTTTCAGCTCAGAAAATTGCAAACAGTTTTGTTTTGCCTTACAGCGGTAGTAACGTTATACATAAAAACATTTTAAGTGTTGTTCGTGTGAAAATAGCTAACAAATGCGTCTAAAAATGATTCGGGTCAGTAATGAACTATACAGATTAATTACATTACATATTTTCATTCTCCAATACTTGCAAGCGTTTTCGTATAAATTATAAGGGTAACTGTACTTACATACATTACCTTTTAAAACTTCAAGTACATTTTTGAAACCTTTAGACGAGTATCTGATGTATGCTTAAGATACACAAAATCTCGACAGTAGGCATGCGTGAAATGCTCATTAAATTTATCAGCATAGAAATTACCCCAAATACTAAGTAGAAACTTAGCACAGTTCCTCATGTGTGAGCAAGAACTTCTGTACCCCTTACTTTCCCGATGAGCATTTTAACGTCATTATGAATTTCTATAGTTTTAGCTCTTTCAAAAATATACCATGGAGGATATAGTACTATGTAGTACATTTTTATTGCTTTATAAACACAGTATTAAGATAGATGAAAAAGGAATTTATAATCATCCTAGAAAAGTTAGGAGCTATAAAGAGAGAGCTTAAATTTTGTTGTTATATTTTTAACTTTACAATTAAATAGTTGTATGGGGCATTCCTTTTTCATAAGATTATTATTTCCCTACTTTATGAAATATTCAGTTAGAAAATGCGAGTTGATAATTTAATATTAATTTTTCACAAAAGCTAATAAGTGTAATTTTCCATTTAAAATCCTTGCATATTGATTTTCGGTCGAAATAATGTTATACACTACGACTTTTTCTCCCCCCATTTCTTAAGGATTTATAAAACAGTGAAGATAGTTATGCAGATGAAAGTAATACATGTCATTCGTAAATCTGCTTCAACGACTGAACTAAATTGAAAATTGTAGTTTATGGAACGTTTTACTAAATAAAAAATTTAAAGGCTCGCTCCACCAGCTTAATTCACCAAAAGATTTATTTATTGCTTTCGAATAACAATGGCTTAACTACTTTAACCTCCTTTGGAAGATATTTTTGCAATTATAAAGATGTGTTAAATTGACCTTAAGTTTAGATTGCATTTTACTAAAAATAGTTACTGAATAAATGAATTTGATTTAACTGAAAAATTTACACCAAAGGATTTTTCCAGGTCAACTCGATGTTTGATTTTAGCGTATTAATACGTATAGATGGGTGACACTATCATTTGAATGTGTACTAATTAATTATTTTAAAATAATCTTGGCCCGGTGGTGGGCAAACATAGAAATTGTTAAAAATAACATCGAAGAACGTTTTTACGTAGCCACATAACTGATAGCTCTAATAATACATTCAGAATACATAGATGTATAAATCTGTTTAATGAGCAGTTAATATTTAATAAAAAAGAACTATTAACGGAGAATAATTTTCATGATTTCATAATATTTAGAAATTAATTAATTATGTAACTCGAAGTTTATACAAATTGTTTATTAAATATTCACTTTATTTAGTTAAATATGAAATGAAGTTGAGTGGTGTAGCTTATTTCTAAAAAATATAGGGCTGTATGTATAGGAAAGCTATTGAATGATATCTAGCTTACAATTTATATTTGAACTACAGCACTAATGAGCTATCCTGATTAAACTGGAAAATTTAAACTTATACAGGGTTTTTGAGAAATCAATGTGTAAATTTGTAGCAAGAACAATGTGCATTAAACCGATTCCAAATCACACAGCAATACAAGATAGGGGATATTATTTTCATGCAATGCTCTATATCAGGGGTGGCGAACCTTTATGGATCAACGAGCATTCTTTTTCTAAAGAAAGAGTTAATGAGGCCATAGACGTGCCGTCAAATAACTCTGACTTTGTGGTAATTGGGAAAATAATAAAACTAAACACTAAAAACTCAGAACTCTTTATTCACTAACAAAAAAATACGGTCATATGTGTAATTCATATTAATATATGTGTTATTTTTAATTAAAATGCAAACCGTTTGATCGGTGGCGTGCACAAAATATTGTGTCCCGTGCCATCAATGGCACGCATGCCATTCGTTCGCCACCCCTACTCTACATGGTTTGTACTCAAATTTTTCCATGTTCAGTTTACAATTCAGAGGCAATGTATCTGAGAAATAATTTGTTCAGACTGCATTTTGGCTCAACTTGTTTAAAATTAACAATGCTCACTTTTTCCACTTTCCGAGTTTAAAATTCAGGAATGTACCCCAAATTATTTACCCAATCGAAAGTATAACTTTCAATTAAAATTTAACGCAAACTTAGTATTCGCATACCAACTAATAATCACTTTCAAAGAAGCGTTCAAGCGTCAATCTTATTTCGTAACTGGGTCCCCTAAATTATAAATGTAATCTCTTAAAATGTCATGCTTCAAAACGAAATAAGATTTTTTTTTATTATCCATTTTAGGTACTAGTTCGTTTATTGAAAATGAAACGCATTTCTCAAAAAAAGGAGTCGAAAATTTCACTAATTTTACAAATCTTATTTGAAAGCGATTAATATCTGGTACATGAGGTCAACCTTTGAGCGAATAGTTTAGATGAGGAACTGCCTGTCTAGATACGTTCGCTCTCCCCATAAAGTTTTGGCGACTTGTTCACTAACCCTGCATACAGACGTTGGCATTTGGCATAAAGAATAACTGTACAATGTGTACATAATGATGGTTATATACCAGTAAATTATTTCCATTTTTGTATACTGGATTTGTTCCTTTTAAGAATGGGATCGCATCGCACTGCCATATTTTTAATAATAACGAAAAAGTGATGTCTATAATCCTTCTGCACTGGGTGAGAGCCTGAGACAAAATAATGTCATTCTTATGTCTGGAATTACTAGTTATGTGGTGATTGTTTGTCTGCCGCAGAAATCCCCTCGTAATTTCTCAATTCTCGTCACGCATCGTTATACAGAATAAGCTCCTAGAAAATCACATTTAGCCCACGGAAGTTTTAATGTAATGTTTTCAGATAACTAGCCTCAGAATAAAGTAACCAGCTTTGAGAAGTGAATTTTAGATGGTTAATTAACGTAGTTAGTCAATGTAAAGATTTTTGGTGGCTTAGCATATGGAAAGAAGCTTAACCCTTTGAGGCGCAACCCTTTCCCAATGCTGAAAAAAAGGCAGCCGTTGCCATCACTCGACTTAACTACCAGCAAGATGGCGGACGATCGAAACGTTCATCGCGTGCCACAGATCTAGAGACCCTTTTTGACGACAGCTGGCTGTTTAATGTAGTGACGCGCACATCCAGACGCATTTTGACGCAGCGTCAAAAAAGGGTCTCTAGATCTGTGGCACGCGATGAACGTTTCGATCGTCCGACATCTTGCTGGTAGTTAAGTCGAGGGATGGCAACGGCTGCCCTTTTTCAGCATTGGGCAGTCTATCCAGCTGTCCTCGCATTCTTCCATTTTTCAGCAGATGTCAGTGCTGTTAAAAATAATCGTGACAATTCTTTTACGGGAGATGACGTGCTAAAAAGTAAAGGACTCTCGTGGAGCTATGTCATCCGCAACTATTTTTATAGAATCAAACCTATTCTTCGTGACTGGCAACAGTCAAACGTCAGAGTTTGGTGTTCCCAGAGAGGGGACACTGCGCCTCAAAGGGTTAATTATAACCCTGCATACGTTTTGCATGTTGTATTTATCTCGTAAAAAAGATAAGGACATGTATTAAGCTCTGTGCTTAAAAAGAAAAGGAAAAAACAAAGAAAACTCAGCTCTCTTAAATCTGTCAATATGCGTCGCCGTTTTTAAAGAAATTAGATTTCTTTATTGTTAACAGGAAAAAACACGTTAATTGTGTCTCGAGTTAATGTTACATTTGCATAGAAATGACTTGCCGCGTTTTCTTTTTAGAGTAATTAACTTATCTTGAATAATGTGTTTCCTGCTGATTTCATCAATCATATAAAAAAATTGACTCGATGAAAATGTTTTTGTGAGATATGTGCTTCAATTTTTAACACTTTTCATCATATACGGCATTTTGTTTATCTTGGTTATTCTACTTGTTCACTTACAAAATATAAAATTATGGAGAATAAATGTTCATAGTAAAACTTAAGTATTAAAGAAAAAAGACTAGAAAAAGAAATGGAATAAGTCCTTTCCAAAATTGCAGTGCGGCAAAATTTTTAAAGCATTTTTAAATTTTGTGAAATTTATTATGAAAATTTCTTGCTGTTGACATAATATAATTACCAGATCAATTTAACATCTTGAATATTTGGGGTGGACGCAAGGCGGAAAAATAGTCGTCTCGCAAAACAGCCTAAAAGCTTTGTCTCGCCTCGCCTCGCAAAAAAGCTGTATATCTTTGTCTCGTCTCGCATCCATCCCTATTGAGCATATTTCTTCTTTGATCACTGGCAATGTTTTTCAGCACAACATGCTGAATTTATTAGAGCTTTATTATATTAAACGAAAACAAATTATTGTAAATGCTGCTTGAAAGAACTCTATTCTTGTGATATAAAAAATCTTTTCGGAAATTTATGCACTGTAGGTAGTTTTTTTTTCTATTGTACAGTAAATCCGCTGCAACTCGAATAATGTTTTTTTTAATTGGCGCTTTCTGAACGCCGCAGTAAAAATTATGAACAGCAAGTGATATTGGAATGTAAAATAAAGTTATCGGAGTAAGGAATTAATGCGATTTATAAGTTAACAGTTAACTTCTGCCGTGTTTACTGGACTGGCTTACACGCACAAATAAGCATACATGCATCGGTATGAAGTTAATTTTTTTTTCAATTTTGAAAACATGTTTACCACAAACAAGAATAAGTACGCATTAATTTTCGATATCATTTTCCTCCAGGTTACCGAAATATTAGCTTTGAAAACACCGCTGAAAACATAAACATCTACATCATAATTAATCTTTCTTAAATAGCATCTCAAAAGATCCGGTGAAATATTGTATTACTAAAAAATCGTTCGATGAACTGGAACGCGAAATTTTTCAAACTTATACCGCGATTAATAACCGTTTATAAAAACAAGATCATCTTTCCCGTAAACTGCATCATAATTATAAAATATGAGAAAGCTGAAATACATAGCAAATTTTACTCCTTGAAATTTAATATTCAGGAAGTCGTGAGAACAACACATGGAAATTCTAGATCAAATAAATAACACCAAACTTTAAAATATTTGTAAGAGGATGAAGAGATATCTTGTTTTCTTCGATCACTTCCTTAAGGAAAAAAAAAATATTCTACTTTAAATTCATGAGAGGAGTTTTAGAGTTTTAGATGCTACAGAGTAACTGTTTTGAGTTGAAACTTTGTTAAATAAAACAGTAAAATAGCCATAAAACTTATCTTCGTCCTACAGTGTACCTATCTCTAAATCAGGAAAAAGCCTTCATAAATCATTTATAAATCGTTCTTTCCCTGATAAATTGCTTAACCCTTTCCCAATGCTGAATAAAGGGCAGCCGTTGCCATCGCTCGACTTAACTACCAGCAAGATGGCGGACGATCGAAACGGTCGTCGCGTGCCACAGATCTAGAGACCCTTTTTTGACGACAGCTGGCTGTGCGCACAGCCAGCGATGCGATGGCAACGGCTGCCCTTTTTTCGGCATTGGGCAATCTATCCGGCTGTTCTCGCATTCTTCCATTTTTCAGCAGATGTCAGTGCTATTAAAAATAATCGTGACAATTTTTTTTACGGGAAATGACGTGCTAAAAAGTAAAAGATTCTCGTGGAGCTGTGTCACCCGCAACTATTTTTATAGAAATCCAATCTATTCTTCGTGACTGGCAACAGTCAAAACGTCAGAGTTTGGTGTTCCCAGAGCGGGAACACTGCGCGTTAAAGGGTTAAAATAACGAGCAGTATTTGTAGTCTTTGTTGTTATACACGCATGAAAATTCTGTATTATATCGGTATATCGTTTAGTTCAAAATTTTAAAACAAGCTTTTGGTAATAACTACGATATATATGTCATACTAGCGCTTAAAAAGGGGGGGATATGTCATACAAGCAATCATTTAATTAAAAATATCTTTCACTTTGGGGGCATCTGGATTATAAGTTGTAATTTCAAAACATGGTGCAATACTTGTTGCCTAGGAGGGTCTAACCTGTCAATCATAAAGGTGTTTCGCCAGCAGGCGCCTCCCATGTCTGTTAATTTAACAAATGAGGATTTTGTTACGGTTTTGTGGACCAACTAAATGATAGAAAGACAGAGCTGCCGCCTAGCGGACACTTTGTGAACTTAACTAACAAAACCATGAGACATTTACCGCAGAGCAGCTCTTCGAGATACTTCCAAACTCCTCTGTACATAAACTTGTAATGCCTTAATAAAATATTCCAATGTTCTTAAGCCTCTCACACACGACAAATATATATATATATATTAGTGCACTTCTTCCAAAGTGATTATTAACGAGTAAATGAAGACATTCCTGACCCTCATTGCTGTGTGATTCTGAACAGTGTTGGTTCCTGTGTGTATAAATACATTTATCTATACAGGGTGTCCTAAAAAGCTGGTAGCACGGTTTAAAGCTTTATCTAATAGAGATAGGTGAAAAACCCTTTTCATGTCCACGTTCACAAGCATGGAAAACTTTCGAAAATTAACATTCGTTACTTAAATACAAAAATAAAAATAGATTTTAAAAATGTCTCTAATATCAAGGAAATAAGAATGGGAAATCACAATAGTGCTATAAAACAGGAGTTTATAAAAGAAAAATAAAAACGAACGAAACAGCGTTCTTTTGGAATCAATCTTATGCACTCTAGCTATATGTCTTGTCTGATTAGTACGAAGACTGTCTACTACAGAAATTAGATATATAAATAAGAATAGTGACTCAGCTTTTACTTAAGATGCTTCAGCGATATTGCTTAAAATATATGGATGGTTTCTCAAGAAAATAAAGTAATTCAGTTTTTCTTCTAACTTTGAGAGTGATGGCTAGTCCATTTTGATGTCTTGCCCATCCAAGTACTCTTTGAAATCTAAATTCCATTCAGCAAACTTTTTTCTTGAAAATTGCCATATTTGACTATTTTAGTTTTGACGTAGGGGAAAGAATTTTTCTGATTGGTAGAATTTTGTACAACAGCAGATTTTTACTACGAAGAAAAAGTTTGAGTTTCGTTGTCAGCGTAACGCCGACAAAATCGTCCTAGAAGTCGGCTGACTTTGAAAGTTGTTGGTACTGATGCTAGTGTGATAGTCGTGTTTTAGACTGAGTTGGTTCCAGAGGGGTAAGGATTTAATTTCCTAACGGCTCTCACATTTTGTCGATTTTTCAAGTCGTATTACGGGTGGGACGTACAGGGTGGGCGAAATGTCCTTGACACATTTTAGAAAATAATATATAAAATAGAAATTGCCATAAAAGAGTTCAGTTTGCGGTCACTCCCTTAATAGAATGTTAATTTTTTTTTTCAACAGAAAATTTCGAACTGCTGCCGAAAGAGGGCGCCACAGGACCAAACATCCATAGAATGACATTTTATGTGAAAAACTTTTTAATAGTTACTGTTACAGAAAGAGTTTCTTGTTACCAAATTTCGATATGGGCACCTTTCGTAGCTCGTGTCTCATCTAGGCGATACTCGATCTCATTCCACGTGCTTGTCAACATGGATTGTGGAATATTCCCAATGACTTCGATGATCTGTGTCTTGAGCTGTGTAATGTCGGTCATTTTCGAAGCGAAGACTTTGTCCTTGACATATCCCCACAAGAAAAAATCAAGCGGAGTTAAATCTGGAGACCTAGGTGGCCACACTAGTGGATGTGGTGACCATACTACTAATGTGTCAAGGGCTTTTCGCCCACCCTGTATTACAATTCATTACCAATCAGTCATAAAAATGTTAAAATGAGTTAGAATCCTTTCCACAACACTAACTCGTTCCGTAGCTTAAAGACTTGTCGCTAGATAAACTTTAAGTAAAAGTACATTCGAATTCTACCATCATGCAGTGTTTCCGATAGTAAATAACGCTATGAATCTTCTAAGATGAATAATCAGTCTTAAAACGCATAGTTACAGATAACAAATAAATAAAAAAACAACTTGCAATAGAACTGTAAAAATTCGCTCTAAAAATGACCATTTCAGTTATTCAAATGTTGCTCGATTTATGGACGTCGCCGATAAAATCTCTTTCGTAGTATTCACGAATACATTTTAGCTCATCACCCATGCGGTGTGTTGCTTTTCTTTGGGGTAAACATTAAATAAATATACTTTTTTCTCGAATCTCAGTATAATCCCTAAAATCAATGCCCTTCTCTCACCGCAAATACTTTATTTCACTCAGTACTGTAGCAGAAAATCTCTAATAATAGCGGAACATTTGTCTCGCTGGCAGACGGACAGGGACGAAAACTGTTATAGCACATTTTGAGTTTCCGATCATTTGTTAAGGCTGATATATTCAGCAACAAAAACAATTCTGTCATTCTTCACCAGTTTAAGAAAGAAAAGAGACACCATTTCCAAGTGAGTTGTGATCGATCTCTTTTTCAGATATTTTAGTTCCAATGCAGGATGTTAGATCTCTTTACAAGCTGTTAGGTATAAAATGGTCAGTAATATTTCCGACCGCTGAATCTTCCCTACTTTGACGTTAGACTTTTATAGTCGTCTTTACTGTTTTTACTATTACCGTAGTGTGTTTACGATTGTTTATAAATCACTGATATGGTGTGGGCTTTGAGATTTTAGTCATGCTTGTAAAATAGTTGATCGTTACAGCTACAACCACAAACCTTAGCACAGCTGATAGTAGATTGTAATATTAGTTATTCAAGTTGTTTTAGGTCTTAACCAGATTCTAGGTACGTAATAGTCAGTTGTTAATCTATTAAACTGCGTACAATTGTATCTAATATAGAAATTTTGGAATGCAGTTCTTTTTTTCTAAATGGCTGTGCATAGTACATCTTGTGCTACAATCAAGAATAAAAATATTTAGATTAACCGAGCATGGAATTGACTTTTATTCATATAAATATTTTTGTAATATAGAGCAATACAATGTGAACTGTGAGTATTGAAATTTTAAAATTGATTTTACATTTAATAGTTTAAACATATGGTTTGACTTTTTTATGAAAGTATACATACGAGATACTTGGCAAGAAATGGTCCATCGAGATACTTGGCAAGAAATGGTCCATCGAGATATTTTGGTATTTGGAAATGCTGATCGTTTGAGTGCTTTTTGGTAAAATACGTAACACTTTTTTAAATCCAATGTATCACTTTTTAAATGCTTTAGTTTTACAACAAAATTCTGCCTCTTTCTTTACAAGAATGAAAAAGTTATCAATTGTTACATTTTTGACCACAGTTACTTTACGCATTTATCATTAAAAAGTCTACAAAAAGTTTTAATTACTAATGCTATTTCTAAACTACTAAGCACACAGTGTTGTATGCTGTGATTTACCCATGGTTGGTAAGTAGTAGTTATATATTTTCAAGGTTCTTCATGTATAGTATAATGAGTACTCACAGGTGCCAAGTATTACGGAATATAATTAACCACTTTTTGTGAACGGTAATTTTCTGTTTTAAATATAGGGAAAATTCTGAGCTACATAGCTACCAACTCTTCCGGTTTTTCTGGAAGATTTTTCACCACTATCTTCAAACAGTTTTGTTTTACGATAAAATTCGTAAGTAAAAATTAGTGGTGGAAAATCTTCCAGAAAAACCGGAAGAGTTGGCAGCTATGGAGTTAAAAATTGTAGTTGGTTGCGATTTACAGTTTACAAAAAGTGGTTAATTATGTTCCGTAATACTTCGCACCTATGAGCACTGTGACATTTTAACGCCTGCACTTTTTATAAACCTTATAACAGCATTTTTTAAAGCCTAGAAGCGTCAAGAAACATCTCTCTTTTGTTTTAAAGATGTTTCTATACCGAATTTCATTATTTATCTATTATTATATGCAAAATGCAACATCTTTTTACAGTTGTTTCTAAATTGTTACACAGTGATAGATTTTACGTCCTTCTACTACTTATCTCTGAATCGATATTTGTTCTCTTAAAAATATTTTGAACGTGAAATGGTGCCTCTGGATATTCCCACAGCTAATTTTCCTCGTAGTTACATACGTACTTCTAAGAAGTCAGGATGAGACGAACATTGGGGAGTGCTCAAAAGTTTAGTATTAGAAAGCAATTATTAAGAATTCCAGCAATCAAAGGCAATAAAAGAATTTGAAATTTCTTGTTTTGAAACATGTGGTCTTAGAGCGGAAGTTAAACCTCTTTTGTTTGACCGGTTTCTCCAAATCACACTGGCAAGGAGTGTACCCCATGCGGTTATCCACACAAGGGCGTAGCCAGGATTTTCATTGGGGGGGGGGCAGGACATGGAGTCTAACCGGAGAATTTCCGGTTTGTCATAATCAGACCCTATGACTAACTCATTTTAGGGAGGGCAGCTGCCCCACCCTGCCCCTCGCTGGCTACGCCCATGTATCCATATCTCTTTTTCTATTAAGGATTCCATTTCTACTGAGAACCCTTTAAAGTGTCCGTAATATTTTCTAATTAATTTTTTTAATATAATTTTATTAAAAAATTCTACCTTTTAAGAGCCAGTTTTTTTAAGAGTCAGGCTGGCTTAGATAGTTGACGTTTTTGGTTTTGTTGAAAATTTCAGGATATGTTCTTCATGTAAATTTATTAGACGCATGCTTTTTTATTATTTCAGAAAAAAAATTCTATAGTTATGGGGCTTTGAAATTAAAGAGTGCCCATTATTTTAAGAAAAACATATCAATTTACACAAGCTAATACTTTTGTGCCAAGAGTGAACCATTACATGGGTAATTATTTTGTATCCTATTACATCTACGCAGACTTTTAAGACATAAAGATTTACAGTGGACTCCAGGCACAAAGGTCAAGCGTCATTCAAAATTCTAGGGGAAAAAAAGATTTTTTCTTAAGGGGAGTTGCAACCTTTGAGTCACTGAAAAGAGCTGTATTTTGACCTATTTTTATAGCTTTATTGCATTTTTATTTATGGATCAATCTGCTTAAAAATTTTAAGCCTGATTCTTTATGTGTCGATAAATCCATGTATGCACTACCCTATTTATCAGAAAACAGGAATTTATGTATGACATTATAAATATCTATAGTTTTTTTTTTCAATATCAAGATTTTATACTGAGCTACTGCGCGCAAACTTACAGAACGAAGTGTTAATGTACAGTTAAAATATTTACGTTCTTAGAAGCACAGCACAGTAGGTAATAACCTACGCATAAATAGCCTAAATAATATTTTTAATTTTCAAATTTTTCCCCCCGGGGTTCAATAAAAAATGAAAATGAAAAAATCTCTACTTTTCATAACACAAAAATGTTTTTTCAAAATAATAAATAGATACAAAAACATGAAAAAATAGGTGTAGGTTATAGACATCAATAACACGTACTTACCCAACAAGTTTCAAGATAATACCTGCATAAGTTTTTTAAAATCATGCGCGCGAGTCGCAAAAATGCAATTTTGAGAAAAACGCATTCAAAGTTTTAAATCCCTTCTTTAAACTCCATTGCATCCACATTTTCTTTCGCAATTACTCGCGTTCTATAGGAATATTTTCATGTAGTTTGAAGCATACGATTCAGAAATATTCAAATTTTTGAAAAATGCAATAATAGTTTTTTTTTTCGATATTTTGAAGATTTAACGGTTGCAACTCCCCTTAAACTATGACAGCCAAAATCTTCTTGTGCCAAAAGTGAACTACAAAGGTGTATATTTCAGTAAATATATTCTAATGAAAAATACTAACGGCGGCAGCAAACATCCTAGTGAAAATACTGGCGTGCAGAAATATTGACCTTGAAATTGCAGAAAACACAAAATTTCATGATTCTGAAGATCATTTACTGATTACAAATAGAATGACGAGGTATAAAATTAGTCGAAGAAGAAGCCTTAAGTATAGCAGAAATTAAATCAATACCAGTTCTCAGATTTATGGTAACTAATTCAAATTTTATGTAATGCAGCTCGATACTTTGTGCTGAAATACATGTTCCCATACAGCACAAACATGTCCATCTGTCTATATAGACTACTAGACAAGTTATGGGCATATTGACATGGCCATAACTTGCCTACATTTTTTCCATAATAAGTCCATAATTTGTCCCGATGGCACAATACGGGTTCCATAATGACGTTTTTGTTCTGAATCTACATGGACCAGTTCAAGATTGGTTTTCTCGTCTTTGTCAATATACGTAGAAATATAAGCCAACCAGATTGTATGGTGGATAAAACACCGTACTACGGTTTCAGGTATAACTCCCGGCTGTCGGGGTTCGATCCTCGACTGGGCGTGGCTGTCATTGTGTCTGTCCCTAGATAGGGGGCAACGTGGTTCACCTAGTAGGTTCCCCCATAATAAAGTGACCAACAACTCCAGCTTAGTCGTGGACAATGTTTCCAAGGCATCTAGGCCCGCCATTAGAAAGAAATAAAAACAATAGAAATATAATTGGGGTTTTATAATGTCTAGTTTATGTCATATTAGAGACTCATTATGGATTTTCCAGCTTATGTCCACATAAAGATATAACTAGTGTGTTTAGAATTCCATTTTATGTCATGTTACCGACATACTATGGATTTTCGCAACATTGTCATTAGAATGACGTCGAGATATCTTGTTATATATATGGACATGTTCTGGACAAGTTTTTCATAAAATGAACATAAAATGAGCAAGTGTGTGCGGTCTGAGTACAAAGCATTGAGGCACATTATATGAAACCTCAATAAGTTACTATAGATTTAAAAATTGATTTTGTTTTTCTGCTACAGTTAAAGCTTTCTTTCTGTCTTATTTCAAACCTTGTCACCTTTGGAATAAGCAGCGGATAACCGCTAAAATCATGCACATTTGCGTTTTTTGTAATTTCAAAGTCAAATATTTCTGCATGCCAAAAGTCAACCACACACAATTTACCCTTTTACAGTATTTCTCATTAGTATGCATTCACTGAAATACACACCTTTGTGTGGCTCACTTTTCAAATCAAATCAGAGTTTCAGAAAAAAGTTTATTTTCGTAGAATTTTGAGTGACCCTTGGCTTTTAAGCCAAAAGTCAACCATAAGTCTTAAGCCCTAACAGTCAGTTTAGATGTAGTTGAACAGAAATTAATTGCCGATTCCATGGTTCACTCTTGACACAAAAAGTATTGCCTTATGTAAATTGGTGTGCTTTTCTTAAAATAATGGCAATTTGACCTCCCCCCCACCCCTGAAGCTGTAGGATTTTTTTTTTCAGAAATAAAACGATGTGTCTAGTAAATTTACATGAAGAACATATCCTGAAAATTTTAACAAAATGAAAAATATCAACTATCCAAGCCTGCCGCATATGTCTGATTTTTTAGAAAAAGTGACTCTAAATGAATCAAGAATCAATAAAATCATGACTTAGTTTAAAGTGAGAAGACATTTAAATTTTTGAAATAATCCCAGGTAATTCATAATTTTTAAAGAATATGCATTAAGTCCCTTGTTATGATGTCACATCAGAAGGCTCTCAAATGGCTAATTTTATGAGGGATTGGCAGTTACACACACACACAAAAACACAGATCATCATTGCAATTCTCGGAAGAATAATCCTCCGTCTTGTTAGGATTTCAGGCTTTTCTGAAACATGAGGTAAACTCAACTATGAATGAAAATATATTTCTCATTACTAAAAAGAATCCTATTTCATAAAATTCAGTGAAAAGTATTTTCCCAAATTTTCTACCATGATGCTTGTTATTTCTCTTAAATTCTAGCGAAAGTTAAATAGACATGAGAAGTAAGTTTCTTAAATAAAGTAAATGCTTTTAAAGTAATGTTAAATAAATAAAGAACCCGTGATATTGGATTTCAGTAAGCTTTTTATATTTGCTGTACAATGCATACATGCTGCTAATATTTTGCTATGTAATGCTATGCTAAGATATATTTTTCTGTGATTTAAACTTTTACTTTAATTCGAACTCTAACGATAATTCTCGGAAGAATAATCCTCCGTCTTGTTAGAATTTCAGTCTTTTACTACTGGCTTTTACTCAGGCTATTTTCTATATTAATAGAACATAAAGATCAATATTCTTACGAATTTTGGGGGGCAACGCGCTGTTCTGGGGTTTAAAATAGTTTAAAATTCACATTCTAAGCGTCAAATAGTTAAGTTTTGCTGTTTGTTGCATCAAAATCGGTCAACTAGAACGCGAGATACGGAGTTTTATCTTTTACTATTGGTTTGTATAGAATTTTCTAGAAATCTCGAGAAATATATTGGTCCTAGGCCTTCGGTAACTTCACTTTTTTGGAAATTTAATTCTTAATGGTAAGACAATTGCTTGATGAAGTTCTGGAATTATAGAAATTATAAAGCAGTACAACTAGAAATTGCAGTCTGGGCAAGAACCTTGAGAGAACAATTAACGTACTCGCAAGGAAACAGTGCTCAGCGGTTACGGTTAAGAAACTTTTAACTACTGATTAAACAATTATGTTGGTGCAAACTTTTAAAAAATGCGAGGTTTTAAAGTTGAAGAGTGTGCAGCAAACAGGAGGTAGCCCAACGAATCCAGTTCGCAGATAACAGTAAAGAAAGTTTGAGGATTTAACCCAAACTAATGAAACAGGCAGGCTTCTTTATTGAGTAACACAAGAACTAACGATTAGAGCTACATCATTTTGGTACGAAACGAAAGAGCTTTTTATTTACTGCAAGATAGTACAACTAACTGTAAAGTCTTGTAGGATTTAGCTATCGCTTTTTTGCAGAAAACTCTTCAATTGTGTACCTTACAAATTCAAAGTTTGTCCGTAAACTAATGAGACTGGTCACTGCACGGTGCTCTAGTTGCCAGTAGTGCACTCTCTGGCCCTGGGATTTTTGGATGGGGTCTAAACTATGCAGGACACCAGGCGGCAGGTGCATCTGAACTCTGACGTAGTGAGGACCCGTGTGGCGCAAAAGCTGTTCTTGAGATTTTGTCATGGCAGAAAAGTCAAAAATGTAGCTTCTACTGGAGCAGTGTAACGCAATTAAATTTAGTTTTCACCAGGGAAAAACTGCTTCCGAATCGCTTCCCTTAGTTAAGGCAACACCTCGTAGATATAGAAATCCTTACTACTCTTATGTCACCAAGCTTTGACGTCATCAGTAGGCCTGACATGACATGAAGTTCGATTTTAGAGGAGCACCTAACGTATGGTACGCTTATCTCCAGTGTGTAATGATAAATGAGAGTTTTGCGAAATCATGAAATAAGATCAAGAGACAGGGCCATAAGCATGTCAATGTCATTAAAGAACAGTCTGTCAAACCTACAAATGAGCCGTGGCAAGGCAAGGGTGCGGAAAACCGTGGAAGGAACAAGAAAGTTGGAAGATGATGGAGACTGACCCACTCTCCCCCCGTGTATAAACACGGACTTCATAGGGCGGGTTACTCAGTAAGACCATGAGTTTCATGAAATGGAGTATAGTGTGAGGATCAAAAATGAAAGCAGTGAGACAAATTAGAACCATGAAAACAGTGTAAAAATCAATGTATACAATATGTACAAAAACACAGGTGAATGTAGTGAGAAAATGTATAAGATGCAACAGTGAGAGTAAGTACTAGACGAATGAAATTCAAATCAAAAATACCTATGTTCAAATATGTACAGGGACAATGTTCGAGCAAGGTAAAGTGAGAATCTAGGTGATGGCCGGGGACGCCAAGGCAGTCCGAGGGCGTTTGCGATGTTGTGGATCGCGGTAATCATAGTCGGGGATTTCAGCCAGGATTTCATTTGGCAGTTTGTGTAAGTTGTCAAAGAAGTGCGTCGTAAGGTCCAAGAGATGTTTTCTCATAGTTGGTATTTTCAGGTCATTTCTAATGTTGATGTTGGAGAGGAAATGATGTCCATGTCTGATCTTCCTGAGTATAGAGCTTTGTTTTGACTCTAATGCGTTTATATTAGACTTGGCTGCAGACGCCCATACAGGCACTGCATATGTAGCTGAAAGTCGGACAAATGTTTTGTATAGTAGTGTTTTATTATGTATCCCAATCTTGGAGTTAAAGAAGAAGGGAGAAAGTTTCGAAAAAGAGGCTACCATCTTGTATGTAGCATTTTTGATGTGGTGCCGCCAGCACAGCGATTTATCAATGGTAACACCAAGATACACTACTTTGGAACTCCATTCAATTGGAGTGCCACAAACAAATGGACGCGAAGGAGGGCGGCAATGTGTAAAACTCAGTGCTTGGCACTTATTCGGGTTGATGTTAATGCGCCATTTTCGCATCCAGTCGACAATTTTGTCTATATGTGTCTGCATAGAATAGGCAAGCACAGTGTTGTAGGGTGTGTGGCCAATAATAGCAGTGTCGTCTGCAAATAAAGCGAGAGTATTATCAAGAGATCTTGGGATGTCATTGACATAGAAATTGAATAATGTGGATCGAGCCCTGAGGGACACCAATAGAAATGGGATATGTATCAGAAGTTGTGTCGTTAACACTGACAACAAAGCTTCTGTTAAGTAGGTAGCTTTTAATGACATATATATAAGCGTCAGGGATGTTAAGATGTATTAGTTTGAATAGAAGTCCGTTATGCCATACTTTGTCGAATGCTTTTTGCAAGTCGAGTAGGAGTATGGCAGCCTTTTGTTTGTCTTGCATAGCTTCCAAAGCGGTTTCTACAACTCTGAGTAATTGATGAATTGTACTGTGGCCCTCACGAAAGCCAAATTGCTCAGGTAGTAGTAAGTTGTGATTTGAGATGTAATAGTGAAGACGGTTTAGGAATAAGCGTTCAGTAATCTTACTCAATGAGCTGAGCAGACTAATGGGCCTATATGATGAAGGGTTAGTCATGTCTTGTCCCGGCTTTGGTATGGGACAGACAA
Organism: Cheiracanthium punctorium; assembly: GCA_038373885.1. Classification (NCBI taxonomy): domain Eukaryota; kingdom Metazoa; phylum Arthropoda; class Arachnida; order Araneae; family Cheiracanthiidae; genus Cheiracanthium; species Cheiracanthium punctorium. The sequence goes on along the minus strand of JAWZYV010015637.1, from coordinate 710,165 downwards.
TGGCAATTTTCCAAGATGTTGGAAAGTAATGTGTCTTAAATATGGCGTTGGTAAGGAAAGTAATAAAGAGGAGAATTTTCACAGGGATGTTTTTTAACATCATATTTGATATTTTATCTTGACCAGGACATTTCCCGATGTTAAGTTTGTTTATAACCTTTGCGACTTCCGAAGGAATCACAGGTGGAACGTTAAATGAAGGAGGACGAGATAAAAAGTCAGTTAATGTGTCATCAACATTTTGTTGGTGGGCAGTAAGGTCATTGTCAAAGTTGTCAATTAGAGAATTGCTTGGAATAAGATCGGGCCAGGCAATTTGCCTTGTCAGTGTCAGTAACATAGGTACTGGTATTGTCCTTGAGGGGAGGTAAGGTGGTCTTTTTGTTGGTGATTTTTCTAATGGCTCTCCAAATAGAACCATCAGTAGCAGATAGGCCCTCAATATAGTTCGTCCAATTTTGACGAGAATGTTGTAGAATGAAATATCGTACTTTTGCCCCAAGGCGATGATATAAGGCCTGGTCCTCGGAGTGTCTGGATTGTTGGAAGGATACGCGTGCAGCGTTCCGTTGGTTAATGAGTCTCCGTATGAAAATGGGGAGCTTGGCATCTGCGCTGCGGTTTACAGCTTTGGAAGAGTTTGCATAAGCGTCACTAATAAGGGTGGTGATACGAGTCACCTCAGAGTCTATTTGTTGGGAGTTAGTGAGGGTAGGAACAGTAAAAGGAACGTCAAGGAGCGTTTTAGTAAATCTGTCCCAGTTGGTGGAGACCCTCGTGGTGTCTTTAAGTGTGAGGTTGATATCGAGATCAAATTGCACCGGAAGATGGTCAGATGTAAAATGTTGAAGAGTCATACAGTTTACTTGTTGGTGCAAGCCTTGATGTAAAACAAGGTCTATGGTGGAAGATCCAGTAGTAAAAAAGTGTGTGGGAGTAGGTGGATATGCCAGTTTACAGTGCGTATCAATTAGAAATTTAAGGAGGCCAGTGCTTCTTTTGCAATTATATCTTCCATTCCACGCATAGTGGTGGGCGTTGAAATCACCCGCAATGATATTAGCGGGGCAACGAGATAGAAGAATTTGGAAATCACTTTCCGGAAAGTCAGTCTTGGGTTTGATATATGCAGAGGTGACCATAAGATCACCTTGCATGGTGTGTATAATGACAGTAGTAGCCTCAAGTGATGTAAGAGGTATTGGAATAAAAGAGTGAGGTATAGAGTTTTTTATGTAGATGGCAGTATCGCCAGATGTACGCCCATTAGAGACCGTCCGATCTGTACGGTAAAGAGTATAGTTAGGTATATTGTATTTATAATTTGGATGGAACATGGTTTCCTGAATGAGTATGAGGTCAGTGTCGTTATGGCAAAGAAAGTCCCGTAGGTCAGAGATTTTCCTGTGGAGCCCTTGGGCGTTCCACAGGATGATTCTAAGATTCATTTGGTGTCTCTTCATGTTCGGGGTCTAGTTTGTCAGCAATGATTTAAACGGGCAAAGGCCTTATCCAGTGGGTCATCATATTCTTGAACTGCTGTAATAGCCACCCGTAGTGTACAGAGGAGGGAGGGACTATCAAGAATTTCGTTTAATTCTCGAATAGTTTGAATAACCTCAACAAGTGAGGTAATTGATGTGGCACCATTAGTGGTAGCACTTTTAGCTTTAGGGCGTTTAGGTTGGGTAGCCTTCTTTTTAGGTTTAGGCTTTTTGCCAGTATTTTTGGCAGTGTGTTTTTTGTTGTTTATGGTAACCTTGTTTGGTTGTTGAGATTTGGTGGTTTGAGAACCAGGATCAGGTACGCTGTTGGTCTTGTTGTTGATGTCAGTGTTATCAGTGGAAATTATATTCGCTCCTTGAGTCCTCAAACTGAAAAGACCGGAGATTGCTGATTGTCGCCTACCTGGCCCGAATAGGGGTCGCAACCTTGCCACAGCTACCGTATATCTCTAATGTAAGTCCGGCAGACTTTTTCCTGTTACCAGAGCTAAAGAGCAGTCTGGAAGGTCACCGTTTCGAAGATGTCCTCGCAATCCAACGGGCTGTCACAGAATCTATGGAAGAGGTTACGGCAGCTGACTTCCAGGGGGCCTTTACAGGGTGGGAATCGCTCGGACATCGGTGTATCGACTCCCAGGGAGACAATTTTGAAGATTTTTAATTATGTGTACCAATCTTATTAATAAAGTCTTTCTACAATACCCAGTATCATTACTTTACGGAAAAACCCTCTACAGTACATGTACGTCAAGAACGCTACATACCCATAGCAATGAAATTTTATATGAACAAAATCACCACACCATAGATAGAATGTTAAATCAAATAATTTCACTAACCCAGAGTGTTTAGGTTCGCAACGGACATTCATGTATTCTTGTAAGTTATGTTCCGAGTTGCGGTAAGCAATATGAATATCCCTCATATAATCGTGAGCGAACTGTTTAGTGAAATCACTGTGAAAAAGACTGTCCGACATGAGATAAAAATGAAATAAGCTTGAAGGGAAAAAGAAGGCTGTAATTGTGCTAACTTTCCACATCGTTTAAAATTTTTCCACATCAGTGTAGTGCTAATGACTTTTTATGTTAAGTTTGTACACAGATATGAAAAATAAAACTTATTAAACGGCATTATAATACAATCCGTATCTTCTGTGTACGAGACAAACCATACAATGCAAACTTTGATCAAAACGAGATGTAATCTAAGATAATAGTATCATTCTGATGTCTTAAGGATAATCACAGCATTAATACTAAGCTGTACACAGTTTATTTTTCTCATTTCTGACGTTGTGAAAATCAATTTCTTTTCCCGTGTCGATCTCTATTTAAATATACAAACATATGTGTGCACGTATAGCTTTTTATAAATATGTCGAGCGTTAATGTATAACATATCAGATTCATTCAGAAACCTCTATACAGGGTATCTCCAAAAAAATGGTAGCACACTTTAATTCTTTATCCATTAGAGATAAGTGGCAATGTAAATTGAAAAAAAATATTTTGAATAATGTAGGAGAAGTCTATGTTAAGAAAAAATTCCTCATGTTAATTTCCAAAAAAGTGGCACTTTTTAAATTTCTATATGACCCCTGTACAAAAGATTCCAAGTTAATAACTGTTTCCCCATTAACCAATGAGGTGATTTGACAGTTATATCCTAAATAGTGTGAAGAGATATGAAGATAAACATATGCTGACTCAAACCACTTTTCAATGGCTCTTGGACCCCACCATGGCCGAGTGGATAAAACAAAGAACACGAACATGGTAGACGGCTGAAGTGGGAAGGTTATTTAGCAGTAATTATAACTCTATCATAACTAGCACAGGTCTTGTAATCTAAAGCTTATTGATATGCAGAAGATCGGGAAATTTTAATCACTTAATATTTTCAGAACTTTTATAGCTTATGGATAACTTCAGAGGTTATCGCAAAACTACATGGATTTTCTTATGAAATATGATACACTCAAACAAGTTCATAGATAGTGTAGCTGTTCAATAAGTATTTTTCATGCCCTAAAACACAAAAATGTGTATTTCCACTAATATTATGAAAAAATACACTGAAATTCCTTCAAAGTCCGTTTACGCTTTTCTCAAGTACTTTATGTAGTTACACGAATATTTGAATGTGCAAAAACCTATTCTTTCTACCAATTTTATAAAAGCATTTTATCTGAATACAAGAGTTATTCCGTTGAATTTTACTCAGTTGCTCTTTATCCGTGACCTGCACTGTGAATAAGAAAAGCTCAAGATTTGTTTGCCATTCAATGGTCGTCGAAAAACCTCTAGTATTTTTAGAGTACTTTTGGGTTTTTAAATTTTTATCCGAAGACTATCGAAAAAGATTCCGTCTAAAGATTCCATTACTGAAAGTGACAGAATAAATTTTGCACGTTATTGTAGAATTCCGTGCGAAGATCGAATGTTACCTGGATGCATCTAGTTGATGCTCTTCTGTTTTAGTAAAAATTGCATTAATATATTTTTTTGAACGAATAAATTACATTTTTTAGCTTAGAAATCCTTTGCGGCTAGCTATGTAATAAAATTACGGCTATAACAATGATAGTGCACTTTCGATAGTTTAGTAGTTATTAATAAATGCCTTAAATGCATTATTCTACGGATGAAGGCTGCAATATAATTTATTTTTTCAAAGATAAATATATTTTTGAAGCCCAGTGGTGTAATGGTTAACACATTGTGCTGCGATGTCACAGGTCCAGTGTTCGAATCCCGGGATGGGCAAAGTTGATTCAGCCATTTATAAATTAAGTGGATCGATGAAATGTGGATCGACTTTGCTTTGAGACTAAACACTGGGGACTATGGGTAAGGCTGACCACCTGGCTGGGGTATATGCTTCCACACTCCAGAGGCCATGGTTGCGAAGGCGTAGATGGGCTGCGCAGACATTTGCCCCATGTGGGCTGCTGCGCCAATGACTTTAGTTTAGTTTTAAGTATAAAGATTTGCGTTTCTATGGGCCTGTATCACACCATTAGGCAGAGTTGCCAACTCCGCCGAAATTCAAGCAACCAGTTTTTGTATTCAGTAATTTTTGGTTTAAAATAAAGCAAAGTTTACATTGCGAGTTGATTGCTATTTTAAAAAACTTTTTTAAAGATATACTGTTTCCAAAAAGTGGTTAATTACATTACAGAGAAGTTGGCAACTCTTCTAATGAACCTAGGAGCAACTGCCTGAAGCCGCCAGTGATATAAATTCGCGACCAAACGCGTCTTTATATTAATATTCTTATTAGCATAAAATCTTTCAGAATAGATCATTTTCTTAAAATTTAGTGAATTTAATTGAATTTCTCCCAGTCAAGTGAGAAGTTGTAAAACTGATTGTACAGGTAGACTGCTGTGATGGTGAAGGGTCTTGATTTGAATCTGTTAGAATCGGTAAATTTGTCGGACCGGAGTTTTGGTATTTTGTCTTCGGATGTTATATCAGTGCTGTTCAGTATGTCTTAGATCAGCGGTTCGCAACCTTTTAACGTCGCGCCCCCCCAACAAAGGCTAACTTACGGTGGCGCGCCAACCCCTCACATTTTTCAGTATGCATTCAGTTTTTTTAATCTTTAACAATGAACATTTAGACGAATTATCTACAAAATAATCATTATTTAAATAATCATTATTTATAATCATCATTCTACATAATTATCAGTAAAGTTTATCCATTTTCGCTTAAAATTTTCATTCATATTTTTGAGTAAAAATGAGACTAAGATGATTTTTTAAAAGCATGCATCACTACTTGCTCTTTGGTTTTTCTCGCCCCCCCCCTGCAAACGCTCTGCACCCCCCTTGAGGGGCCCGCCCCACAGGTTGAGAAACACTGTCTTAGACCATATCCTGCTTCCGTAATCAGTTTTAATGCCAAACTAAGACGCCTTTAGGAGAAATCATTGCATACTATCGATAGAGAAGCAATTCCTGGCAGTTAAAACATTTTTCAGAGGTAAAAACTGTGAAATACTGAAGAATTTCTTTCTTGTATTTCAATTGGTAGAATTTACCCATATTATCTGTCTAGGTCCGGGAAATTTGGGACTTTGTAGTCAAAATGCTTCATAGAAATCTCACTAGCTATGCACCAATGATTTTGGCATTAAATGCAATATATTTTTGACTGTCGATAAAGTACCACGTGAAGAGACTTTAGTGACATTTTGGTAACAGAATCTGCTTTAGTATCAGAATTCATTTATATGAAAAAGTATTTCCCTAAAGTCAATTTTAATCCCTTTTTGAAGAACGATAGTTTGATCTGACTTTGTGTTAATCGTAAACAGTAGAAAACCTCGGATTATTTTCGGAACGTGTCTTTATTACCTAATTTTCCTCGTGGGATCTTTTGTGACATTGTGACAGCTATTTGATGAAGGCTGGTTCTTACTGAAGCATTATCAGAGTCCTCCCCGTGTAACACGTCGGGAGAGAACTAATTCTGAAGTAAATTGCTGACGAAATCCACTCTCCAAGCAGAACCCTGAAGAGAAATGTGGTATGATTACGAAGGCTTTGCCGAACTAAATTGAACTGAGAAGTGTTGTTATTCAAAAGTGGCATTTCACACTTAAAACAACAGAAATTTCTTCTTCTTCTGACTAATTTCTCGACGAATTTGCTCAATACAATAAAGTTTTAATTACAATAAAAACCGCGTATTTAATATTAACTTTGGATATATATGATCGAAAACGCATCTTATAATATGTCATTAAAAATATTTTTAAGTGAAACTTCTACTAGCTTCAAAAGCTATTTACCATACAAAATTACGACGTATTATATTAAAATATTTGAAACGCCTCTTTTATCTTATTGCAAATAACAATATTTTTTTGAAGTCCTTCTTTATTTGGAATTGAAATTTTAAATGTAAACCATTTAGTAACAAGCGCATTAAGATAGATAATAAGGTGTTGAGGTAATGTACTTTCAACGGAAAAGAAAGTCATCAACTATAAACGAAAAAAAAAATTTTTTTCATCTTTTTTCGATCGGACATTTATAAACGAAGCAAATTTCTTCAGTATTGTTTGAAATCATTATTGAAATCCATTTCTACTAACGCGAGGTCTTTTATTATACATTCGTTAGTTTGTTTGTTATACGTTTTTGAGCTAATGAGGCAGAGAATATGTTCTCTTGTATCTAACAAGTTTAATTTATTTAGATAATGCAATATATTTTCTAAAATATTTCACAATGAATCCTACATTTTGAAGGATAATTTGAAAGCAACGCGGGACGTACACATCAGATTCGTATTTTATTAATTCTCAATAGTGAGTGCATGTGCGATACCAACGTATTACTAAAAAGTTTATGAAATGTTAGTGCATTCTCAAAATATTAAACTAATAATGGCTAATGAAGTTTTCAGTTTTAATAAGTAAATAAAGCCTAAAGAATGGTGTTTTATTACATATTTCTATGATACCGTATGCACATTTTATTACACATAAGTCAAGAGCACTGAGTATACCTGTAAAAATATACGTAATGCTTTTCGTGTACCGATTTCGCAAGAAATAAGTTTACCACTTCAGAGGGCTCTAAAATGCGATCTATTGGGCCATGTGTGAAAAAATTTGATTTACAAGTAAATCAGCATGTGACTCTGAAAAAAACATATCTCTTTTTCTCATTTTCAACTATACAGCACAATATTCTCGGGGAAAATGTATATTAGAATTCAGAAGATTCTTTGCATTTGTATAAATAATGTTTTGGCGTAATTCTTTTTTAATAGAGTGAGTTCAGCATATCTTTAACGGAATAACTGCAGTGTAAGGCTTTCCATAAATAACAAATATAACATAATGTTTTGTAACCCGATTTCAAAATTTTCGGTCTCCCTGCTCCGTTTTCCATTTAAAAGCTTTACATGCAGACCGCAGGGCAGGGTTGCCAGATCAAAATTTGTGAAAATAGCCAAATGGCTTCTGAAAATTAGCCAAAAATAGTCAAACAGGCGATTGCAGCGCTATCTCTTGGATTTTCAATTAAACTTTGCAGAATTTGAAATTGGGGACGTTTCCTTACACAAGGGCGGAGGGGGGGAGCAACATTCTCTCAAAATCTTTTAAAACATTTGTTTAAAAAATCAAAGAGAAACTTCTATTTTCTGCTCTTGAATTCCGTACATGTTCAGCCGTCAAAGAAAAACAAAATCGGTCGTAGGACAAATGAAAAAAAGCAGGGTTGCTATCGGTCAGGGAAAACCTGGAAAAGTCAGGTATTTTATTTTTGGCAAAAAAAGTCGGGGAAAATCGTAAAATTTAGCCCAAAACCTGGAAATCACATCATGTGACCTGGAAAATTATCAGAAATCTGTGTTTGTAAGCAATATCGACGTTTAACCTTACATTGGGGAAGCTGGAAATATTTGAGAAGGTATCCAAAGTTGTCCTTAACGTAAAAAATAGTCCGGCTTTTTATTGCAAAAAAAAAATCTGGAAAACCTAGAAAAGTCAGAAAATTTAATAAACAATCCCTCATACTTTACATTAAATACGAAAGGACTGAGGAATTTTGTTTATGTTAGTAACATAGACAGAATTTTATTTTGAAGGTGGGGACTGCAGCCCCTCCGTGTGGCGTAGCCAAGGGGGATCCGGGGGAGTCAGCTCCCACCCCACCCGAAACTAGAGAGAACAGGGGTCGATGCAGACAAAAATTGGGTCCGTTTTGCAACCCCAGTAAATCGATGCAGTCGTAGTCGAGTACAACGCCCCTTCACAAAAATATTAAGGATTGAAGCAACCCTTTCACAAAAATATAATGGATTAAAACGCCGCTTCATTGGCATTTTACCCTACATGTTAATGTGTTTAATCAATTATTTTAACAAACAAAGAAAAAACCCGACTTTCATTAAAAGTTGGTATGAAAATTCACAAAAATAAATGTAGAAATTCACAAAATTAAGTATTGAAATTCACAAAAATAAGCAATTTTCACAAAAATGGACCCTCGAAAAAATTCCTGGATTGACCCTTGGAGACAGACACGGATAAAGGCATTTTTTCACTTATTTTATTCTAATTGATATATAGATGAGAAAATTTTGGACCCACTCCCCCGAAAAGAAATACTGGCTACACCACTGGCCCCTCCCCCAAAATTTGACCCCTCTCTTTTTTTGATGAACTAAATTAACTTATTGTTCTTGAATACTCTTACTTAGCTTAAAATTTTACACTCATCCTCCCACGACATAAAATCCTGGCTAGGCTACTGGCTAAGTAATGTAATGCCGCTCGAACGATTGAGTATATAAACGCTTTGCGTTAGACTACTCCCATTTAAATACAAAGAATTCGAACGCGTATGGTTTCCAGTCTACTTAAGTTCATCACTTCCTTGCATCCCGCTACAGTATTATCAGCAAAGCTATCCCCATCCTAGCTCTGACCCCACGTCCCTCTCTCAGTCTCAGTGCTAGAATTGGTTGAAGTAACTGAATTTTCCTTTCTGCTAAGACTAAAAAAGTTAGACAATTTCTCCAAAAAACTTACAGAGTCTAATGTAAGGTGACCATACGTCCTCGAAATTCGAGGACAGTCCCCAAATATAGATCTTTTTTTCATTTTGTCCCCAAATGTCCCCAAATTTAAAGATTTGTACTTTTTCCCCCTGAAAGTTTCCGTTTAGTTTATTTCTTTCAGAAAAAATTGAAGAAATAAGAAAAATAAACCAACTAAAAGCGCCATCTGCTCAGAGAAACAATGAAATTCGATCTCTGAAAGCGTTTGTTGTCATTGTGTGTGTAGCATGTACAGACATTCAATAAAGTATCCGACTATGAGCAAAATTTCCCATTTCAGTTTTGTTAATGATTAATCCCTTTTCATGAAGAACCATGCTTGAAATTGACATACGAAAATTTTTTTGCACTTGAATACTTTTTTTAGAGGGTGCACAAAGTTTCATGAAAAATGATCCAATGTACAAAGCAATGTCTTCTGAAAAATACAAATACTATTCCAAGAGTTAAATTTTGAATAAATTGCAATATTTCAACATGATGTTTCTTTCATACTTCTGGCTTAAATATATATTTATAAATGAATGAAATACTTCCATTAATATACGTTGGTTTCGTATATTAAAAATTATTTATAGAATATGAATTAGACTATGTATAAATATGACTTTCCATATTTCTGTCACGTTTTACGTTTTTTAAAAACTCAATTATTATTCACAAATCTAAAATTGGAAATTTATCTCTTACTCGAATGCTTTTTTTGGAGGGTGTACATGGTAATATGTTGTGTCCTCGAAAATATTTTCTAGTGTCCTCAAGTTTTGTTTAGATTCGAGGACAATGCTTGATTTGTCCACAAATTACTGTTTAGAAATATGGTCGCCTTAGTCTAACGTGCTTAAAAAAAAAAAAAAAAAAAAAAAAAAAAAGACCAAATTAGTTAATATTGCCCAGTTTCTAGCAACCACAATAAAAATAGCCAAAAATTAGTGAAAATCAGGTTGGCTATTTACTTTATGAATTTTCTAACCAAGTGTGATCGAAAATAGCCAAATTGGCTAATATTAGCCAAATCTGGCAACCGTGCCGCAGGGGCTAACTTCACGACCACCGACATATAGAAGACATGAGAACAGAAACTTTTACTAGAGCCACTAGAATGGCTTACTTGTCACATATTTATTGTCACAAAGTAAAACTATTCAAAGTTTGTGGTGAGTTTACTACCGCATAAAACATTTTAATGATTTAAAATAGAAAATCTAATTTTACGATAAATAGGAAATTTTAACTATCATTAATTATATAATATGATATAGAAATAGGTCATATTAAATAATTTCTTATCAGAGAGGTACTTAATTTTCATTTTTAACTTAAGGTATGTTCTAAAATTTGTATCATTCACCAGAAATTTTAAGTAGTTTCACTTTGTGAAATGAAAACTGTGGTGACGTCATCGTAGACATTGTGATGGTGTAATAGCCTCCTATAGCTAGGAGGTGGTAGTTTAACTCCCGGCTTGCACTTGAGTGTTAACTCCTCAGTCCGTTCATAGGAGGTAACGTTGGCCGCTTATTGGATGCCCCCATAATAAAATGGCCAATACTTCGGACCATTGAAAAAAGAATCTTCAAAACGTATTTCAGATAACAAATAGTGAATTTTCAAACGAGTAAAAAAAACCTCCGAAATGTAAATTTTCATGTAAATTTCTAGTACACTACAACCCAAGATGAATGAAACTTTCAGTTCTTCAAAGATTCATGATTTTAGAAGGGAGAAAATCTTTCGTATAAAGATTTCTCTCTTCCAAAGAAAGCTCTTACCTTGTTCAAGCTATCAACAGAAATAGCTGGAACAAGAACTGTTATTGCACGGGGTTATATTCAGCGTCTTGCTAGTAAGCAACTATTAATGTTATCTGTCAAATATGTCAAATTCCAGATGACTGCAACTAGTCTCAGCATGAAAGTTTCTTGTCAGTTAGAAAAAGAATCTCATAAGGAAAATGGACAATTTAGATAAACAATTACCGAATACGTTTCCTTAGAGCTGGTTAGAAGACCGACAGGTTGGATTCACATGTGTGTTATGCTATGATTTAAAGGGAATTAAAGGTTCTTTAATTCGATCGCGAAATGTTTTTTGTTGGAAGCTTTTATAATTTTTTCTTGCTAAAGAAATAGTGTTTGTTTGTTTTTTGGACTAAAGCAGTTCAAAGATACAAAGAGATCGTAAAATATATTCCTTTGCTTAAACAAAGGATAAATTAAAGTAATTCGAAATTAGCTAATTTAGATCAAACTGCCCTTTTCAAAATTCGGCTAAAAATGCATAGATGCTTGATTGGATCAAATCTCATAGGAACCATAACTGTACGTAATTAAAGCTAAATGGAAAAAAACCTCGAGGTTCTGGAATAACATTTGTTCGTCTTTTGTATAATTATGACTAATTTTGAAGTATGTATAAATAATTTTATATAACAATTATACATAATTATTTAAAAGATTCAAAATTAATTACATAATTTCTTATTTTCAAAGCTCTGAATTCATAAATTTTTAAAAACCGAGCCTTGAATCTTTTTATGATCAGTTCTTTTAAGTAAATATTTTTCTGGGAATTCGATAATTTAACTCTAAATAAATATTTTTTCAGATGGTTCCAAATTCTACTAAAAGCAATTTTACATTACGTTTCTTCGAAGGGTAAGTGTGGCCTAAAATTTTAAACGTGCATACTTTCAATCTAAATTAAATAAAAGACACATTTTTTTATTAATGTCGATGTAATCAATTAATTAACGATTAAAAGAAAAGTAGATGAAAAAAAGGACATTTGTTAAAATAAAATACCATACAATACATCTGTCTTTAATAATCATTGTCAGTCTTTAAAATGTGTGTTATAGATGCAGGGCCGGATTTCCCATAAGGCCAATCTAGGCCATGGCCTAGGGCGCAGCGGTCTAAAGGGCGCAGAACAATCAATGATGAGGAGGACTGGAAAGGGGAAACGAAAACGATTAACTTTAAGTGATTATTGCCCAAGAAAAACAAGTTTATGGCTTCCGAAAAATTTCTTTTTTTCCAAGTAAAATTTCTTATCTATAGAAAACCCATGTGTGGAGATCCATTAACCCCCCTCCCCCTTGCAGACACAGAATTGCTCGCAGAGCACCCCAGCACAGACCATGTCCAAGTCGACTACATGTGTCGCAGAACTAAGAGATCCGCTGCAGAACAATCACATTGAGGAAAGGAGGGGTACCGGAGAGAACAATTATTTAAAGTAAGTTATCATCAAAATGTTGTGTGACCATCTGTGCTCTTCCGATATCCCAACGTTCCCGTAGAAAGAACCACACCGCACGCACGCACATAACGGTAAATATGTCTGCTCGAGAAAAAGTCTGTTGCTTTAAGTGTAATGCGTCTATAGTTTAAAAAAAAAAATTGAAAACGCATTATCAAGGCTTTCTCCAAAATATATCGGTGAAACATCGCGCAATTAATGAAACGAGCATTTCTGGTTTCTTAGTTCCATCTAAAGGATAGCCAGAAAAAGTGCATTCTGATTCTGAAATGTTACCCATAAAAATGCCGAGACACAGAATCCAGCGGCTAATATCCAACATATGTATTTATATACAAGTATTTTAATTTTTGAAAATGTTCAATTTAAACATTGGTACTCTTATTTTAAAGATACCTTTTCAAAAATTAAATTATGGTATTAATAAGTGAAAAACAATTTTTAAAAAAATCTTCTTTAAATTAAATGTTAGTGTAATTGTAATTTTTTTAAACAAATTCTGAAATGCTGAAAAAAAACCAGCAGCACTTTTTAAAGGTAACTGGTTAAAAATGATCAAAAACTCATTTCTTAAAATGTAAAATATTGGCTATATATAATGTGATTAAAATTAATAGTTAATTAGTTTTGTTAGAACCGTTTTAATAATTATGTTTACTATTTTTTATATTGAAAAGCTTATTGCCGCTCACAGACTTCGGTTAAGCATCTGTAGCACTCTTATGAGAACGCTTAAACTTTCTACATTACCTCATTAATACAAGGGAGTATATTTTACTTATTGGGAATAAGTTTAAGTAATGGTATAAGTTTGGTATAAGTTTGTATTTATACATTTAATTTCCTGAAAATTTTATTCGACACCATAAAGTAACTTTGTAATTAATTATATATGTCTAAGATCAAAATTTAAAGAAGAAAACCCATGAAAATAAGTGCTATTACAGTATTCACTTTATCTGCAAACAATTAACTGATTGCTGACATCAACGATAACTCTTTGCGATTTAAAAGAAGCGATTTTCTGGTTTTATCTGGTCCAGTCTTCGAATTTCTGTACCAACTTCGAATGTTGTGGTAGGAATACTGACGCACGTCTGACGTGTCCAAAAATCGTACGAAGTTTACAATGCAATCCTCAAGAAAACCCATGAAAATAAGTGCTATTACAGTATTCACTTTATCTGCAAACAATCAACTGATTGCTGACATTAACGATAACTCTTTGCGATTTAAAAGAAGCGATTTTCTGGTTTTATCTGGTCCAGTCTTCGAATTTCTGTACCAACTTCGAATGTTGTGGTAGGAATACCGACGGACGTCTGACGTGTCCAAAAATCGCACGAAGTTTACAATGCAATCCTCTGTTTTGCAATTACTTTTCATACGTTTCTTAAAACTGAAATGTTTCGTGGCTTTAAATGGTAAAATTCAGGGTGTTCCTATCGAAATGATAATAGATAATGTAAATTATCTGGCAATCATAAAAAACAACTGTACTTTACAAAACACTTTTTTACGTGACATATAGTGCTGATGAGAAAAAACGAATTATTATGCATATTAAATTGGAATTATTGATCCATTTTTCGAGGGGGGGGGGGGCAATTGTGGCCTTTGGCCTAGGGCGCAAAAATGTGCAGATCCGGCCCTGTATAGATGTAATTAAATATGATTGCTAGATGTATTAGATATTTGTGTAATTTTGTAAAAAGCAGTTATCCAGATCTTTGCTGCTTAAAAGCATATAATATTGTTCCAAAATACCTATTTATCTATAACTTTTCATGTATTTTGTATCATCCGCCTTCTATATATGTATGGTATTGGTATCTTGTAGCAATTTTATTTCAAGGCACTTTTGAAGGATAAAATGCCTTACTTCCAATGTAATTTTAAATTGTATGCGACTTATATCTGTAAATTTTGTTTGCATTTATTTTTATGGCTTATATTATCTCATAATAACAACATTTTAATTTTTGCTTTCGTTTCTTATCATATTTTATAATTAAAAATACACACTGTATGACTGCAAAATGTGAATATTTATTCTTCCTTTCTAACAATAACAAGATAACAAAACTAAATAACATTGAGAAGTTTTCAACAATACACATTCAAAACGTATTCAAATTAGTGAAAATGAAATAAGAAACATTCGCTTTTCGGAACACTCTTTTCAAAACGCATAAATTTACATGAAATAGAAACTCACAAAGAAGCGTACCCTTAATTTAAGAATTCCGTCTTCCTTTGTTCCCGGATTAGAAATCTATTCGTAAAAAAGTAATTTTGAAACTACAATTAGAATAACATTTTAAAAGACATAACATAATTCTTCCTATACCCAGAAATAAGATTGCACAGTTTAAAAGCGTTGATTGCAAATCTAGCGGAAATTTAAAAACCTGTATTTCATGAGATAAAGTATGCTTTTTTAATATACGTTATTTCTGACAATCATTTTGTAAACGATGTCTTTCTCTCCGTTTTTATGTATTATTTGGATTTTTCAAAACTAATAGTTTCTTTTTGTTACTATTTTAAAATTTTAACATATCCATGCATAAAATGCTGTATTACAGTTAGCTGATAAATATCATCGTTTTATGAATCAAAATATACGCGAATAAAATCCGTTCATATTGTGTACAGACTTCTTTAAAATTTCGTTGCTTGATTCCTGAAAGTCACAGTTTTCATTATCAATTTTTTTCCAACATCGAAAGTACTGACTGAAACAGCTAATAACTTTTTAAGGTCTATACTGAACTCATTGCTTTCAAAACACAAGTGAAATTGGCGTCATTATGACATCGTGATTTCGAGGGTGCACAAAAAGTCAAGGCCATAACTTAAAAAAAAGAACTATGTCGCGTATGAAATGATTATTCAGTTCATTAAATTCTGCACCGTTACGAATAAGCCTTCAGAAATATGCTATAATTAATAGCACCTAATCTAGAGAGAAAAATCTCATATCAACCTACTGAAGATGAATAGCTGCAAAGCCTACGCTTTACAAGCAATTACATTTGAGAAAAAATTAATTTGGGGGAATTTACTCAGAGATTTTTTCAAACCTGAGATGTAAAAATATATTTTTACAACAGATAACA
Source organism: Cheiracanthium punctorium (assembly GCA_038373885.1). NCBI lineage: Eukaryota > Metazoa > Arthropoda > Arachnida > Araneae > Cheiracanthiidae > Cheiracanthium > Cheiracanthium punctorium. Next base: position 694,685 of record JAWZYV010015637.1, on the reverse strand, counting down.
ATCTTCCAATATTAGTATATAAAAATGAATTATCTTGTAAAAGCATTTTAATTTATATTTTGAATTTGGGAAACTTCCAATGTAGATAATTTTCACCATAAATTTTACAGGCCTTTACTAACAAATAAAACACTTAATAAATTATGCTGTGTGAGGTTTTCAAAAGTTTACACTTTAGGCTGTTGATCTCTAGGGGGTAATGCTATAACGAGTAATTCAGCAATTAACGTCTACACCATTCTAACAGGCTTGAATTAGTTTTACAACCCTCTCGTGTCTAAAAAGTCACTGAATTTGTAACATAATTTTTCCCTTTTATTGAATTATTTCTATATCAAAGTTACAAGTGATCTTAAATGTGCTTTTTTACTCTAAAATGTCCTTATTCTTTTGAAAATAATCAACTCAATCAAATGAAATAACACACAAATTAATGTACAATTTATAGCCACATTGTGTAACATATATCCCTACTAATATCATGAAAACAAATATATGAATTGAAGTGAAAATCCTATGATCTCTCCAAAACTGACGTTCTTACGTAACTTTAAAAAGTCAGCCTCCAAGGGGTCACATTTTCTCATCCATCTTCTATAAGTTATGGGACAATAAATTTATTAGTGTGTATCTTTTCGTGGAAAAATGAGAAATTTCAAGATAGTTTGACGTCATATGAAATGTTTCGTAGAAACAAACTCTATGTGGGTTTTCTAAGAGATACTATCTAAGGGGCGTTAGTTTTGTTATTCCATTTGTTTACAGTTTTCATTGCAATATGTTTTTTGGTTGCAGCGAAAGTAGCAACTCTTTATGGATATATGACCTATTTAATATCTTTTCCTGAAGGTTATCCATACATTAGGACAAAGTGGCCTACAAAGGAATGGATATTGTTTACCGTTTTAGATAATGTGATATAACTCAACAATTATATAATGGAAATGTGACTGTGCATATTCACGTTATTATAAATAATAGGTTCTACTATTTCACATCAGTATTAATATTTCATGAAAATGAAGATGTATCCCCCTTAAATTTTTATAGCATAGATTTTTGAAGCGAGGCTCCGTGTTTTTATTCTATTAGTCTATTAAAATGGATAAACTTTTCGAGTTTACTTTAAACACCCTCCATAGCATTTAAATGTGCTTATAACTTTTGTTTGTCTGTTGGAAAACATTTTGAAGCCGGCTCTAATGTTTAATAATTAAAAACAGTAAAAAAAAAAAAATCAGATTGATTACATGGGTTATTAGTTTCTGGGAGTCTTTCGGATTTATTGCCTTAGCTCAAAGCTGCGCAGTTTGTATTCAGTACATTAATTTTTTTTATGTTGAATTCGGTCTCACTTTAATGCACACAGCTGCTAATTAGATAGAACCATAAAATTTACAGCTCTGTCCAACAGATATAATACTCAATACCATTAGTCTCTCCCTGGATCAACTCGTTTCATTTATCCTTCGGTATGAATATCTCAGAGAATGTAAACTGTATAAAGACTTTAGAAGACATGGACGAGTACTTAAAGTACCATAATTTAGGAGAATTGAGTTGACATTTAATGACTACCAATAGCAAAGCAAAATCCTGCATTTCTCGCGGGGAGCAGCATTTTACATACCGTTGTGGCCACTAAAATTTTAGAAATTGAACCACGACGACAGTAACACAAATCATTGAGTTATTTTTCAATCAATATTTGAGACAAAGTTCTATTAATTCTGATTTTTCAAGATGTTAAAATACTTTGATAAGATAGAATTGCTAAAAGTAATTTTCTACATTTAAATTTTAGAAACATTTTTATTTTGAATCTATTACGGTGTAAACCCGATATCTCGAAAACCATGATATCTCGAATAAATGTGTTTTCCCTAACAAACTGATCCCCATGTTATATCACCTCTTTATCTCAAAAACTCGATATCTCAAATTTTTCCAGAATTTTTAATTTTGCTGAACGGCCACATCGACAGATTTAGTTATAATACAGTTAACTCAGATCACAATCAGCTTACAGCTTTTGCAGTAGATAAAATTTTTTAATTCCCTACTTCAATAGTCTCATGACTTTTGCAGAGATTAAAATTTTCCAGTCACCCAAAGGTCGTTAATTTGAATAACAAGGATTTTATGTTAATATTTTGCGTCTCTGAAATTCACGCCGAAAATCTTTATGTCCATAACTGTTTGAATGAGACAGGGGATCAAATATCATGGACTAATGAAATTCTAAGATAAGAGCAATTAGTTTTGTAATCGTAATCACAAGTCGGAGATGGCATCTTAAATAAAAAAGTATAACCTAAGTGATATTGTTTTGTAGTTATGTAAATATTGTTTTTACTATGAATATTTCCAACACTTACTGTGTACCTACATTTCCCATGAATTATAGAAAAAAGCGTTTTTTAAAATATAAGTTGAGTAAATCAAGTATCAGTGAATGCATGCTGTTACGAAATTATAGGGAACACAGTGTTACTCATGCGACAGTATGAAATATTATTATGAGCAAAATGTGTTTAATAACTCTCTTGAATGAAACAATATGTTACATAACTCTGCGAAACAATCACAAATGTTTCGCAGTCATTTTCGAACTTTTCTAATTATACCTTTCTCCGGAAATTAAATTTCTCGTTCTTGCAAGAATTTTATATCACCAAGAAAAAGTTTTGTTCTGGCTTCAGCATATTGCACTATATCGTGCGAATGATTTGATTAATTTAATTGCAGAAATAATTCATTTTGGAAACAGGGAGAAGATATTTGAAGTTCGAAGAATAAACTGGAACATTTTATACTCTTGATGAAAATTTCGCGATCTTTTTTCTTATAGTTGTTCATGCACAGGGGTGTTACAATTAAATTTCCCTATAAACGACGTTCTACAGCTAAAGCGTGTAAATGGATTGAAACCAAATTTGATGTATAGACAACATGGGAAGTACACTCTTTAACAAAAAAATCGACGCACCAAGAAACAATCATCCGATTGCTTTGAAATTTCGTATGCATGAATGTTTTTAACAGATATGCAAATGATTCAAATTTGGTATATAATGAATGAATAGTTTGATCTCTAGCGCATCGGAGCTGTGCATCCAGCAGACGTATATAAGGAGCAGTTCTTCAACGGTTATTAAAACTTTCGGTTTGATTGCGATTCAGATGACCTTTCAAAAACTTAAAAAATGCCTCGCTGCAGGATTCGTGCTCATTACGAGCAACTGCCAGAGTTTGACAGAGGTCGTATCATTGGATTGAAAGAGGCCGATCGGACTAATCGGAGAATCGCTCGTTATTTGAGTCGAAGCGCTGCGGCGACTCGAAGGTGTTCATGCACAGGGGTGCATGAACACCAAAGCAAGGATGCAAGGATGGGTGGAAAATGGTAGAGTGCAGCGTCAGGATGGCAGCGGTCGACCTAGGGCTACAACAGATCGTGAGGACAAAGTGATGGTCCGATCAGCTGTCACAGCGCCTTCTTCATCTCTATCAACCATCAGACGTTCAACCCAAACACCAGTGTCCATCATGACCATTCACAGACGGTTGAGAGAGCGAAATCTACGCTCGCGCACACCGTTACGCCACCTGCCATTCACGCCTGCACACTGCCGAGCCAGATTACAGTGGTGCAAGGCTCGATCAGGTTGGAATGATGCCGACTGGGGACGTATAGTCTTTAGCGACGAATCCCGCTTCCAACTGTGTCCTGACGATCATCGAAGACGTGTTTGGAGACGCACAGGGCGGAGGGGGGATCCTGCTTTCACTATTGCACGCCACACCGGCCGTCAACAAGTCATTATGGTCTGGGGTGCCATTTCCTTTGACAGCCGGACCCCTTTGGTCGTCATTAGATGTACACTTACGGCACAGCGGTACGTGGACGACATCCTAAGACCTGTTTTGCTACAGTTCCTTTTGCAGTGCCCTGGGCTGGTTTTTCAGCAGTACAATGCCAGACCACATACGGCTCGTGTTGCTCTAAACTGTCTGCAAGCTTGTCAAACTCTTCCTTGGCCTGCCAGATCTCTCTCCCATCGAGCATGTCTGGGATATGATGGGAAGGCGATTGCATCTGGCACAGACTGTTGATGACCTCGTTCAACAATTGGAGCGAATTTGGCAGGAAATACCGCAGGAGACCATCCGGGAGCTTTATCGGTCTATGCCACGCCGTGTGGCAGCTTGTATCCAGGCTAGCGGCGGGTCAACACCTTATTGAACTTGTTGCTGTAACTCTGAAATAAATTATTCAATTGTTCTGAAATTTTAATCATTTACTATTCTGTACATTGTCTTCCTATCCACCAATTTTCGTCACAATCGGACACCTCCTTCTTGGTGCGTCGATTTATTTGTTATAGAGTGTATTCAAGGAATTTTTGAAAAAAAAAATTCGTTCAAAAAAGTGTCTTCTCAAAAAATAAAATCCCCAACTTCCATGGAATGTAATTAATCACTTTTTCTAAAAAGAAAACTTCTCAAATATTTTTCTTCAAAATTACCAATAAACATTTTTTTTTAGCAGTAGCAATTTCGAAGCATTCTAATACAAGTTTTCCTGTTTAGGAAACGTAGTTAATTATTATCCGTAGAGGTTGGAGACTATAATGTTCATAAGTGGCTTTTGCATAAAAAATCAGCATATTCAACATCGGAACGAAAGCCGAACAGATTGTAAGGTGGATAAAGCACCGTACTACGCTTTCGGGTTCAACCACCACCTCCAAGATATAGAAGGCCTGAGAGCAGAAGCTTTTACATCATCACTAAGTTTTCTAAAATGACGTCATCACAGTTTTCATTTCGTAAAGTAAAACTATTTAAAATTTCTGGTAAATGATACAAATTTTAGAAAATATCTCAAGTTAAAGATAAAAATTAAGATACCTTTCTAATAAAAATAATTTTTTATAATCTATTTCTATATCATATTATATAATTAGTGATAGATAAAATTTCCAATTTTTCGTAAAATTAAATTTTTTATCTTAAATCATTAAAATGTTTGATGCGGGAGTAATATCACCACAAATTTTGAATCGATTTACTTTGTGAAGGTAAATGTGTGATGACGTAAAAGTTTCTGTTCTCAGGCCTTCTATACCTAGGAGCAGTGTTGCCAGACGTAGTATTTTTAATACTACGGTAGTATTTTTTCATGTAAAATTAGAGATGTAGTACTTATTGTGGTATTTTATAAAATGTAGTATATTTCCGGTATTTTTTAAATGATGCATGAAAGAAATAATTTTTTTTTTTAAAAAGGGGAAAAGTTCGTTAGCGGGAGCAGCTTTTATTGGTTGCGCTTCGTTCTATCGTTCACTTCAAAAACGAGCTTTTATTGGTTGAGTTTAGTGCCGGTCACGTGGTTGAAACTGCTCTATTCAAAATAAGAAATTAAATGAAAAATACACTTACCTTGAAAATTTAAATCACCAAAAAAGTATACAACATAAGATTTAAAAAAAAAAAAAAAAACTTGGCAGTGGGTACATACGTTTAAATTCAAAATATTCTCTAAAATGTTAGAGTGCGACAAAAACATCATTAAAAAAAGAATTAAACCTTTAAAAAACTAAATCCAAAATTCTCAAATTCCTTCAAATTAAAAAAGAAAAATTTACACACCACTCTCCTTCTCATAAAATTTAAAAATTATCATCCCTTTCCCATTCTTTCATATCCTCAATTTCATTATCTGATGTTTAATTATTGTAATTAGGCATAATTTTTTTGTAAACATTCTAATTATTCTGTACAACGTGCAACTAGTAAATAGTATTAAAAGTACAACGGTTGCTAATTTGGAGAAAGTGAAGTTGTAAATATATTACATTCCGCCACTTCTTGAAAGTGATGCAACAAGTTCTTAAATTATGTTATTTACCCTTCGACAACGGAGATAAATCAAGATTTTTAACATAGTATTTTTTGTAGTATTTTAAATTTCTTTTTGTAGTATTAAGTAGTATTTTTTATAAATGGCTGTAGTATTTTTCGATTTTAAAATATGGCAACACTGCCTAGGAGGTGGTTCAACCAACACCTCCTACATATAGCAAGCCTAACAATTGAAGCTTTGACATTATCACTGGGCCTTCAAGTGATGATGTCATCACATTTCTAATTTCATAAAGTAAAACTATTTAAAATTTCTGGTGAATGCTACAAACATTAGAAAATATCTTAAATAAAAATTTAAAATTAAAATAGCTTTCTCATACAAAATTATTCATTCCGATCTATTTCCTTATCATATTATCTAATTAGTCATGGTTAAAAAGTGCCATTTGTCATAAAATTATATTTTTTATATCAAATTATTAAAATCTTGTTATGAATGAGTAAATTCACCAGAAACTTTTTATACTTTTATTTTCTAAAAATAAAACTTTTAAATGTAAACCAAGCGATTACGTCAAAGTTTGTTGACGTAGGAGTCGTTAGGCTTTCTTTGTCTAGGAGGTGTTGGTTCAACTCCTGGCTGTCGGGGTTCAATCCCCGATTGGGCGTGGTTCTCATTGTGTCCGTCACTTCACTGGGGACGACGTTGGTCCACCTACTACAGGTGCCCCCATAATAAACAGACCAACAACTCCTGCGTTAGTAGTGGCAAATGCCTCCAGGGGCAGAGGCTCGCCATTGGAAAAAAAATCGGAGCAAATTATTTAAACTGTTCAAACAATTTCAACATTTGTTCAATACTTTTTGAGCATTTATTAATTGAGTTTTTTTTTCCGATTCCCCTATGGAAACGTCACCTAGTAGACATTTTTTGAACTAAACTTTTCAAAAACTCCCCTTGAGCGCATTTTGTGCACAGTCCATACTCCAAATTCAGTGGCATTCAGCTCTCACTCGTTTCAACTGTAGAGTGACGCCTAAAGTCTCCAACCTTTGCGGAATATCAATTAACCACTTTTCCTAACACTGGTAGATTAACGCAATTTTAACGGCGGTCGCCCCTCCCCATTAGATCTGCCTCTGTTTCCTAAACCACTGCCTGTCAGATCGGAAGAATTCAATGGGAGAGGTGAAACGCTAGGTGGCGCTTTTTGAGCACCATGTTTAACTAAGTGTATCAATTACTAATTTTTATTATCAGAACTCTTAGCAAATACTGGTGTTGGAATATAAAATTGATAAAAATTTTGTAAAATAACACACATTCCTTATAAATACCACTTATGGATGTTTCATATGTTTTCCTCTTCTAAATTGTTTTAAAAATAATCTAAAAAACTAATTACTCTATTTTGAAAATAGTTTGTTTTCAATTCAAGCCTTCTCCACCTTTTTTAAAAATATAATCTTTATATTATATATTTTTATATATCTATATATATATATATATTTCAACTACGAAAACAAAGCTACTAAATTTACCTAAAAGTCATTATAAATTAACAGGTAACTAAGAATACATCAGGTTATTTTATACGGTTAACATAAAAATATGGACATTTCCATAGTATTCCTCTGATAATTTTATTGCAGGGATACAGTAAAAGAAATGGGTTTCAGATGCCCGAACAGATAATAGCACATGTCGGTAAACCCTGAGTGATTTATTTATGTGTAAGAACGATGTTAATAAGTAGATCAGTTGAAAGCAGCAATAAAAATCTGCAAATTGTATTAATGGTATTATTAGAAAAATAAGGAAATTTTACTGGTATCAATTGTGATCGGATTGTGAGTCAAACGGCACCTCCTGTTATCCTGCGAATATTATAAATGCAAAAGTTTGTGAATCAGTATGTTACTTTACACATTGAAACAACTGGTCGGATTTGGATAATATTTGGAATGGAAATCGCTTATACCCAGATTTAATATGTTTCTTACATTTTGTCCCGAATCCCCCCCCCCCTAAAAAAAGAAAGTCAAATAAATTGTTAGGCATACGCGACATGAAGAAAAAAGGTTTCACTTTTTACTTCCTTGTACGTAGTATAAGGAAGTAATGTGATCCCGAAAAATTTTGGGGGCCAAATTTCGACAAAAAAACCGATTTTGACTACCTCTAAATTTAATTTTAAAATTATTTTCGATGCATCCTATCGTAGGCTAGCATGCACGATCATATTAACGCGTCTGCAACTCATTTTGACCAGCGGCGAGTCTGCTGTGGCCAGTTTTTCCATGCCGTCTGTACGTACGTACGTACGTATGTAAGTAACTCGCATATCTCAAAAACTATTGGTCGTAGAATGTTGAGATTTGATATTTAGGATTGTTCTATGATCTAGTTGTGCACCTCCCCTTTTGGTGGCAATCGAATGGATAGTTTATGTACAGGACCGCCCAAAAGATTCGAAATACATTACGCTCTATGGGCCGAAATTCATTAAACTCGCCTAACTCAAAAGCTATTAGGCGTAGAATGTCGAAACTTCATATTTTGGATAGTTGTAACATCTAGTTGTGCACCTCTCCTTTTGGTTCCATTCGACTGGATATTTTATCTACAGGACTGCCCAAAACATTCGAAATACATTACGCTCAATGGGCCGAAACTCATTAAACTCGCCTAACTCAAAAGCTATTAGGCGTAGAATGTCGAAACTTCATAATTTGGATAGTTGTAACATCTAGTTGTGCACCTCTCCTTTTGGTTCCATTCGACTGGATAGTTTATCTACAGGACTGCCCAAAACATTCGAAATACATTACGCTCAATGGGCCGAAACTCATTAAACTCGCCTAACTCAAAAGCTATTAGGCGTAGAATGTCGAAACTTCATATTTTGGATAGTTGTAACATCTAGTTGTGCACCTCTCCTTTTGGTTCCATTCGACTGGATAGTTTATCTACAGGACTGCCCAAAACATTCGAAATACATTACGCTCTATGGGCCGAAATTCATTAAACTCGCCTAACTCAAAAGCTATTAAGCGTAGAATGTCGAAACTTCATATTTTGGATAGTTGTAACATTTAGTTGTGCACCTCCCCTTTCGATTCCATTCGACTGGATAGTTTATCTACAGAACCGCCCAAAAGATTCGAAATACATTACGCTCTATGGGCCGAAATTCATCAAAGCGTTTTTTAGAGGTATTGGGCTATTTCAAACGACTCAGAAGTGATGTATGCTGTAAAGAGTTGGAAAATGAATTTCTCCATTAAAAAAAGTGTCTTTATCATTTGTAGTTCTACTACAGGAACACTCAAAAGATTTCCAATACATTACGGTCAATGGCAATTTTAGGGGCATTCATCCATTTCAAGCACAATATCGTCCTACCACATAAGTTAGGTAATGGTCCGACCACGGTCACGTGCCTCCCTCAAGAACTATGCCAAAAGTCGCCAAGCTTGGCGACTTTTGGTGTACGTGTGTGCATATTTAACTCTCAAATCTCAAAAACTATTATGAAATTTCATATATAAGAATGTTGTAACATCTAGTTGTGTATCTCGATTTTTGGTTCCAATCTACTGGAGAGTTTATTTACAGGACCACCGAAAAGAATTTTAGTACTTTAATCTCTATGGACATCTTCAATATAATACAACTGTAGACAGTCATTGTTTGGTACATGCCCAAAAACTCGCCATTTGTCATCGTTCTTGGCGAGTTTTGGCGAAATATCGCCAAATTTGGCGATAATCTGTCATTGTTGGTCCATGCTTAAAATCTCGCCAAATGTCGTCGACATTGACGAGTTTCGCCGAAATATCGCGAAATTTGGCGCCAAAAATTATTTCGTATTTTGTATAACTCTAAAACTTTAACCCGTACAATTTTGAACTTTTGTATTTAGAACTATATTATAATATCTAACTGTTTTCAATATCTTTTTTGACAGCAATCGACTGGGAATTTATTTACAGGGTGAGCCAAATGACTTTAAATACATTAAGGTGTATGGATGCATTCAATTCATTGAAAGTCAGTGGTCAATGACTACTTTGGCTATCCCCAAAATCTCGCAAACTATCTCAAGTTTGTCGGCTTTTGGTGAAATATCGCCAAATAAAGTGTCAGAAGGAAATCTTTCAAATTGAACTCAGCTTGGCGATATCGAAATATTTGGCTAGAAATCGCTATACCTTACTATTATTGATACTTTATCTCTTTCAAACAAATAAGTTTAGAGGAAGTGCGTAAAAAACATTTTTGAATTAATAGACGTGCAAGGAAGTCATGTGTTGGACATATCAGATTTTTTTTTCATAGAATTTTAACAATTAAATTTTTAACAAATATTTAATTACAAACAAGCTGTGTCCAAGTATAAGTCTCATATTTGTTAAATTTTAAAGCCAGAATTTTATAGGTGATATTTTTTTCCTCTCCCTTTTTTCTTTTGTACCCCTCCTTGGAGGATTTTAATCGAAATGTTCTGAAATCGATTTTTAGGTATTCGTGAGAGTTATATTTTACAGCAGGAATTTTACAGATATATCTATTCTTCTTTGAGATCACGCAGGATATTTGAAAAGAACGCTTTGGTCTTCTAGCCCCAATAGGCAACGAATTTTGGAAAATGCACTCCAGTCGGGCACCTACGCTAAAAAACTGACATACGTATAAATTTCGTAATATTAGCTTCAGTAGTTTTGGCTAGGTTTTACATTGACATAAGAGAAATGGACAGAACTTTCCGGTATACACAATACTGAATTACTGTAAAATTAATACGTAAGTCATTTAAAAGCATGTAAGACGTCTGAACGACCGCAGTTGTCTAAAACCGACCTTTACAGCATACCACTGTATCCTCGAGCGTTGTCCAATAATTTCATTTCTCTTTCACAACCTGCTACCAAGTAGAGATGGCCAATGATTCGATGAGTCGAATCAGTGATTCGAATCTTGGTACTGAGTGGCTCAGTCTTTACACTCACTCTCTACTGATTCGAATCTCAAGCCCTCAACTGTGGGGAAATACATTCCAAGTTCGAAGGGAAGGAAAACTTATTTTCCCTTTGCCGTTCCCAGAGATTTTCCCTTACTCTTTCAACTCTTTTCGACTCTTTACGACTCTTTTCGACTCTTTTCGACTCTGAGTCGATAGATGATTTGAAACAGCAAATGAGTGGGTGTGGGTGAGTTGGTCACTGAGTTGGTGCAGCAACGAATCTTTACTGATTCAGTGTTTCGCTCTGTTTCGGTGATTGATCGTTGAGATTTGTTAGTTTTTCGAATCTTCTATCGACTCAGAGTCGAAAGGAGTCGAAAAGAGTTGAAAGGATGTTTCATTTAATTGAAGTTTTTTTTTCGAATCTTTGGTGTTTCATTTCTTGGTTGGTGGTCGGATTTAAAGTTTCATCTGTCTGTGGGTGTGGAGTGGGTCGAACATCGTTTGCTTTTGGCGGGGGGCATAGGCGTTACTTCCTAAGGGCAAGAGGGGTCAATCCCCCCCCCCGAAAAAAAAATTAAGAAAATTCAAGTATCAGAGCTATTTATAATAACGATATTTTCTACAATCGGAAACATTTTGTCACCCCATCCAAATATTACATGCCAATTTACGCCAATGCTCGTGGAAGAGCGGGGGGTGTCTCAAAGTTGTTTAAACCTTTTTCCCTCGGGGGTACTCCCTCCTTCCAACTTGTCTGGCTGGTTTAATATTTGTTTAAAATTTTTCTGAAACATCCCTTTTCTAATTTTAACTTCAATATATGTCCCCCTGCCCCCACCCTCAAAAAAAAAAAAAAAAAAAAAAAAAAAAAAAACCGGAACGTTAACGATGGTGGCGGATGGTGGCGGGTTTTCATGTGAAGGGAAATAGAATGAAATAAAGTTAGGATTGTGCTTGTCACTTTTAATAAAGGATACAGGGGCGGTATTAAGCGCTCTCAAAAAAGGACTTTGTAGTAAGTAAAATAACATTTCGCTTTATTGCTACAGATTTCGTTTAAGATATTTTTTTTACCTTGTTTGTCGTTTAAGGGGAATTATTTTATTTTCTTTCGTAATTCAGAGAAATACAAAATAGGGTCTAAAGCAGTGGCGTAGTTAGTGTTATTGACAGTGGCGTAGCCAGGATTTTATTTCGGGGTGGGCTGGGTATCAAATTTAAAGATAAAGTTCAATTGTAAGCTAAGTAAAGGGTCTCATTTTTTTTGGGGGGGGCAGCAGCCCCTCAGTAGGACTGGGCCAAAAATCGATAAATATCGACATATCGGTTTTATTTCAACATCAAATATCCGATATTCCCATTTTCATTTCAGTGAAATCTCGAATTCGATAAAGGTCAAAAATACAGGCCGGCCAGGGGCGTAGCCAGAAATTTTTCATGGGGGGGGGGTTATGACTACTGCAACTCATATACGTGTGTATGATATACATACGTGTGTATGATAATGTAGTGAAGAATATACATTTTGTATGGCAAAAAATTCCTCATGGTTGGTTATGACCCCCCTATCCCCCCCTTGGCTACGCCTCTGAGGCCGGCGATAAGAAAATCCTGAGATCAATACCAGCTTGTGATACCTTTGCTACTGCTTTCTCTCCGTTGATGACGATGCCGGATCTCGGAAAAAACAGCTCCATGGTTTATTAGTCTAATTACCATAATTAATTAACGTATATCTCTAACGTATATCTCTGTATTAACGTATATAACTAACGTAATATAATTAATTAACTATCCACCGGAGCGCGTTTTTATTGATTCTCGACCCCCCCTAGACTCAACACCCCACTGATACTTAAAATTTCGAATGCTTTGACACCAAACTTAACCTTTTAATCTTACAGGCCCAGGGGGTCATACGAAGCTCCCCTATATTTTCAATTTGGGCATTTTAAACACTAGCCTCCTCCGGCGGCATCTCCAAAGTCTGGAAACCATCCCAGAGCCAATTTCTACATGTTTGCAGTCCTTTTAAGCCTCAATCATGGTTAATTAGTCTAATTACCATAATTAATTAACGTATATCTCGGAAACTATCCATCGGAGCACGTTTTTATTGATTCTCGACCCCCCCCCTATACGTATACCCCCATCGATACATAAAATTTCGACTACTTTGACACCAAACTTAACCTTTTAATCTTACAGGCCCAGGGGGTCATACGAAGCTCCCCTATATTTTCAATTTGGGCATTTTAAACACTAGCCTCCTCCGGCGGCATCTCCAAAGTCTGGAAACCATCCCAGAGCCAATTTCTACATGTTTGCAGTCCTTTTAAGCCTCAATCATGGTTAATTAGTCTAATTACCATAATTAATTAACGTATATCTCGGAAACTATCCATCGGAGCACGTTTTTATTGATTCTCGACCCCCCCCCTAAACACACCCCCATCGATACATAAATTTCGAATACTTTGACACCAAACTTAACCTTTTAATCTTACAGGCCCAGGGGGTCATACAAAGTTCCCCTGTATTTTCATTTCGGGCAGTTTAAACACTAGTTTTACTCGAGCAAGGAGAGAGAGATGCTAACTGCCCGAGAACTCAGCGGAGAAGAAACCCGATGAATGGGTGAAGGGTGTTTAAATAGTACAGCTTTCGGCACAGAGAGGGAAAATTTCTTTAGTTGTTTTATTGATTCAAGATGATTCGAATCATCAAAGTAGTGAGCGAGTCGAGATTCGAATCAGTAAAATGAGTGGAACCACCCATCTCTACTACCAAGTAGCATATTATTGAACTTCTGTGCTGTTGTTACTTTTGCACTTTCAGTGTAGTTTTTATTTTTTATATAACAAAGCACTCTTAGAAAATTATGGTTGTTTTAATTATATCACCTGGCAAATCAGTTTTGCATATTTTTATTACTTTATTGCATTAGTAATTTCTGGTGGGGTACGTAAACTATGGTTGTAGTGTCTTCGATTTAATAATTTGTCTCTCAATTTACTGCGCTTTGCAAACAACAACACATAATTTTTATTTCCTTGTGTGTAATAACGAAGAGATTGAAATGCTGCACTTTGTTACTTGTACTAGTCGGCCTTTCTCAATTCGGAAGATTTGATATGCGATTTAAAGTTCAACTTAATAAATTGATTATTGTCTTTTTTATACATTGTATTCGTCTTACTTTCATATCTACTGTATTCTTATAAGCCATTAGAAAAAAAAATAGTTCTCCCATTTGGGTGATAAATTAATTTTTTTAATTATTAACGGCATTTTTAATGGATTTTATCTCTGGTTTCAAAACTTTTCTATTTATTTGGCATATTTCTCAATAAACAAATCAGTCCGCATGACTTTAGAAGTGTTATGATGTTATCAAATAACAGAACATTCGATGAGACTATGCAAAAACTAATAATTTTCGACGTGGTTAGAATACACGTTCCCTCCTCCCTACATTGAAATTTATAAAGCTAACAGGAGACATTTTGTCTTATTTTACGCGAATCACCAACGCAAAAATTCTTGACATCGAACAACAGTGGCGCGGAACATAGACATAACTAAATTAGAAACTATTTCAAATCCTAAACGAAACGCAGTATCGAAAAGTTAGTGTTGTTAGCACTTTCGGAGAATTAATCAGATAAGTACTAATGAGAATGATTCCACTTGGTTTAAATGCGGAAGTGGAAAGAAAGAATTTAGAGTTCGGAAAAACAACACAATAGGTGACAACCCTTGTCAGGCCAGCAGGTTGTTTATATTGTTTTTGGGCGTAAAATCCTCAACGTGAATCATCGAAAATTTTAATGAACAATGCAAGGAATATGGAATTTAGGTTGTTTTTATGTGAACCCAGTACTGCAAACATTTCTTGGCAAAATTATACTTTTAAGCGAAAAACTGTTATTTTATAAAAACATTTTTTGCAGATTTGACATATTTCCATTTTCATACTGTTGATTTTTTTCAACATTTGACATGACGTTATAATGAGGAATGATAGTCGTTGCATTTTAGTTTTTTCCTTCTTTTCCGCTTAAATTTATCCCGAAGGCATTCAAACTATTTTAAAGATTCGACAACTTTCTTTCACTTTCAGAGATCATCATTAAATGACATAACTGTAAAATTAGTCATTCTCATCCCCATTGTAGATGTTATCTTCAGAATTATTTTCTGGTAAATCTATCCATTCAATTAAATTTTCACATTCTTCATGCTCATGCTCGATTTCTTGCCAAGACTTTTTTCCCTTACAGATATTGCGATGCGAATTTGTTTGAAACAATACATCATAGCTACCAACCTGTACGGTTTTCCCGGAAGATCACTCACTCACCCTTACTTTCTAAATGATTTTTGTAATTTAGCATTTTGGATTAAATTTAAGTCACCTTGAAAAATTAGTGGGGGATATTTTTCCAGAGAATCGGTACAAGTTGGCAGCTATGCAAAATGCAGCTCTTCTATCGAAGGGTGAAAAATCCCTGTAACAGAGCTGCCAAGTCTCCGGCTTTTTCCGGGAGATTTCCCACCACAGTAGAGATGGCCAATGATTCGATGAGTCGAATCAGTGATTCGAATCTTGGTACTGAGTGGCTCAGTCTTTACACTCACTCTCTACTGATTCGAATCTCAAGCCCTCAAGGGAAATACATTCCAAGTGCGAAGGGAAGAAAAACTTATTTTCCCTTTGCCGTTCCCAGGGATTTTCCCTTACTCTTTCAACTCTTTTCGACTCTTTACGACTCCTTTCGGCTCTTTTCGACTCTTTACGACTCTGAGTCGATAGATGATTTGAAACAGTAAATGAGTGGGTGTGGGTGAGTTGGTCACTGAGTTGGTGCAGCAACGAATCTTTACTGATTCAGTGTTTCGCTCTGTTTCGGTGATTGTATACTATCGTTGAGATTCGTTAGTTTTTCGAATCTTCTATCGACTCAGAGTCGAAAGGAGCCGAAAAGAGTTGAAAGGATTTTTCATTTAATTGGAGGGGTTTTTTCGAATCTTCTATCGACTCAGAGTCGAAAGGAGTCGAAAAGAGTTGAAAGGATGTTTCATTTAATTGAAGTTTTTTTTTCGAATCTTTGGTGTTTCATTTCTTGGTTGGTGGTCGGATTTTAAAGTTTTATCTGTCTGTGGGTGTGGAGTGGGTCGAACATCGTTTGCTTTTGGCGGGGGGCATAGGCGTTACTTCCTAAGGGCAAGAGGGGTCAATCTCCCCCCCCGAAAAAAAAATTAAGAAAATCCCTACTTCCAACTTGTCTGACTGATTTAATATTTGTTTAAAATTTAATGAAACATCCCTTTTCTACTTTTAACTTCAATATATGTCCCCCTGCCCCCACCCTCAAAAAAAAAAAAAAAAAAAAAAAAAAACGGAACGTTAAGTTTACATGGTGGCGGATTTTCATGTGAAGGGAAATAGGATGAAATAAAGTTAGGATTGTGCTTGTCACTTTTAATGAAGGATACAGGGGCGGTATTAAGCGCTCTCACAAAAGGACTTTGTAGTAAGCAAAATAACATTTCGCTTTATTGCAGCAGATTTCGTTTTTTTTTTTTACCTTGTTTTTCGTTTAAGGGGAATGATTTTATTTTCTTTCGTAATTCAGAGAAATACAAAATAGGGCCTAAAGCAGTGGCGTAGTTAGTGTTATTGACAGTGGCGTAGCCAGGATTTTATTTCGGGGTGGGCTGGGTATCAAATTTAAAGATAAAGTTCAATTGTAAGCTAAGTAAAGGGTCCCATTTTTTTTGGGGGGGGGGCAGCAGCCCCTCAGTAGGACTGGGCCAAAAATCGACATATCGGTTTTATTTCAACATCAAATATCCGATATTCCCATTTTCATTTCAGTGAAATCTCGAATTCGATAAAGGGCAAAAATACAGGCCGGCCAGGGGCGTAGCCAGAATTTTTTTATGGGGGGGGGTTATGACTACTGCAACTCATATATATGTATACGTGTGTATGATAATGTAGTGAAGAATATACATTTTGTATGGCAAAAAATTCCTCATGGGGGTTTATGACCCCCCTAACCCCCCCCCCCTTGGCTACTCCTCTGAGGCCGGCGATAAGAAAATCCTGAGATCAATACCAGCTTGTGATGCTTTTGCTACTGCTTTCTCTCGGAAAGCTTCTTCTTCTCTCATCGCAGAAAAAACAGCTCCATGGTTTATTAGTCTAATTACCATAATTAATTAACGTATATCTCGGAACCTATCCACCGGAGCGCGTTTTTATTGATTCTCGACCCCCCCTAGACTCAACACCCCACTGATACTTAAAATTTCGAATGCTTTGACACCAAACTTAACCTTTTAATCTTACAGGCCCAGGGGGTCATACGAAGCTCCCCTATATTTTCAATTTGGGCATTTTAAACACTAGCCTCCTCCGGCGGCATCTCCAAAGTCTGGAAACCATCCCAGAGCCAATTTCTACATGTTTGCAGTCCTTTTAAGCCTCAATCATGGTTAATTAGTCTAATTACCATAATTAATTAACGTATATCTCGGAAACTATCCATCGGAGCACGTTTTTATTGATTCTCGACCCCCCCCTATACGTATACCCCCATCGATACATAAAATTTCGACTACTTTGACACCAAACTTAACCTTTTAATCTTACAGGCCCAGGGGGTCATACGAAGCTCCCCTGTATTTTCATTTCGGGCAGTTTAAACACTAGTTTTACTGGAGCAAGGAGAGAGAGATGCTAACTGCCCGAGAACTCGGCGGAGAAGAAACCCGATGAATGGGTGAAGGGTGTTTAAATAGTAGGGCTTTCGGCGCAGAGAGAGGGAAAATTTCTTTAGTTGTTTTATTGATTCAAGATTCGAATCACTGATTCGAATCATCGAAGTAGTGAGTGAGTCGAGATTCGAATCAGTAAAATGAGTCGAACCGCCCATCTCTAGTAGTGAGTGAGTCGAGATTCGAATCAGTAAAATGAGTCGAACCGCCCATCTCTACACCACAGTTTTTGGACAGTTCTATTGTGCATTAAATATTTGGACTTATTTTAAGTATAAATTTGTAAGTAGAAATTAGTGGTGGGAAATCTCCCGAAAAAACCGGAGACTTGGCACCTTTGCTGTAAATTAGTAGAGCTTCTAAATGTTCAACTCGAATTTCTTGATATGCAGGACTAAAGGCAAAGTAGAATATAGTTGCTGAGCAAATAATGTTTACATCTTCAGCAAGTTCCAGTTATTGCCGTCATCTCAATGAGTATAATCTGGCGTGATATCGATATACTTTTGTTTAAAAGAACAGTTCATCGGATTGATGAGAGTTTTTTCGGAAATAACCTGTACGAAGTTTCAAATGAACTCGAGGCCGAACTGACAGACTACGACTTCCGGGAAGAAACAAATTGTAAAAGGTCCAAAGCTGTCTTACTTTTCGAATATGATTAAGTACTATCCATCAATTATTTTACATACTGTTTTTGTGCAATTTGTTATATTCCAGAGCAGTAGGAAAGTATGGGGGAAGTATAACAACCCTGTATGTAAATTATAATAATCTTACAGGTTTTATTCCCTTTTGTTTAGTTAGTTTTTACAAAGATAAATATTCATATAATCATATAATATGTGTTTAATTCGCTTATCATACCGTTTTTTAAACATCAATTCCATTTTTAAACAATTTCATTAAATTTTAGTACTTATGCTAGATGGTTTTTTTTAATTTAATTTGAAATTTATTTAAAATAATTTTTGAGAGATATTTCCAGAGAAAGAATTTTCAGTTAGAAGTTTTTTTTATTTCTTAATCCTCAGTGCCCATGAGCTACATTGACATTAATTTTTAAATGTGTTAAATAGTAAATAAAAAAACCCTACTGTTCGAGCCTCGTCAGGGGGAGACCCCCATGAACCCCCCTAATTTTTTAGTTTCATTATTGCCATATTAAAGCTATATTAATTGGCTATGTCATTTTATCTCTCATCTTTCGTGTATTTCTCCTGGTAACCCTATGTTGAAATTTTTAGGATTGTAACCTATTTTTAGAAAAATACATGTGATGCATCTTCTACAGCTTACGAAATATTGTAACAGTAGATTAAAGCTTTTGTGAACTAATAGTATTTAAATATATGTAAAAAAAAAAATACATGTGATGCATATTCTACAGCTTACGAAATATGGTAACAATAGATTAAAGCTGTTGTGCACTAATAGTATTTAAATATATGTAAAATTATGTCGCTTTTTTGGGACACATTTTTCGGACTATTTTTAATAAAGGGGTGAGAGATATAAAATATCATAGTCATTAATATAGTTGACAAACTCGATATTTCAAATTTATCAAAAATTAAATATTATATTGTATAAATTTGTATTTGTGCTGTTATTATTAAGTAACTGTAATTATTTCATGCTATAGGTTTTGAAAATCAATGCTCGCTATGATTTAAATATTAGTAAACAGAATCATTACATAATCATTACAAAATAGTATTTACTGAACTTTATCTCAATTCATAAGCGCAGTCGATCTTCACACATACCTAAACATGTAATCAAAATATTATGCGTAATATTTTATTGTAAAAGAAATTGAAGAATTACCGTTGTCAGTGTATTAACTTTTATTTTTGAGGAAATACTTTTTTTTACATAATTATAAAAAAAGGAGTATCACTACGCACTATCAAATAGAAAAAAAATATTTAGCTCTAGTGGGATTTTCACATCCATCGACAAAGTTTTAAAATGTATACATCACAAATTTTAAATAATTATATTGAATTTATTAATATGGCTTAAAGTAAAATATTGTTTAATTGTTCATTGTTTATTGTTAAAGTAAAAAATTATTAAGTTTAATTTCATTTTCCGAAGTATTAGCATATAGAAAAAAGTTTATCGCTTCATATTATAAACGAGTGACTTCTCAATTTACAACAGCTTGCGCATTTAATACCATTTAAGTCAAAAATATTTGTTTAAATATTAGTATCTTGTTTTCGAATCCGTTACTTTAATGTAGTGATATTATATCAAAACAATTTTATTCCCATTTAGTTCAATGTATTAGTGTTTAAATCAATTAGTCGTGTTGTATACTTTTCCTTGGATTTTTTATCAGTTGGTTATTTCAAAACAGAGGAAGAGTCGTGATATTTTACAACAACAACAACAACAATAATAAGAATAATAATTACAATAAACTAAAGTATTAAAGTCTATTGATTGCACTGAAGGAATCAAAATAAAAGTTGCTTCCTAAGATTATTACTTACGAAAAGATACGATGGCAAACCCTAACAAGCCATTGAAACGAAAAACTGGTAAAAGTAAAGTCTATCAAGTTCCTTTTCAAAAGTTTTAGAAAATCATTAAGAACTAAAAGTTATTTTTTATCATCGCTTATAGATAAAAATATAGTAATAAGTAGCGAAACATTTCGGGTATTGATTAAAATGTCGAATTTGGAAAGCAATTATTGTTAGACTGAAATCACATTGTTCTGGTTTATTTGCCAATGAAGTTGTCACCACAAATTAGCTTGTCTCCAAAATATAGCCATCTTGCAGTGTTGCCAACCTTTACGGAGTATAATCTGTTTTCTTGTAAACAGTAATTTTAGGCTTAGAATGAAACAAAATTTCTAAGCCTAACATGCGAGCTGTTTACTAGTTAGGCACTTTTTAAAAAATATATAATGTTCACAAAAAGTAGTTAATTATTTTCCGTTAAGGTTGGCAACTCTGCATCGTGAAACGAACTTTGTTTAAAATTTTCGGTGTAATCATATGGCGTTAATAGTTTTTGTAGAAGGTATTTGAATGTAAGTTTTGTCGTGTTTTAATTTCACAAACGGATTAATAACGTTGTTGAACAGCCATTTCGGAAAAAATATTAAGTTGTTTCTGAAAAAAGCATATAATTCAATTTTTTCTAAAATATATGATCTGGAATATCATGAACTCTCTTTATTCTTATGTTTATATGCAAAGCTCCCAAAATTTACGGAATATAACAAACCACTTTTTACAAGCAGTAACTTTCGTGTTACAATAAGCTATACTTGGTATAAGGCGATCGTTGAAGGAAGATGCTAAGTTAATCCTGGCATTTTTCCGTCTACAGACAGTAATCTTCGTTTTGTGTGAGTAATTTACTTCCAGTGTTCACATGGTTTGTGAATTTATCTTAATTCATATCCTTTAATTGGCTTTATTTTGGATATCGTGAGCATTTGACTTGGTAAGGCCATTATAATATTTCATGGATCATATTTAAGGTAATCAACGGATATTTATTTCAAGTACGATATTAGCAATGTAAGTGAGTTCTGCATTCTGTTACACATACAAGTCAATCAAAAGCGGCCATAGCCATGTAGCAGTACAGAAATAAGCGTGTGGCCTCTTCACCCTATACTTGGGAGAAGACTCAACATGGTTCAGAAATAAATTACATGACTTAAGTTTTATTTTTCATTTTGTATATTCTATATTATAGTGTAAAATGTAAATGAAATTAATAATTATAAGTATAGTGTTATAAAACCTATTTTTTATATTATTTTAATCAAGAAAATATTGAAGGTTTTAATATAATATTTTACATTGAGTATTATATTTTTGTTTTTTAAAGACATTAAAAATTTTAAGCAAATATAATTCCCATCTTCTCATCGTACAGACTTCAAAACTACAAAAGAGAAACGTACCCAGCTTCTTGTTCACAATCAAATTTAATTCAATATAATAATTAAATTATTAGTCAGAATTATATTCCTGCTGTATGTAAAGGATACCTTTACACTAAACAGGTCTCAAGTATGATTGGATTCAGTACATTAATAGTGATTATTTGTACGGAATGAAATGTTGCGCAGGCTGACATTTAAATTTGTGTTCTTATTAGTTTATTTAATAATTCTTGAGAACAATTAATTCAGTTTACAGATTTGTTTGTTTCTCCATAGTTACTGTTAATCATAGGTAATTTCGAATGTTTGTGCTACTTTTCTTATACTTTAACAGGTGGCATCTTCCCCGTGTGTGAGAGGGAAGATGCCACAATGCACTTGCTTATTTAACATAAAATGTTTCAATCCTATACATACTGGGAAATCAGTTAATAAGCATATATAACTAATTAAAGATTGAAGATTATGATATACAAGGTGTCCCTAAAAGGTAGTAATGGGCTTCAATTCTTTATGTATTAGATATAAGTGGGCGATGTAAATTGAAAAAAATGTTCAAAATAAGGTCTGAAAAAAGATTACGAAAAAGCTCCTCTCGTTGATTTTCAAAAAGTTGCATTTTTAAAATTTGTATACGACCCCCATACAAAAAAATCCCAATTAGTAAAATGTGCCCCATGCATTAATAAGGTGGCATACAAAATCTGAGAATCATTTCTTAAAGAGATATGAAGATAAATATAACGCTGACTTAAACCCTTTTCAGTGGCACTCGGGGGGGGGGGGGGGAAGACGACGAATGATCGCATTTAGGAGTCGTACAGAAATTACGAAAGAAATTCCTTTTTTCAACTCTAGCAATAAACTTTTACAGTCAAAATCATGTATAATTCCTGATCACCTTCCTTTAGAGATATCTCTGAAACTTTGTAAGATGAGAGGCTGAAATTTAATGCATTACCTTATTAGTGTATGGGGCACATTTTACTATATAGGATTTTTTTGAACGGGAGTCGTATAAAAATTTAAAAAGTGTAACCTTTTATAAATGAACAAGAATATTTTTTTCTTAACGAAATCTTATTTCCAACCTTATTTTGAAATTTTTTACAATTTGCATTGCCTACTTATGTCTAATAGATAAAGATTTAAAGCCCGTTACCATCTTTTTGGGCCCTATGTTTTCTTCAATATTTTATCCTTTTAAATTTGTCGCTACTAAGCGAAAATATCCTTAAATACGTAGTCTTCCCCCGAATAACCTTAGGGCAAAGTTTCAGATTTAAAGCCCAATCTAGTGAATGTCTTTGAAAACAATGTTTTATAAAAATTACCGTTTGCGAAAGTAGTGAATTACATTCAGTAGATATTGGCAGGTTGTATACGTGCTACTCTTGAACATTGTACTACAAAGAAAATTCAATATTTATTGGAGTAATAATAGCAAGTTAGTGAATTTTATGCTAGCATTTAATTGTCTAGACTCTTTAATAGGGTGATCCAAATACGGTGTTGCTTTTGAGGAACGGAATCTTTGTGCATATGAATATGATGCGATCCTTTCAGAAAAACGTTTAATTTTTAAAATTTTGCATCTTATTTTAGAGCTTTCATTTTGGATAAAATATTATGAATAATGGAAAAATGATAAGGTTATTTATTACAAAAATGTTGTAATATCTGCTGCCCTATAAAAGTTCAGGGTAATACAATTTATCCATGTAGAATTATGGATGCACTTTTCAGCGCACTCTATATTTACATGAAATAAACAATTTACGTAGAGTGCATAATGTGCACTCACAGTCTGAGTTTTCTGCAGATGAATAACTATACCGCATTAGAATAATTCAGAGCATTTACACAGATAAAATATGGTTAAAAATTATCAGAGTAGAAAATACAATCCCTTCTATTACTTCCCGTGGTAAAACGTAAATTATTTTTGTCTAAAATTATGATTTTCCAATTTCTACCCATTAATAAAAGAGAAAATTTAGTTTTATGAAATAATTTCTGGAATGTGACGCAAATTGAACTTCTTGTTTTATGTTTATAAATAAGCCGAAGAACATTAAAAAAGGGTTCTCACTGATATGATGCAATAATTTAGACAGCTATTATTGGAAAAAGTTGAAATCTACGCATACTACATAGAGGCAATTTGTGACTGCTTTTTTAATTGTATTTCTGTAATCTAAAATTACCAAATGTTGATAAAGTTCTTTAATTTGTAAATTTATGGCTGAATTTATTCGGATTAAAAATGCCACAAAATACTTCATTTTCGAGCAATTGCAAATAAAGTAATTCAAATATTCGTCAAATAGTTTGTTTCGACAATTACTGATTAAGTGCAGCAATTTTAATGAGACGAAAAGTGGTAAAAATATTTCAGACACTGCATGGTAATTTCTCTTCCCTAATATAGAATTCATCATCCTCGGAGAAAATTCCATGGGAATGTTTCTCGCAACTAATCAGCACTTAGCAAATAAACGCTCAGTTTTATAAATAATAATAAATACCTAAACATGACATTCAACTCAAGCGAGCATTCACTTTCGACCATACTTTCGTAAGATAATTATAGGTGTACTTAACTCATTACCGTCAAATCTTTTCTTAATTATTTTACCTGAATATTTATTTGCATGTCAGAATGATACTACATAGTACATTATCTGTAATAATTTTATTTGAATAAAGTAACATAGGAGGTAATGTGCGTAAAACTAGCACCCAAAAAATATTTCAAAAATCGAAAAAACAATTTCACTCCAAAATAATCTCAGACCGTGCTACACAGGTGAGGACGGAAGAAGGTTTAACAAATCTTCTAATAAACCTATGCTTAGCCTGTTTTCTCACTTCGTTGCTAAGACAAAGATTCCCAACACTGAATTCCTTGAGTGGCTTTCAAAGATCCGTGCATGAGTTCTAGATTAAAAATTAGAAAAAAGTCCGATTCTACGCCCCTTTTCAACAGGCTACGTAAACTACTTGACATCCGCAATAGTCATAAAAATAAAATTTTAACAGTAAGAATAAAATGAATCGAGATCAAAAAAATCTTTAAGTAGAGAAAGACAAACCAACACCTGCATATAAAAAACCTAACAAGCTTTGACGTTATCACGAGGTCTACGAAGATGACGTCATCACAGGTTTATCTTTACAAAGTAAAACTATTTAAACTTTCTGGTGAATGTTACAATTATTAGAAAATATCTTGAATTAAATATTAAAATTAAAATACCTTTCTTATACAAAATTATTCATTATGATATACTTCCTTATCATATTATCTAAATAGGCATGCTTAAAAACTGCCATTTGTCGTAAAATGAAATGTTTTGTCTCAATTTTCTTGTCCATTATTAAAATTTTGCTATTCATGACAAAATACTTTTATTATTACATTCATGACAAAATACTTTTACACTACAGAAACGTTTAATGCTTTTATTTTGTGAAAATGAAACTTTTAAATATAGGCCTAATGATGACGTCAAAGCTTGGTGACATAGCAGTTGTTAGGCTTTCTTTATCTAGGAGGTGTTGATTAAACCCACATGTTTCACTATTTAAAGTTCAAAAGTAGCTGTGTTAAAGTATAAATGCAGTTTATATGTGCGCGTTTCAGTTAAAACTTAGTTGTACTTGAGAACACCGTATTATGTGTCAGCTGCTGCGAACGTTAAAATAAAACTGAATGTTCATGTTAAATGATTTTTAAAAATGCAAAATATCAAAAATGTATGCCTTGAACAAAGAAATAGTCGCATTGGTGATATTTGAAGTAAATAATTTTGTTGGATCAATCAAATATCGCGTTAAATAATAAAAAGTTGTTTATTAAACAAAATATGAAGAAAAGTTATGTTGGTTCAGTAAAATTACAGTGAGTTCTCACTTATACGCTCTCTCTTTTATGCGCGTTTCTTACGCGGTCCCGACCGGAGACATAGAAAAACAAGGATAATTCGCATTCATTATTTGCTCCACTAGAAAAGCAATTCACTTATTTACGTCTCAAAAGCAAAGTTCTTAGTTCAAAAATAGTTTTCAACGAAACAGATGTTACTTATCGCAAGATTTTTATACTTTTTACTAATTTTAAATTTTAAATTATTTTCTGTGAGAGTAGTCATAGGAGTGGAATAATATTTGGGTACGTAACCATATCCATTTTCTTGATGTCCATCAGGAGTAGTGTAATTCATTAAAAAATAATTAATTAATTAATTAATTAATTAAAAATA
Organism: Cheiracanthium punctorium; assembly: GCA_038373885.1. Taxonomy (NCBI): domain Eukaryota; kingdom Metazoa; phylum Arthropoda; class Arachnida; order Araneae; family Cheiracanthiidae; genus Cheiracanthium; species Cheiracanthium punctorium. The sequence goes on along the minus strand of JAWZYV010015637.1, from coordinate 668,871 downwards.
TAAAAAATTCATTGTATTTTGAAATTTCTCATCTGCATTTTTCAGCGTATATTGGTATTAATTAACAATATCATGTAGTTCAATCACGATCATAGCATCGCTGCCAAACGTTTCGTTTTTATTGGAACATTTTTCAGCACTATTCTCAAACGGTTATATTTTAAATGAAAAATATGGACTTATTTATAGTTAGCTAGGACACATTAGTAGTGAAAAATTTCCGATAAAGGCGGAACGTTTGGCAGCTATGTAATAGCTGTAGCTTTCACGAGCGAGGGGTCCATTAATTATAAAATATGATTGACAATAAATTTTACAACCAATATTTTTAAAAACATTTCAGTTACGTTAAAAGTTTAGCGCTTTCATAATTGTATCTCAGACCCCTAGACTGGTCTCGCATACTGTGCGGCACCAAAATTCATCTTCATTTTTACTCAATTGTGCCAAATGAAAGATCAGTCGTCCCTTGCTTATCGCGGTCCCATGCGTGACCGCGTGGTGATCTCGCTTACTGTATCGCAAGAGACTGGTCTTGCATATTGTGTAACACCAACATGTTTTAATTTTTAGTTCCATGTACGAATTCGTTTATTGCATTATTTTTTCCGTGTGCACTTCGGATTTTAGACAGTTTTCCAATTTTTTTTTTTTTCTCTTTTATTTCACCTATGTAAAGAACATACTTTACCTCACTTATTTTTGCAGGAAATTTTTAGTGCATCGTCCATTTAAGGGACTATTAGCAAATTTAAGTGAAAAAAAATATTTTGATCAATCTGCGTCATGGAATAGTTGAATTATTTACTTTAGAAAATTTTTAACAGGGTATTAGCAATGTTTCTGTGAATTTGCTCAGGAATATTTTGAAGATAAAAACATATTTCTACAAATTTCTAAACGTTTTCACATTTTTTCCAAGACATTTTTTAATAATTTATTACAAAATATTCTTAAAAACTTTTCAGGTACAAAGAGTACCTCAAAAGTAAAAATTTTACAATATTCAAAAATTTTACATTCGTAATGAAAGTAGAACGTCTTCTAGTGAAATTATTCTTTTTCCTGAATCAACTATAAATATGTTTAAATGAAATAAAGTGAGTTTATTTACATAAAAGTAGCATAGAAAAATTGACAGTTTAAGATGTACATTCCAAGTGTAAAAATTCTTGTTACGTATTTTATTTCAGAAGCGGAGCAATATTTAAAGTGGATAAGATTGTTGATCATTTCTGATAAAATCAACATTTTTTAACGAAAACACCCCGACATGAAATTGTAAAATATAATAAAACTTTAAGCATAGTCATAATGCTTTATGTTATGTTAAAACAAAATTAATCAATTCATTGTATGTGCAGTAGAATATCTTAATTCCCAAAAGCAAACTGTTTATCTTTTTTTGGACCTATAAGCGTGATTGTGTTTAAGTAAAATACAGCACATTGTATGAAATTTTGAGTATATTAAAAAACATTGCTTTTATAATCTAAAATTTTCTTTCAAATGAAAGTCTCAGTATATTCTAAAAAGGGAGCAAAGTGGACGATTATGTTGTATCAATACGACAGTTTAGAAAAAAAAAATCCTACAGAAACTTTATATTCCGTATAATATAAGATGGAAAGAATTACCATAAAAAAGTGTCCCCATCCCTTTTATGCTGCATTATCTTTGTCGTTATTTACCCTTCCTTCTTTTGTACTTCTCTATTAATCGATTCCTATCCCCTTCTGCTATTTCTTTTATATTTTCAAAAATTGCTTGCTCCGTTCAAATGAATCTGCGCACCATTATAAGAATTATTTATTTACAAGCATAATGTGTAATGTTTCCTTAGATATTTAGATAACACGCTAAGTGGCTAAATATGCATGAGATGAGGCTATTTTATCTTTAAGTTTGAACAGAAACGAAGTCCCCCCCCCCCTAGCTTTAAGTTGTCGTGTATGGGAGGGAAATCATAGGTTTTACTACAGTAAATCCATTGTATAATACTTCCATAATAATTTATTCGCATATATTATGTACTGAGGTATTCTAAATAATAATTATTTAAATTTAATCCGCATAATTTATAAATACTTTTAATCCATAACATGTTTAATGCAATCTAAAGGATTCAGTGTTCTTATCATTCTATTGAGCAGACATGTATCTCCTTACCCTCATGCATAGCTGCCAACTCTTCCGGTTTTTTCACCACTAATTTTTACTCACGAGTTTGCTCTTAAAAATTAATTCCAAAATTTTATTGTAAAATAAGACTGTATGAAGATAGTGGTGAAAAATCTTCCGGAAAATTCGGAAGAGTTGGCAGTTATGCCCTAATGGTTACTGAACAATTTCGTCTCTCAGATTCATTTTCCAATCATGCTCAAGAAAAACCAATTTTTTTAAAAGCAACAAGCCGCTTATTAAATGCGTGTAAGTGTTGAGACAAACCTGTGCGAGGGCATCTGCCTGAGGGCGGACACTTTGGACGGAGGACAGCCCAAAATTCCAGAACCTTGGACACTCACACTTTAGCCACCAACTATTATGAGTGTCTTATCTACTCAGCCATGGTGGGGCACACGCTGGCTTCGGCTGGAATCAATCTGAAATCATGCTTTTCCATTAAATCAATCTGGAATTATGCTGGTTGATGAAAATTCTCAAATTGTACTTTTTGAAATATCAGTTTTATCCATCTCATAATCTTAATAAGTGCGTAAAAACATTATTATTTGCGTAAAACATTTGAAACATAAAATCTTGCCATCCTCAAACAATAAATTCAAACTAAGCAATTTTTGAATACAAAGCTTTTATTTGTGACCTCTTCCAAATTTATCAAGAACAATGTTGCGTGCTTTAATATCATCAGATGACAGGGAGCGGGTTGTTCATGATGCTTTTCACTACATGCTTCGGGTGAAAAAGATAACATTTTGAAATTTACTTTGAACTGCTTTGTTTTTACTCAGTCGCTTTTGAAAAAACCATCGCTCAGACTTCACCAAAAACGCCAACTTATACAGAACACACCACTTTTTTAAAGTAAAAACCTTATTGGCTTAAAATACAACAAATGTTCTTGAATTCAGGATGCATTCTGGTAATCAATTTTAAAAAGTATTTTACAATTTTGCTGCTAGAAAAGTGGTAAATTGTATTCCGTAAAGGTTGGCCATTCTGGTTCACGTTTTCATAAGGGAAAAGTTCAGATTATGTGTTTTGAAATTATTATTTTGTACTATTAATATACAAGTTAACAAACTAAGTGTCAAGTAAAACTTTCAAGCAGAGACTACAAGGGTAAAAACTTTTATTCTTATAACAATAGATAAAAGAGCTGAGCACTTATTTTGAAAAATATTTTTACTTTTTCCTTACAGGAGATTCGGAACTCGGGTCAATGTTATCAGATTTGTTATCATATGCACTTGAGTAGAAGGTTTCGTTATTTTTTAGTTCCTAAAAATGTGCAGTGATTTAGATATTAATATTTTATTAACTGGCCTAAGCATCAGAAAACGAGAAAGATTCATTAGGAAAATTCTTAAATTGCAAATCTGTAGACTGATATGAGGGAGATAAACTTAGGTCATAACTTTGCTTACTTGTCTTCTATTCGAGTTTGAATATGCAGTTTCATATATCATAACTTCACTTCGAAGCCACACGTTTTCATACAAAGCGAGAGGCAACCAGAAGTGTCCTGAAGAAACTTTAAATTTAATGATTAAGGGGAGTTGCAACCTTTAAACTTTCAAGATATCAAAAAACTATTATTGCATTTTTCAAAAAAATTTGAATCATTCTGAATCGTATGCTTCAAACTACATGAAAATATTCTTATTAGAAAACGAGTAATTGCATGAAGAAAATGTGGATGCAATGGAGTTTAAAGAGGGGATTTAAAACTTTGAACGCGTTTTCCTCAAAACTGCATTTTTGTGACTCGCGCGCATGATTGTAAAAAAACTTATGCAGATATCATACACCTAAATAATATTTTTAATTTTAAATTTTTCCCCCTCAGGGTTCAACAAAAAAAGAAAATGAAAAAACTCTAGCTTTCATCACATGATAAACAGGTGTAGGTTATAGACATTAATAACATGTACTTACCCAACAAGTTTCAAGATAATACCAGCATACGTTTTTTTTTTTTTTTACAATCATGCGCGCAAGTCGCAAAAAGCAGTTTTGAGGAAAACGCGTTCAAAGTTTTAAATCCCCTCTTTAAACTCCATTGCATCCACATTTTCTTTTGCAATTACTCGCGTTGTAATAGGAATATTTTCATGTAGTTTGAAGCATACGATTAAGAAAGATTCAAATTTTTGAAAAATGCAATAATAGTTTTTTCGATATTTTGAAGGTTTAAAGGTTGTAAAAGTAAATAATTTGAAAAAATGACCTAAAAAATTTCATGTTCCGTTTAGAATTATCGTACACTCCAAAAGAGCAGAGCCAATAATATTATTTTAACTTTCTAAATAGCTTTGACACCAACATTGAAAAGGTTGCGTGCAAGGGCATTACCCTCTAGACTAGAAAGCATTACGACTAAGGCATCACAGTTTTGATTTCAGAAAGTATATCTCCCTCTAGACTAGAAAGCCTTACGACTGAGGCATCACAGTTTTGTTTTCAGAAAGTATATCTATTTTAAATTTGTGGTGAATTCTCTCACTCATAAAACATTTTAATGATTTAAGATAAAAAAATTAATTTTACAACAAATGACAATTTTTATCTTTAAGATATTTTCTAATATTTGTAGAAACCACCAGAAATTTTCAACAGTTTAACATTTTAAAGTAACAACTGTAACACTACAGTATAAATCAAGTGATAATTTCAAAGCTTCAGTTGTTAGGGCCTTCTACGTCTAGAAGGTGTTGGCAAGAGCCAGTTACCGCCTTCCGATTTGTAGCAAATATATCCTTAGGTATCTGTGTTTGTCAGTGTGCATCTGTGCTTTAATATTTTTTAACTGGGTACAAGTTTTTCTAGTCAGCCTTAGCAAATTACAGGGAAAGAAAAATAATGTTCAACATTTTCATTGGAAATGAAAGAAGTGTGCTGTTTACTCTGTTCAACTAGTTATAAGGTTGTTTTTATGAATACATCCTCTATAATCAGCATTCTTCAAATGTGCGGATTGCCACCAATTTTAATGTTTAGACTATACACGAGATGCGTTCAAGATATTGCAGAAAATAAAAATTAAAGCGAAAAAATATCCAGTTTTGCAATTTGAATGTCACTTTTCATACATAAGCAGCCGTTTAAAAAAGAAAATGATGGACCAAGATTCTATAACTAATTTCAAAATTTGTTTACCAGTTTTTCATCATTAACTGATTAGTCTGGTTGGTTTTATTTGTTAAATTTGCCTTTTCCATGCAAAGCGCCATCTGTACGGAAATCTTAACTGCAACTAGGCTGTACTTATTGCCATACCCTTTAATGGTAATAATCGCAATACTTCAGTCATCCTATTACTTTAGATATTACTTCTAGTGTTAATAAGTTCCTTACATAACGCATTTATCCGTTTCTTTTCTATTATTAAAAAGTTAAATATTTCTATGTTTCTGAATGCATTGCCAACGAAATAATTGAGGGAATATCGAAAAAATGTAGTTTTCTGACTGAAACTAACTAAAGTTAATGTCCAGTATTGTTGTAGTATGTGTGCTGTTTCAATAAACTAATCAAACTTATTTTCTTTTCAGTGTAAGAAGACACAGACTGTCTCTAATGGAATCTTAACTCAAAAGTAGTACTTGGGACAAGAATGAAATCGAAAACTTGCTTTCTTAATCTATTCAGATAAATTAGTTTGTAAATATAACTACAATGTTGTTTAATAAAAGTAATGTTTTTAATTTTTATGAATTACTTGATTTTTTTAATTAATATGCGATTAAAAATTTATTTAGCTCTCCTCAAGAGTTGTTAATTTCACATGTATTCACTTGTGCTTGAAAATTTACTTAGAAAATCAAATATTTCTTTTTTTTTAAAGATGACAGACACAAAATACACAGCTTTGTTTACTAAGGTAAATATGAACAACACCTTTTTAAATCACGTCGTTTTAAGCAAAAAGTATTTTACAAGTTCGAACGACACAGACTTTTTAGAAAAAGGAACTACTTTCAAAATAAAAACAACCAGAAATATTGTTGAACTTTTTTAAAAAATTAAACTACAGGTGGCTTATACACACTGTTCCCCCTACCTCAAGATTAAATACCACAGGATACGATACTGCATCCTGGAGATAAAGCAATTTTGCTAAGGCGCTCTATTAACACCAGTTCAGTTCAGTTGCACACTGCTCTCCTAAGCCTTTGTTGCTACTAATCATCGAGTTGAGCAGCAGCTGTGTGATTATGTAGTGTGGCTGAACTAACGTACGGCAATGTACACGTCTTCGTGTCGCTGAACAAAGTACATCAATGTACAAGTCTTCGCAAAATATGGTATGTTAAGGGCGGTAGTTTTAACAAATATAAAAGTATTATTTTGAATGTCACTTTATGTGAATAAGCAGATATGTCATTCACCATAGTCTTTATCTTAATTACCTCAAGAAGAATTTTTTATTCTCCTTATCTAAATCTGTGACCTATTGGAAGATTCTAAAAATACGTATGTATGTGGGATCCTCTATCTTGCCCCACCCATCCTATCGCACGCCCAACCCCCTCTTTTCATTTATGTTACCGAAAAAAATTATCTGGTGAGATTTTAGCTTTACGGTAAAGGAATCGAAAAAAAAACCACTAGCAATTTTTTACGACTTTTTTCAGTAACATGAATGAGACATGGGAGGAGAGGGGGGGGGGGGGGTTGTGCCAAAGTGTAGTTAAAACGAATACGATAGAGGATCCTGGCTCCTACGTCCATACATTGTTAGAATCAATCAGCTAAGTCACTGATTTAGGTAAGGGGAAAATTAAAAATTGTTTCGTTGTGATAACTAAGATGATTTCTCTCTCCATCAATACATAAAGTTTAATTAAAGTTTCCTTATATTTTACGATTCTTTTCCAAGTGTGGAGGTTCAGTCCCATTCACAAATACGCCCATATTGCTTATTTCATTTAAGTTGGTGAAAAAGATCAAAATTTCTGTTATTTTTCTGTAAAATTAAAATTTCACCAGAAATTTTTTATAGTTTTTTATTTGACTTCCACCAAATATTAGTAAAGGAAGTAGATACCGGAGATAAAGCTTTTATGCTACGGCGCTCCATGAAAATCAAAACTTCAGTCAGTCAGTCAAAGGAAGTAGACCCCTGCATAATTTTACGTTGCCGAAAAAATCATGAAAATTTTCTTATTCTTTTGTGGCTTCTTATTTGACTTACAGACAAAATTTAAAAGGAAGAAGCGCCGTCTAAACGAAAAAATAAAACAATAAATTAAGCAAATCAAGCAGTAGCTCCACGTTGAAAAGTTTCTCTCTCCAATAATATATAAATCTTAATAAGCTTTCTTATGTTTTCCCTTTGTAACGGATTTTCAGTCCTACAGTACTTGCCCCACTCAGAAATACACGCGTTAGCTTATTTTATTTAAGTTGATGTAAAAAAAGCATGAAAAATTTCTGGTGATTTTAAGAAAAAATGCCCTTTTTTGTAGAATTAAAATCTCATCAGAAATTTTATATGGATTTTTGTTTAAATTACACACAAAATAGAAAAAGAGGAAGCGCTCTGTGAAAAAAATGAATGAATGAAACTAATTAAACACTAGCTTAAGGCCGCAAAGTTTCTATTTCCATTTTTTCATAAACTTTAATAAGCTTCCTTATACTTTACATTTATAACTGAGAGAAGATTCTTGTAAAGTGTGCATGTCCGGTTTATGCTTAACTTGCTCCACCCGCAGAGACGATAGTTTTGTTACTTCATTTAATTTGAAGAAAAATGTCATATAAAATGTATGGTTTTTTTTTTTTAATTTAAGGAAAAGGAATGGGAAATTTTTAGAAAGCGTTCTCTGTTAAAAAAATAACCGAAAGACAAGCCAAATGTACACTAGCTACAGCTTTTCACTCATTTTATTACTTTCATTTTTTAATTCAAACGTTTTACGGGACATTTCCAATAGAAATTCTTATGTTTTTTATTGAAATACCCTTCACATCCAGTTGGAATCCACGCAACAAATCAACACCTCTTACATATAGAAAGCCTAACAACTGACGCTTTGAGGTCATCACTAGACCTTCGAAATGACATCACAGTTTTACTTTCACAAAGTAAAACTATTTAATATTTCTGGTGAATGCTACAAATATTAGAAAATATTTTAAATAAAAAATTAAAATTAAAATTCCTTTCTCATACAAAATTATTCATTCCGATCTATTTTTAATCATATGATCTAAGTAGTTATGGTTAAAATCTGCCATTTGTCATAAAATTATATTTTTTCTCTCAAATTATTAAAATATTGTTATTCGTGATTAAATTCACCAGAAACTTTTTATACTTTTATTTTGTGAAAATAAAAAAATTTAAATATAGGGCTAACGATGACGTCAAAGCTTAATGACGTAAGAGTTGTTAGGCTTTCTTTATCCAGGAGGTGTTGAACAAATTCGGCTTCTTTAGTTATATTATTGAAAAACATCTCCCAGCATGTATGACACTCTGGGCAAGCTCTTTTTGCACACATTTAAAGATTATTTCCGAAATCTCTCTGCATTAGGAATTATTATAAATAAATAAATAACTGAAAGCTAAAGGAAACGACCTGTATTGCTAGATTTATGCTGTTTAACCAAAAACTTCTAACAGCTATTTCAAAAATATTGAACTTTCATGAATAACTTTTATAATTGTGCGTAAAAGATTCTTCTAATAACTCATTTAAAAGAAACCAGTGCAGCTTTTAAGACATTCAAGCTTAGATATTAACTTAATAATTTTTCATCAAAAGATAATCGAAAAGTCAGAAGAATGCATAAAACTACTTATTTCATCGGTTATATTCTAGCCAGGAAAAGGAGGAGAAATATCTAAAGAAAAACAAACTCTTTCCAAAAAACAAAGTAATCGCAGTTAACAATTTTTTTTTGAACGCTTAATTATTTATAAGGTTTCTCTGACACAAATTCTACTTTACCTTTAAACATTGCTCGTTGCAATTATTTACGCCGAAAAGAGGCATCTGCGCCGTCTAATAGTCATTATAATAAAGGCCGCAACTGCCAGATGAGTCATTACCCTAACGTGTTACGAGCTCATTAAAAAGATACATAATTTTGCGTGTACCCGTACCTAACCTGCTAACCATTCGAATCGCAACCATTTACACAACGATGTAGAGGAACAACTGGATATACTAAAAATGTAGCCGTTTCCATTAATCGAGTTAACTACCATGACCTTTGGAATCGCATGCCACAGAGCTAAAGAACGGAATGTTGTTGGTAGTTAAAGCGAGCGATGGCAACATTTGCACTTTTCCGGACCATTCGGGCAGTCTATGCAGTTATTCTTCTACATCGACGCATTTTCATAACAGTTTCAGCAGATGCCAGTACTGATAAAAATACTTCTCACATAAATTTTACAAATAATTGACAATTTTAACTGGAAATTAAATGCAAAAAAGTAGAAGATTCTGGTGTAGTTAAGCCATCCTTAAGTGAAATAAAATTTGATTAATGCAGGAATATTTTTGCCGTCGACAGTCAAAATTTCCGAGTCGTGTTTCCTCATAGCGAGGACACCACCCATTAAAGGGTTAAAATAGTGTCAGCAAAGAGATACAAAGCAAACTGAAATCAGTTTTGCTATTTCTTTCTTTAACATCTTTTTTAATCAATTTCTGTTGCAGAAAAAGGCAAAGAGAAAAATTCAATTATGCCTATTCTTAAACTATTGCCCTTATTATAAAAAAATAAATTTCAGATTTTGGTTACCCATTGGTTTTCAAAGCGGAAATAATATAGAACTTTCCTAAAACGCGCGCACGTTAGAAAGATATATATATATAACGTTGAATTACAAACCACACTTTGCTTTTACAAACCGAAATGGCTCATCATACAAAACTCATCATCAAATCATAGCTGCCAACTACTCCGACATGCAATTAACCACTTTTTGTAAAATCAAACATTTTAAGCAATTTTTTTATATTAACAATTACATCCTCGGTCGTTAAATACTAATCTCTAATTTAGTAAGAAAATTCCTGTTTGAAAAAAGTGGTTGGTTACATACTGGAGTAGTCGGTAGTTATGTTATATGTTACAGAAAATGTTCTAAAAGTTGGAAGTATAGAGATAAAATCCGTTACAGTAAGTCCATAAGAATTTTATTAATTAATTGAAGAAATTTTACGAATTTTTTTATGAGAATCTTATTAAAATTTTCAGAGAATTACAGCATGTATATTTAATTTTTACAAATCAAATTGAAAATTAAGAATTTTAGATACCGAATAGAACTCTTTGTTTAAATTTTTTTCTGTCTGATAGACATGTTTAAGCGGTGTGAAGACGCAACATTTTGAAGAAAATATTTCATGCCAAAGAGTATTGAGACAAAATTAAGGAGTGGGTGGGGGACGTACCACCTGTGCGCCAGGTCCAAACACCTCCTGATAAAAAAAAAGCCTATTAACTTTTACGCCACCAAGAGTTGGCGTCATCACTAGGCCTACACGTAAAAGTTTTATTTTCACAAAATAAAACTTTAAAATTTCTGGCGTATTTACTCACGCAAAACAACATTTTAATGATTTGAAATCGGAAATTTAATTTTACGACAAATGGCAGTTTTTAACCATAACTAATTGGATAATATGGTAAGGAAATAGATCATAATGAATAATTTTGTATAAAATAGGTAATTTAATTCCAATTTTTAATTTAAGATATTTTATAATATTAGTCGCATTCACCAGAAATTAAAAATTTTGATGACGTTACATCTTTGGTTGTTAGGCTTTCTTTATGTAATAGGTGTTGCCCGCCCCTGAGTATAAGTCTGATGAGTCATTGACTGCAACTTAGACATCATAAGTATTTGAAAAATTACAGAAATTAAAACATACGTCGCACACATCAATAATTATTCTTTTCATTTTAGCAAAAAACAACCCATTTTTTAATACTCTAATGTATTAGTTTTATTACATTAAAGAAGAGTAAACTTAACATTATAGAGCTTTTTAAATAGTCACTTAAATGAAACAACCACACTCAATGTGCATTCTGGTCTGGACAAACGCTTGTCGGTTTGAATTAAGCAGATATTCCCCTAACCTGCAATTCAAGTCAACAAGTACTCCCTAAGAACAAATTTCTTTCGAAAAGTAGAGTCCGCACTCTTTAATTATTCATTCTTTAAAAGAAGCAAAGCATGAACTGTGGAATTTATGCATCGCATAATTTTAAGAGACGCTGAAAACAACAAATGTAATTCCAACTAAATCCTTGATGAGAAAAATAAAACATTTGACGAACACTGGACGTCCTAAGTAATTGCCCATTACAATCATAACATGAACATTACTCCACAACCCGTTTCTTTGATTATGCTAAAATAAACTTGCTTTCTTATTAAATAGCAAAAGTTAAGCAGTTGTTGCTTGTTGCTTTAATATGTAATAAAGCTGCTAAGTTACTGCTTACTATGAAAAGTTTACGCCAAAAAACTGAATATTTACAACGTCACCTTCGATTTCGGGTTAACACTTTTTCAAAATAGAAATCCAATACCCCTTACTTTTGAAAAAAAAAGAATGGTAATATATATATATATATATATATACGAAATTTTTCGCGTTAACGTTCAAGTACAGTATTCAAGGGAATTCCATCTAATATATTCTTAAAAAAAACAATATATCCATAAAATCCGGTAAAATTAATAACAGTTTGAAAATGAAATCCTTACATAACCTTTATAATAAGGGAGAGTTGGAAGGGATAAGACATTTTTAACAAAAATATCTTACAAATCATTTTCTACTTGTACAACTTTGAAAGTTTCAAAATAACATCTTTAAAAATTTTAACATGCTTTAAAAACATAAATTTGATGGTAATTATTAAAGTCTTCGTTATATAGTCAAATTAAATTAGTAAGAAAAACTTCCCAACTTTCTCTTACGTGAGGGAGAGATAGGACATTTTTAAAAGTTGAAATTTATGCAAACGTAAATTTCGTTATATATCCGGGGGGAAAATTACAAAGACAGTGTATAATTTATGTTCCTACGGTTTATTGCATATTATAACTAATATTTGCCTTACAAATTGTCCAAATCAAATGAAAAGCTTACACGGGCACGAGTAGCTCCGTCATCCGCCTTTCCTACACTAAAATTCGCGGTAATATTTTCTTTATCAATGATGGAGCAGTCCGGTAGAAGGATAATTTTCTTTTTTTTTTCTGCTCAGCACTTTTCCACCTTAACTGTCCCATCTCTGCCTTCCTGCCTTTACGTAACAAATCCATAAAATAAGTTATTGCTAAAAAACATGCTGTTTTAGGCTTCACTATTCTGCTAATTTATAAAAGGTAACTATTAAAAAAGGTAACATCTATTGCCCATCCCTCCTGAATATCCCTTAATCTCCCCTACATATATTTCCATTTAACGCCAATGTTTGAAAAGTTAAACATTCACATCACATTAATAATATTTAGTAAACGATAACATGACTAAATGTACTCATCACTGTATAAGATATGAGCATTTGCTTTCATTTTGTCTTTCGAATGAATAAATAAAAAATATATATACTCCAGTGCTTAATTTCGTTTAACATTCATTGGGACAAAGAGTTATTAACAGCAATGGAATTTGATAGCTGAAGTAATTCATCATGCCAGATGAAACTGTGCCACGTATTAAGAAAATCTTTCATTTTCCTTCAGAAACCACGTTATCTAGTGATCGGTACACGGAACGATAAATTTAGATTAATTTTACTATCAACTGAATCCGAACCGTTCAACTTCTTCCCAGCATATACTTACAAAAGGCATATCAGCGACCACTTTTTTTCTTTTATGTGACTTTTTTGTGTGAAGTTTACCAAGTTAAAAAATACATTTAATCAATTTTAAGTAACCAAAGCGTATCACAATTATTTTCTTATAAAAAAAAAATGTTTTCAAGTCACTTCAAATGAAATTTTACGTGCAGCTAACTTCGAACAAAATAGTTACATTTATTTTGCAACATAAGCAAAGTAAAATATAAACTTAGTTTAATATATACTATACATAGCTACCAACTCTGCTGACTTTATCAGAAAAGTTTCCTCTACAATTTTTAAACAGCTCTATTTTACATTAAAATTTTGGATTTATTTTAACTTTATATTGTTTAGTAGAAATTAGGTCGGAAATTTGAAAAAAAAAAATCCAATCAAAAAGGGGTTAGACAAAATTTGCTAAAGAACAAAATGTACATTAAACAAAGGAAACTAAAAGCAGCTAATTATCATCGCAAAATAAAACTGCCTTAAATCTCTAACGATTCTCTTAGCTGTGAATGTCATGGCTGGGAAATTCTGCCTCCAGTGAGTTGGGAACGTCATACAGGATTTCAAAGAAGTTTTCACCAATTTCGCAAACCTTTGTCTTAAAAGATTGTAAACCGAGACCACATTTGATGACAGTGTTTGTCAGGTATACGCCTAATTCTTCTGAGAATGACATTGTGTTAATGGGACAGGATATCATAGTTTTTCCTGTATATCGCCAGATTTGACTAACGCAGGAGGTAATAGGAAGCACTACCGTGTTTTATCCTCCAGCTGAGCTCGCTCTGAAACTGTAATTTTTTTCAAATGTACTTGCGGTACAGACCACATAAATCTGATATTTTTTAAGAAATGCAATCAAATATGTTATAAGCAAATATAGAGTTAGCCTCTTGTAAAAAATCATTCCTCGTCTACACATTTTTATTATATAGAACAAGTTGCAACGTATACACATATTAGAGTTTCAAAGTGAGAACTTGAAATTAACTCTCAGCATACATGCAATGTCCGTTTAAAATATCAATTCCAGTTGTTTTTTAGAATGTCCACTTATAGTTAGCCAGCGAATAGAAAAAAAACACATAAATATTAAGACTAAACATGTACGATATTTTAAACTAATCAGTTTTAATGCTTTTTTCGTTTTAATGGCCTCGAATAGCCTAAGGGTGAAAAAACGGCTAAATGATTATATACCATTATTGCAGTTGCACTACGTTATAAGATTTAGTATTCAAACGCCCTTCTCAAATCTATATAAACATAGTATGCGCCGGTCGCATACAGATACATTTTCTCGTACTAGATACAGAGAGCTGGGAGGGGAAAACTCTGCCCTCATAATGAAAATTAACGCCCACATTGAAATAATTTGTTCCAAAATATCAGCAATAAACAATCAAAATGAATTAAATCTAGACAGTTTAGTGATATTATAAAAAAGAAAACCAGGTAATTCAGAAAAAGGACACAACTCAAGAAACACATTCAAAGACCATACGGGTTATCGAAACAGAGGATGAGATATAATCTCATTTCTGGTTACTCTTTTCTTAGAGTTACTGACGCGTACTTCTGTAACGATATCTAAGTAGTAGGTTTAGATTGAATGATCGTTACACATTTTCCGGTTGCCTAAAATTGGATAACGACGGATACTAACGTAAGCTTAAAAAGTATTAGGTTGAAACGAAAGTTTTCCGCCACTGGAAGTATTGTCTGCACAAGCAGTTCGCGTTGGTGTCTATGCCAATATTTTGTCAAACGATTTTTGTTATTTGAAAGAAAAAGACTTGTTTTAGAGCACTGTGTTGTGAAATCTGTAAAACAATATCTTTATGATTAAGTATAAGGTGTCTGAAATGGAACTATCACGCTACCAGATTGAACCATCATTTACTCTCAGTTCTGTTGCAAAAAGTCAGCTACAGAATGACACCGAATCATGTGTACAGCTTACGGTACTACTGTTGTATCATACGACATTGTGAAGATTTGGTACCGAAAGTTCAAAAACGAGGACTAGAACATTTAAGAAGCAGAGCGCTCTAACCGGCACTACTGATGCTGATGAAGCCCGCCTACGAGAGTTTGTGGAAGAAGATAAAATATTCATCCACTCGAGAGCTAGCTAAAAGAGTTAGACTTTAGTACCATGTCCATTAGTCGCGCAAGGCATCGTATAAACTTGACATATAAGATGAATCGCTCGGTACCGCATGAGCTGACTCAAGCAAATCTGGCGGAAAACTTTCGTTACAACCTGATAGTTTAAGATATTTAACCCGTTCTCGACCAGCATCCCGTATGCGCCACGCAGCAATTCCATTCTTATTAACTGAGCGCCGCGTACGCGTAATCTGAAAACTGGCCGATATTTTTCAAATTTTCAGTACTACTAGATGGCGTTAAAAGGTAGCGGTTTTCATAACCTGAAAATTTTGAGTCATTATACTGAAATGCCGATTTTACATGATGTTTTTTGTAAGATGTTTGTACTTGAAATTTTGGTGTCCATTTTACTTTTTACTTCGAAGCTGGAAACACATTAGAAACAAAATAATACTTGCAGTATTAAGTAAGTTAAAAATCCTGGGGATAGTTACTAAATATAGTGGGAATAGTTGCTAAAAATCCTGGGGCTGATGGCGTCAGACACCCTGTTCCGGAGTGTTCGGTCCCGTGATTGCGGTTTTTTCTCCACGCTCTGGTCCTCAACGGGTTAATATTATAGTAATAAATAATTATGCTTTGTTAACAAGAAAAGCAGAATAAAAGTAACTAGTAACTGAAAATATACTTTTCATTTAAGCTATATTAAATCGTCAATAAATGATAATATAAAAGGTCGAATGAAATAGCTTTGTTCTGAACTTTACGTGAACATTAAAATGTACTAATAAAATTTGTGGAATTTATGAGATACAAAATAATTAATTAAATTACTTTTAGCGTTTTCCCTTAATTTTATATTGGATTTTAGTTTAGACGCATATTTGACAGTTTTTAAAAAACAACATTTCAATGGCTTAGATTAATTTGTTGTAATAGTAATAAAAATGCATTACATAATCGAAACACAATAATTCCCCTTAAGTAAACTTTAAAAATTATTTTATTTATCCGATCATAAAATAAATTAAACAAAAGAATAATTTTAAAAAAACCACATTATTTATGTTATTCTATTTCATGCAAGTGATACTTCTAACAAAAAGAAATGCTATGTTCCTCAAAATGCATTTACTAAATCTGAAGATATTTTTAAAAAAACATATGAAATAATGAAAGAAATAGTGGCTGGAAATGTTTTCTTTAGAAAATTGAATTTATTTCCTCACTACAAAAAGTCTTAAAATAGGTTTTCCCAAACTTATTAAAATCAAAGAACGATTCAACAGGGAAAACGTGTTTTTACGACTGGAGTTGGAAGTCAAACATTTTATTAAAAATGGATCTCTCCTCAGTTGAACTTCATGATATTTTATTAATAATATTTTAAGGAATAAAAGCCCCTTGAAATGTGTTTTTTGAGTGAAAATTGAGAGAAATCAAATCTTTCAACAATGCTTTATAATTTTTTTTATTATCAAGTCACATTTCATTTTGAATAAAGATATAAAATTCTTGATATAATGGAAAATAATTTTTATGTCTTCTGTATTCTGTGGCGACAAGGCTCAAATTAATTTTTATTGTCTGTAATAAAGTGTGTCATCAAACATTACATTATTTGAACATTTTTCTCGATTCATACATTAAAAAGTCTTTTTATCGCTTAAGTTTCATTAATTGAGTAGATATTGTTAATAGTGCTTTCAATAAACTATTTTGATAGCATTGTTTTTTTTTAATTTCATTCAACGATTTTTATGATGTTTTTCAGATACAGCTATAAATGTTTGCTTTTACGCTTTGCTGCATCACGTTTATCATTGTGTTATTTATAAAATATAAACTGGCTTTATTACTCGCTTTACTCGCTTAGTTTATATTTTATAACTAATATTTATATTAATTTATAAAATATAAACTAATTATAAATATTTTATAATTAACTTGATAAAACCTTAAATCAATCCTCAGAAATCCACTTCTTTTTCTGAGACTATACATGCAACTTCATCGAAACGCTATACAAATAGAAATAAGAGAACTATTTTTTTTCTTTTTTTTTAAGAAAGGAATTACAAACTTCTTACAAATTAAAACTTCTTCTTACAAATTCTTCTTACAAATTAAAATCAAGGATCTCTTTTTTCAATCTTTTAAAATTTAATTTGGATATTTAGGAAACACTTTACAATGCAATGAAATTTAGTGAACACTCGTTTTACTTTTTTCAAAATATTCTTTTTATATTTATTTTCTTGTAACACGAATCAACACTTCTTTATGTCTGGACACTACGACTTTTATTTTCCATTCCGCAGAATTAACCACAAAAAGATTATAAATGTTAAGCAAAAGCACGCAATTGATATATTAAATTACATAGTATAACATAAAAAAAACTCCTAACACAGGTTCTACTGTATATTGATTAAAAAGCACATTAAATTAATTAAGAAACAAGTACAGTGTCATATATATACTGTTTCATGTGCTTTAATTAATATTTCATATTAAAATATGACAACACTGTTATTGTTCAAAGATATTATTAATAATAAGAACATGCATTCTTACTGTAGTTCAAAATGGCTGAAGCACTAGAGCCCACTATACATACGTCATACTAAAACAAACATTTTACAAGCAATACATCATAGAGTAAACAGGTTAAGTCATAACTACGTAACTGAAATTACTTTTTTGTCTAGTAACTGTACTGAAATTGTATTTGCTTCTACAAAACATTCTGAAATACATTTTCCGCGATTTGAATCGGGATATTTCTAGCTTCATGTCGAATTTTTTTATAAAATTGATACTTGAAATTTTGGTGTCCATTTTACTTTTTACTTCGAAGCTGGAAACACATTAGAAACAAAATAATACTTGCAGTATTAAGTAAGTTAGTTATGATTCATTCTGGCTATATAGTAAAATAATTTATTTTAAAAAGGAGTTATTTGTGTCATGATACAATTTACATTATTTTTCCGTTGAATATTGAAGCAAAATTTTCTACAGATATTATTATTAGACAGATAATATTCGCAACCCTGTTTTGAAATAGAAAAATTAGCTTTAGAATTACAATATTATGCAGTAGAATTTCCCCGCATAATAGTCGCATCTTCGCTTTCACCATGAAAAATTGGCAAAAATGTGCTATTATTACGCGAGTTCAGACTTACATATGTCAAATTGGTAACCCTTGTTTTGTCAACCAGCCTGCAATAATTTTCACCAACCAGCCTTCTGGTTCGTAAAGGTGTCAATTATGATAGGTGCCAAAAATTATTATACGAAATATAGAAAAAAATACATAAAAAATACAATTCATACATTTTCTTCTAGGTTCAAGCTTCATTTTGAAAATAAAACTACCGTATATTGGGAGCGTTGGTGACTCACTCACAGATGTCCCGCAGCGTAAGCTTTAAAACCCTCCGAGTGCCTTGGAAAATGGAAAGAGTTTAAAGTTGGTTCCACTGTACAACAACTTTTATGCAGTTTCAGTATTAGAAACATTCATTTTTATTAGAAATATTAAACAAGCTCTACTTTTTGTAAGTTCTAAAGTTTAAAGGTAGCTGTTGTGTGTTTTAGTTGATGTAAAAGGTAGTGAACTTAGTTACTACATGACTTAGTTACTGATGTACTGAAATGTTACTTAACGTCTTTACCTTGCAGGAATTCAAATAGCCAATCTGCTTCGCTCTTTAACACTAAATAATTATTTTTTTATAGTTTTAAGATATATCGCCGGCTTTTAAAATTAAAACTTTTGTTTAATGTAGCTTATTAAGATAGTTTATCTAGATGAGGGCATATTCGAAAATTTAGGGTCAAATTTATGTTGTGTTGTGTTAAGGCAAAGCTACGAGGCCTGTCTGATTAGGGAGGGGGCCTTAGACGGAGCAAATTTATGAACATTATATTTTCATAAGTTAGGTTGCATTTTTAAATTAATTTAAGATAATTTTTCTTTAGAATTTTATATCAAGGTCTTTCCATGAATTTTTCTATTGTTAAATAATCAAAGTATTTTTAAAATAATTTAGTTATTATTCATTGGAAAATAGCAAAAATGTTACTTGCAGAACCTTCTGATAAAAACATTATGTTTAAAGAAATGTAAAGGATCCCCTCTTTTCTTTATCTTATTATTATCATATTTGGTCTTATTATATATCACACAACCACGTTTCAAGAGGAGCGGCAGGACTTACCAGACTAATTACATCACAGGTTCAATTACGATTTTCAAGATTATCCAAAAATGTATTTAATGAATATTTTTGATTCATTGTAATACTACTAAAAGTAGTCTTAATATCCTTTAATAAAAAAAAAGAGTTATTTCTTCAAGTTATGAAATTAAAGTTTCGTGATAAATCACTTGAACATCTTATTAAATAAAAATCTGAAATATTAATATTTTAGTGCTTAAATAAACAATATTTTACATTTAACTTTTCTTTCGTTTTATAACTACTTTTCATATCATATATTTATTTCAATTATTATAAATTTACAGTTAAATTGTTTTTTTTTAATAAAACGTAATCTACACTTTAACTTACAACAACACCAAGTAGTTCATACTAGTTTTGCTCAATAATTTTTTTCCCATTCAAAACAGAATATCGGGCATGTTTCCAATACTTAATGCTTAATTAAAAAGAATATTCCTTAAAGTTACCTCTATAAAAATAGTAAAAAATATAAAAAATATTATGCAACATTTCATATGGTTAATTGGGGGAGCGAAAAGTTATGAACCAAACATTTTCCTACAGTATGCATTTTGACTAGATTAAATTCTGGAGAATTAATTTTATGAGACAACAGTTACTTTCGTAAAAATATATTACAGACATACCAACTCCTCCGGAATAAAAATATACTATTTTATAGTAGTCATTTTTGGCTTTAACAACAGAAATATTTCAAATTAAAGCTAAACAAATAAGCTTAACATATATTCAAAAAAAATTTAAAAAATATTACTGTTTACAAAAAGTGGTCAATTATATTCCGGAACACTTGGCAACTCTGATATTACACACTATATGTGTAAAATGATTTTCTCTTAAAACAGCAATAAATATAAATTTTAACAATGTATTAAAACTTAATATTTTTCTATCGTACTTATATTGACAGAGTAGCACTCTTAAAATCAAGTTTTTTAAGTAACAAGAAAATTTTTATTTCAAAATATTAGAAATAAAGAAATTAAAATAACTTTTTTTTTTGAAAAATGCATGAAATATAAATTTATCTTTAGGTTAAATCTGTATTTCATAAAATATAGTTTTTCGTGTTAGAAGTCTGAAGACCTGTTTCATGAAAATATGGTATATTGTATTTTTTAAAAATTATCCATTTTGTACATAAATAGCTTTCTCAAAAAAGTACAGAATATATAAAATATAACATAAAGCAAATTTTTTAATTAAAATTTTTTTAATGACATTCATTTTGATTAGTTTTAAATTTGGAGAAATTTAAAACTAATCATTTTTAAGCACAACATCACTTAATCAGAACATTACATGCAAAGATTAAAATCACACTGCATCAATTCCCCCCACCCCAAAATTGTCAAATATAAAA
This sequence comes from Cheiracanthium punctorium, assembly GCA_038373885.1. Taxonomy (NCBI): domain Eukaryota; kingdom Metazoa; phylum Arthropoda; class Arachnida; order Araneae; family Cheiracanthiidae; genus Cheiracanthium; species Cheiracanthium punctorium. The sequence continues at coordinate 648,108 of JAWZYV010015637.1, read as the reverse complement.
TTGAAAATTTCTAATTCTTTATAATACGAATATATTGCGCTATATTCGGATGGTAAAGAAAATAAATTTTTGCATAAATTTTTCATACTTTTCTTTTTCACAAAATACAATTGCGGCGCGCCGCTATCTGTTTTCAAGTTACGTTTTTGGCAGTCATACTCAGTTCCACCTGTTATATAGTTTTTTTCCGGGAGGGAAAAAAAAAAAAAAAGGTAAATACTAAACTGCAAAACTTCTTAACTGCCCGTCACTCTATTTTTTCCTCGCGCGCCAATTAAAAAGCAATTCATTTCAAGTCACTTTTTCAGAAGTCAGAATGGAAGCTCACCTGTTATAGACGAATCCTCGCCGGCGACCGTGAGGGCAGGTGACCGCTGTAGAATGACCGCGGCCAGAAAAACCAGGCACACCACTGTCCAGCGGACCGCTACGCACATTACCCGCATGCGAATATCACCGGGAACTCTTCGCCCATAGCTTGCCATGCGATAGCTACCGCATAACTAACTGCTGAGCGCAAAGTGGCACGCTAAAAGCAACTCGAAAAGGCTTCTCGAGTTGTTGAGGATTTTCTCTCCTTTTTTTTTTCCGCGCAAAACCGTCCGATCGAGCGCCAAACGCAGCCAATCGGTGGCACGCTTTTGTTTCTCGGGAACTCCCATTCGCTGAGGAATTCGAAACTCACTCTCTCTCTCTTTCTCTCCAAAGAATTTTACTGCTGAAGTAATCGAACTCACGCCGGTGTTGTTTACAAATTAATGATTCCCTCCCCCCTTTCTCGACGCTGGCAGATCGAAAAAAGTCTCAAGGGGTGATCAGTATCAAGTCTTTTTTTTTTTTTTTTTTTTTTTTTTTGCCACAATTAATTTTTTTGTATTAATTTTTAATCTTCAATCGGTGTTTAACCTGTTTTTTTTTGAGAAAACACAACGGAGATTATCCTTCCTCAACTAGTGTTTCTTCCTAGGTTGTATCTTTGAATGCTCCGCTGGGGTTTAGACTTGCGCAAGGTCGCTTTCAAAAACCCAAGCTGGATATCAATATTGGTCAAAAAAGAAAGACTTCTCCCTTGCGTCCAGTAGCAGTGGCGGATTATTGCAAGTTTGGGGGGGGGCGGTTAGTTTGTCGGTGGAGGCGGTCAGTTAGCAGATTAACATATACGTGTTACGTTAGCAGATTAACATATGGAAGTAAACTAGGATCTTTCACATTAATTTCTTTTTCCTCGGGGGGGGGGCGGTCACCCCCTCCGCCCCCCTTTAATCCGTCCTTGTCCAGTAGAAGATTCAGGGGAGGGGCAAGGGGGCTTCAGCCTCTCTCCCCAAAAGAGATTGCTAAAGGGTAACATTCGGCTTCATTATGCACTTTGAATATGTAAAGTGATCTTTTTTAATCACTTAGCCCCTCCCAAAAGTGTTTACATTGGTTTAGACTAAATTTTTGCTTTATTGTATATTTTGTTTGGGTGAAATAAGCTTTTATCAAAATTTAGCCCCTCCCAAAAGAGAATTTCTGGATCCGCCACTACTTGCGTCCATAGCGACAATGTCGGGGGCACATGCCCCCCCCCAACCTGGTCTCAAAATCTTTTTACTTAACACATTTGCTTGTACATATAAGAAAAACTTCCCTTTCCTACTTGTGATTTCAATATGTGCTCCCCCTCCCCCCCACACTCAATTAATAAATAAAAATGGTCATGCTATGCATATCATTGTATCATTTGCGTCTTTTCAACGATGAAAGTAAACAGGTTAAACATGTGTTCAATGCCGCGTTAACTCTCCGCCACTACAACCGTTAAGAGATTTCGCGACTTAAAAATGTATTTTCTGCCAGTTTCATATTGCTTATCCACTTTTTTGTGTTGCATATGGATTTATAAACATTTCATAAGTAGGGAGTAAAAGAAATAATATTGCAATACAGTTTTGTACAGTTGAAAAGTTCGGGATATCCATTCATCAAAATTCTCTTAATAAGCCATAAAAAATAACGATGGAACATCCTTTTCTTAGACTAAATTTCAAATGGGTGCGGGGGGGGGGGTGTATAGATAGTTAGGGACAGTTACAGTTTTTATTACTTGCTCAACTGAATAAGGATTTTTACATTTAAGAAGAGAAAATTTGTAAAATTAAAAATCTAGATGTCTAGATTTTAATATTCTGCCAAAATGCATATTTTCAAAAATAAATTTTACTGAATTCGTTCACGCATCAGCGGCCGACACTTATATTGTAGTTATGCATAGTCAGTAGAAATTATTGTACTTTTGTACTTTTGGGTCATTCCATAAAAACTGAAACATAATACCCCCATTGTAACTGTGATATATCATTTCATTCTGTGCGATACCAAGTTTTGGGATCTGGCAACAGTTTTCTAAAATATTAACTGTTCTTAAATTTGTTCTAAAAAAAACGCACGCCTGACTGTGAGATTTTTAAAAATCACTTTTTTCCTACTTAGTAAAATATTACAATTTTTCAAAATAATATTTTATTCAATTTGTTCTTACATTAGTGTGCAATACTAGTAAGTAGTTATGTATACTCAACAGAAATTAGTACACTTTACAGTTTTATAAACAGTCAAGATAGAGATAAAAGTTTTCTTAGATTCAGCAAATGTATGACACACTGTTGAATTGTTTAAACGCACCTCGGTGTCATCTAAAAATCCTGATAAAAATGAGTAACGTCCACGAAACAAAAGATCTAAAAAATCACACGATAAGACTTAAGTAAGAAAAATCACATTTCGGCACATTATTACATTTCTTTCAACTTTTTATGAGCTGAACATTCAAAGTTGTTGCTTTCATTTTATGGTTCAGATCGAAAAATCCTGTGTGCTGGTACTTATAAAAAATTTCTCGTCTGGCGGTTATCACCAACTACTGAGACAACAAATATGAAATCTCAGCAAAAGAATGAGAGAAAAAAAATATCGGAACTGTTAAACATCAGGGCAATATTGGGGTACTGGCAGTAACGAAAATATATTTCTATATATCCACTATGAAACTTATAATTACCAAAATATTAAAAGAAATAATATACGAAAATATATAATAAAATAAAATTGATATATACCTGATATTAGGGTCTATTTTAAATATTTACCTTTTAAATCTCATGAAAAAATATTTTTGCGATATTGTCTTGCTATCGGGTTTATATTATGAGCATATGATCGTTGCATATTCTCCTTGTTTTTCAATTTACTTGATCCAGGGGCGTAGCCAGAAATTTTTCATGGGGGGTTATGACTACTGCAACTCACATATATGTATACATATGTGTGATAATGTAGCGAAGAATATACATTTTGTATGGCAAAAAATTTCTCATGGGGGGGGGGGTTATGACCCCCCCCTAACCCCCTTGGCTACGCCCCTGACTTGATCTTATAGATTGCCCTTCCTTACCACAAGGTTCGTTTCCTTTTATATTTCATTTGTACAAGATAAATTACAGCAGCATAACTAACTTTTTTTTTCAATCTCAGATTAAAAATCCCTTTTCAAGAAAAGTGTCTTTATTGGCTTTTTGTTGTACGCAGTACAACAAGAAAGAATTAATAGAAACGATATCTTCATTGAGTTTTCATTGGCGTAGGAGACAAGATACATAGATTCTTTTTTTTTCTGTACACAATTTTACATTTTGAAATAAATCTTCATATGTATTTTTGATTTATTTACTGGAACAAACAAATGTTTTTGTTTTTTATTTGTTCGATCAATTTCTTTAGCTTCCTTTACCCAATAATTTGCTCCTGGTTAAGTTTAATGTCATAGTCTGTTATTTTTATGACCGTATGTAAACACTTTATTGTATAAAACCTTAGCTTCAAACACAGCTTCCCACTTCTAAAAATTTTGCTCATATAGAGTTGTTTACTTCGAAATTAATTAGAATGATGAGACCTCGTTTAAGCGAATCCAATCGTAAAGATAAATAACATTTGTTTTAAACTCTACAGTTCTCCAGCTAGAGCACTATCAAAATGTTACACATGCAGCAGTTCTAATTGTTGGTACACCAATGATAACACACCAAGAGATTTCTTAAGCCAAAAGTCCAAAATGATGCTAATGAAGCATCATAACTGTTAAACAAAATTACGGCCGGAAAGTGAATCCATCTAAAGAGGGCACACATTTGATAAGTAATCTTTTTTCCATTTAAAGACTTCTGGTGAATAGAAGAGTTTGCAAACATGAAAAATTTCAATAAAGATATAAAGAAATTCCTTAAGCATATAGGGTGACTCATTATATCGACTAACCCGGAGGGCAAATAGCCGAGCTCATCTAAAGCATTCAATAATAGGAACTCTATCCAATCTCTAAGTATTTTAAAGTTAGTGTGGCTAGAATGGGATACCTTTCAATCCTTTAAAATGGCACATTTATAAATCTATTGAACAATCCTACAGCCAAATGTCCTTCTAAAGGAACATCATAGCAACAACGTATTTTTAACCCATTCCCTGCTGGTGGTTCGTTTTTGCACCATTTTAAAAAAAAATTTTCAAGGCCTTAAATTGGGACAAACAGCTTTTGTTTAATTGTTTCATGTAAATTAAGAGTTATGATTTTACAAAATATTTTTTAATACTAACTGGTACTTATTTGTAACAAAAAAATCAATGTAAGGCAATTTAACGTTTAAATTTTTAATAAGATCATCCATCTCAAAATAGATAGCGCCATATGATGAACAAGTCTTCGCTAAAAAAAATTCAATAATTTTATTCTTTAAGAACAAAATGGCATCTTCAGGTAAGATCGTTGTTTCATTTTTCCTTGTATTTTTAAAGCTTAAAATTATTGGTGCGAAAACGCACCATCAGCATGAAGCAGTATAAAAATAGAATGAGAGAAGTTTGAACATGGATATTTTCATTCTTTCTTTAGCTAATTTTTTTGGTCGAAATAGACTTTTTTGACTCTTCCAGAAGCCATTCATTTATTTAATGATTTTATGTAAGATTTTTCATATTTTCTTGTATGTACTTTTTTATAATGGTTCCTGCTGATGGTACGTTTTTGAACCATTTTGTTGCTACCACAGAAATAACAAAAAAACTTTTTTTTGTTTGCATTTATGTTCTATTTAGCAAGCATATAACCTAGAAAAGTAGTATCTTGCAAAAACTTTCATCAGAAGTATGTGCGGTAGGGAAAGGGCGGTAGGGAATTAATATTTACCATCTAAAACTCATAAAAAATACTATGGCGATATTGTCTTGCTATCGGGTTTATATTATGAGCATATGACAGAGGTATGTACTCCTTGTCTCTCAATTTATCTGATCTTGTAGATTGCATTTTCTTACCACAAGCTTCGCTTCCTATTTTATTTCATTTGTAGAAGGTAAATTACATAACTACAAGAGAAAAACGCTAAATGAATATTTTTATTCAAGCACACTGATTATAAATCACTTTCCAACACAAGTGCCTTACTTGTATGCAGTACCAGACAAAATTGTAATGATATCTTGAGTTTTAATTGACGCAGAACATGAATAAGATACGTATAATTTTTGCGTTTATGACAAAAGGATTTTATATTTCCTCATACAATTTTAAATTTTAAAGAAAATCTACATATATATTTTTATTAACTGCTAAAACAAACCAATGTTTAATCTTTTTTACTTGCTCAATCAATTTCTTCAGCTTCCTTTACTCCAATAATTTTCGGCTGGTTAAATTTAATATTTTATTCTATTATTTTTATGACCATGGGTTAACAGTTTATTCTGTAAAAACATAACTTAACACTTTTCCACTTCCAAAACTTTTGATAAGCTTTATGATATATATATATGTCAGGGCCGTGTGGCCCTGACATATAGATATCCACATTACGCAAGTTTAGCTGTTTTATATTATTTATATATATATATATATATATATATGGAGAGAGAGAGAGAGGGAGAGAAGTTCCTTTATAAAAAAATATTTTTAAAATAACGAATATTTTTCCAATAGAAGTTGTGATCACATAATAGCTCCAACTTTACTATCAAATGCATATCTTAAAGGCTTATAAATATAAATATTAAGCGAAATACTCTATTATCGTCACAATATTCCACAAGTTCAAACTCCTTCTCTCTGCATATATTATCGAAAATTCCTCAACAGTTATTTTTCAGATTCGAACAAGAACGCGTCTACAATTCAGTTACAGGAATAAATTGAACCGGAGAGAAAAAAAGGAGAAATTTTCGGAGAAAAACAACTTTATTCTCTCACTCTCCCCTACCTCTTTACACAAAAACTTATTTATTTCTGCTATCAATCTTCTTGAGTAAAATATTCACCGGCCGTCATTTCAATATTATTCATTTACTCCCAGAAATTTATGCTCAGATAAATCTGAGAATGGATTCTGAAGAGGGTTTTAACCACACACCATCACTATAATTTATAGAACTGTACACGGGTTAGTCCATCAACAACTACATATTTTACAATATACAATCCAGTCACGTACAAAAGAGCTAGAATAAATTCTGCGTTCGTTTTTTGTTCCTTATGTGTATATTTTGAATCTCAGTGCACATACTATCATCCAATATTTTACCAAATCAAAGTTCTAATGGGAATAGAACTCCTTTCTTTTCCGAGCATTTTATTCTTTGCCGTGAACATCTGTTTTGGAATTCATGAAAATAGAGACGGAGGATTGGTTAAGTAATTTAAGTGACATTCAGTTTAGGTTGTTTTAGAAAATAATAAACGCATTACATGAGGAATGTCTCTATACAAATTATATTATGCATGCTCACAAAAGATAAAGCTATGATGATTTGGATGTTTCTTTTTTTTTAAATAAGACGCACAATGTTTCATTCTGAATATGGCGCATTTTAACGTATTTTGAAAATAGAATTTCTATAAACGTTTCCACAAATTTTCATAAGCAATACGGGTTTCTTGACCTAAACAGTACATGGTATAGTTTGAGATAATTAACCCCGTAACGGTCCCATTATTTTCAAGAAATCGATCATAAAAGTAACTATTTTTTAATTAAGAAATATTGTAGAAAGATAAGTGAATATACAATTTATGTATTTATTTTAAGGGTTTGGATATTTTGATGTAAAAAGATTTCCATGTTCTAATTTTTCTGCCGCGTAACTTTTGTACTCTCCATCCCGGAAATATCACGGGAGCAATGACGAAGCGTTTAATCATAGCTACCAACTCGTTCAATTTTGTGGGAAGATTTCCCACCACTAATTTTTACTCACAAATTTAATATTAAAACAAGTCCAAAATTCAAATGCAGGATAGAACATTTTCAAAGATGTAAAGAGAACTCTCCCAAAAAGAATCAGGAGGGTCGGCAGCTATGGTTCAATAGTTCATTTATTTTTGTCACTTTTTAGACACCCGAGAAAGTTTCTGAATTTCTGAAAGAAAGTATTACAGAGTAATGCAAGCCATACATTTTCTAGAGAGAACACAGATGCACTTCCATTTATTAATTAATGTGTGTTGGGGTGCAATACTAAAATTCAGGAAAATTTTAGAAAGGAATGTGCATTCATTTCATAATTTTTGAATTAAATCTTTGAAAACTTTCTTACAAATAAAGTTTAGGGACTGCAAAACTCTATGTCCGACCCTATCTGAATACACTCCGTTTCGAGCTTTATCTACAAGACAATACATACAGGCAATACATGAAGACAATACATGCAGCATAATTTCGTTTTTGAATAATCCGCAAAACAATACAAATAGCATAACTTCGTTGATGCATTAAGATTGGACGCTAAAGAGCGCATTAATATTTACACTATTAAGAAAGCCCAGAAAAAAAAATTCTCATTTACTGCTTCTTTTAAAAAAAAAAAAAAATTGGTAAGGGAGTAACATCCGTAAAAGCAATGAATAAATGCGGGGAAAAATTGCTAAAATACCCTTGTGACTGTATGCGTGGGTTAGAAATACAGTTATTACCCACCGAATTAAGACGATTTCTTAGAAATGCATCCACAGTGTCATTAATATTCTTTTTAAGTGTAAATGAGAAAACACATTTATGTGGGCGTGTGGGTGTCTCACATCTTAACAGCTGTGTCATTAACAAATAAAGATACTTTCATGTATCATTTTTCGAAGAAAGTATAGGTGATATTTTAATTCAAATAGTAACCGTATTACACTTTTACCCTTGAGGTTAACCAATTGAAACTAACAACATCGAATTTAGAAAAATGCTGCTTTTACATAATGTTTTATTGTCTTGCTTCAATTTATGTATAAATATGCGATATTATATTTTATTATCCTTTTTTGAGACGATTATACATTTTATGAAAAAAAGATGCTTTTTTTTCAAGTTTGACAAGTTAACCGGTTAAAAAGCAACAGTGCTATTTCATGTCCCTTATTCAGAGTTATCGTTATCAGGGTTGAAATAAATATCTTAACGCCTGAGAAGTTTAATTTAATTTTTTCATGCGTTTTTAAATGAAACGGGACAGTAAACATAAACGTTCTGCCATTCGAGTTAGAAAATATCAGCAATACCTTTAAGTATCTGTACTGGTATGCTAAAATCAGTGCGGAGTCAACACCTTCTAGATATAGAAGGCCTTACAACTGAAACTTTGACGTCATCACTCGATCTCCATAAATGACGTCATCACAGTTTTATTTTCAAAAAGTTTAACAATTAAAATTTCTGATGAATACAACAAATATTAGAAAAAATCTTAAATTAAACATAAAAGTTAAAATACCTTTCTGATACAAAATAATTCATACTGATCTACTTTTCTATCATATTATACAATTAGTGATGGCCAAAAATTGTCATTTATAAATTAAATTAAATATTCTATCGTAAATCATAAAAAAGTTTTATGATAGAAAATTAACCAGAAATTTTGAATAATTTTACGTTTTGAAGATGTGATGACGTCAACACTTCAGCTGTAAGGTCTTCCTTATCTTGAATGTGTTGGCGGAGTTAATCATGTCCATAGCTGCCAACCTTTACGGAATATCACCAACCACTTTTTGTAAACCGTAAATTTTTTAAGATTTTATTGAGTTCTATCATCAAGGCTAAATATGTTGCTAAGTTTTAAGATGAAAATTATTGTTTAGAAAAAGTGGTTTGTTATATTCCGTAAAACTTGGCAGGTGTGGTAATGTCAAAAGTTCTGTTATTATTGTTGCTTATCCTCTTTAAAGATCTGACATAAGTCAGATCAACTCCAATAGATTGTTGACCGACAGAAAATCAATAACTAAAAGCGGAGCAGATGTTAAGTCCTCCTTAGAAAGACCGACGCAACTCAGTATGTGCTCTGGAGAGGCTGGATGACCACAGCATTTCTTTCCATGTTCAAACGAAAGACACTTAAGGTGGCCACTTTTAAGTCTATAGCAAGTGCAGTCTGGGAGCCACGATCACATTTAAATTCCAGAAGAGAGCCAGGGGATGTTCCGGTGTACATTTTGCCATTGGTGCGCAGGTGGAATACGCCAAATTGAATTTAATTTAGATTTTTCATTTGAGTACAGTTCTTGGTGAGTAAGCGAAACACCAGTTGTCGTTTCGTCCTCACTGCCTTCTTTGGCCAATCTATCTGCAACCTCATTACCACTATGATGTCCAGGGCCAGCTGCCGAAGATGCTCGTCAAGATGAGTTTGCTTGTTTGCAGTGGAATTCAGATCAAAGTGGAAGAAAACTTTTGGCATTCCCTCTGAGGGATCAATATAAGATCTCAAAGATTGAGGTTCAACCTCACCAGAGATCAGGTTTTGAGTTTCCGCCAAACTAAAAGGGCTGAATTTCTTAAGTCTTTGATTATTATGCCAGGTCAATTACTATGCCAGATACAAGGAAGTACGATGTTGGGAGCCATAGCTGTAATAAACTTCCAAATAAACTGCCGTTGTCATTAATGAAATATAAATGAACTACGCTTTCAGTTCAGTAAATAAAGAGGACATTTATATTTTGAGATTATTTTAAATATTATTTAGTATACTTATTCAAATGTTTCCATAAAACAGCGATCTGCCATTTTGACAGATTCACTTACATTATAATAAAGGTGTAGCCGTTGAAAATAGAAATATATATATAATTTCTTAATTAAATAATTTATGTGCAGTTTTGCATTTTGAACATAATTTTCTATTCAGAAAGCTTTTGTGCAAAAATTATACCTTCCAAATAAACTGCAGTTGTCATTGATGAAATATAAATGAACTACGCTTTCAGTTCAGTAAATAAAGAGGACATTTATATTTTGAGAGAAGTAATTCATTTAGGTTTTAAAATTTTTAAAAGCTAAAATTGTAAAGTTTTAACGTGATAGGTAACAGAATATGCGATGCCAATAAATATTTGCAAAAGACGTCTTAAAAGCAAAGCAAACGTAAGTTATGAAATGCGGAAGTTAAATGACAGATTTTACTTGAGGAAAAATTGTCCATATTTAAGAGGCAAAGCGATGAAAATTATAAATCCAATTCAAGAGAGCACACAGTACTAATGAAATTTTGACGCATTAGCTTCCATAAGTGCATTAAAGATCTAGCAAATGTTATTTGCATTATGAACTACGGAAGCTGAATGACTGATTTTCCATTTGAAATAAATGTTCTTAGATAACATGCACGAGCAGTGATAATTATCAACCAAAACCAAATTATCATACGAAAGTAATAAATTAGGAGTAAATAAAGCTTTCTGCTCGGTGTAATGAAGCATATAAATATTTAGAATGTTAGTATAAGAGCAAACAGTAGAAAATCGCACACAGAGACACACAGATGAAACAACAGAGAATCGAGTTATAATGCTGCTACTTAATACAGCTTTAAAAATTTAACTATCTCACTCTTAAGAAAATACATTTTACAGAAAGGAAAACACACATTTCATATTGTAGCACATGTTGGGCCTATAAAAGCTATGTTTAATGTGTATAGTATATTTAAAATATAACACTACATTCAACAACATTCATTCTCTTGCAACACTCAATATTAGCAAAATAACAGAGACGCCGAACGCTTAGAATTGGCATGTTCTATGAAGTAAAAATATTTTAAAACTTTAATTATATCATGTTCAATTTATTAATTTTTAATTATAATTACTTTAGACTGTGTTGCCGAAATCTTGAGAAGTTTGTGAGATTAAGAAGAACTGAGCAACATTAAGAAAAAGCAAAAAAGAGGCAAAAAAAACACTGTTTAGTTTTCAGGTTTTTTTTTATGTTATAGATTCAGGTGGGGGTAATTAGGACCAGCAAAGTTTTTAAAAAATCTCCAAATGATAAACTTACGCAAAAATTTTCGGCATGAAGCTTATAATGTGTTTTTGATGATAAGTATCTTTCATCCATAATATTAAGCATCTTTAACATCGTAAAAATTCAATAAACACCATGTCAACATTTTCAAAAAGCGGATTTTGCGGTTGGGTGTTTAAAGTTATTTGCGCTAAAGGAAAAAAATTTAGGCAAGATAACTCAAGTATACTGGTAATGTACACAAGAGCTTCCAACATGTTTTTATTTTTCCCAACTCGGTTCAACATTTTAAAATCCAGGGTCATAATTACCCCACAGTCTTTTGAAAAGTGGGGTAGTTACGGCTATGAATAAAAATACAGAAAAAGGTCAGAAAAAGTAATTCTGACCTGAAAAATCACATACTTGTCTTGAAAAATATTAAGGAAAAAATAATTTTAAATATTTTATTTATTAGTTATACAGGGTGAGCATAAAGCCTTTCCCTGATTATAAGGATTTAATAGAGAATAACCGTTTGACATAATAATGTAAAAAAAATTTCCGTTACATAGGTTATTGTTACAAGTTTTATTTAAGACTACTTAACTTTAGTAAACTTCAACGTGTGCCCCCTTGGTAGCTCGGAGAATGTCTAAGCGGTATTCCACTTCCCGCCAGGTGTTTTGTAACATGTCTTCTGTCACAGTACCCACAGCTGCTTGTATCCAAGCCTTCAGTTCGTCGATGTCAGCAACAGGTGTGGCATAGACTCTGTCATTGATATAGCCCCATAAGAAAATGTCAAATTGAGTAATGTCTGGAGAGCGGGGTGGCCAAGGTGTTGGGCCATCCCTTCCAATCCACCGATTCGGAAATGTTCCATCCAGGAAATCACCCCAGTGGGTGGGGGTAGGGGGTGCTCCATCTTGCTGAAAAATTATCCATGGCTGATATTCTTCTAACTGTGGAGCAATGAACAGTTGCAAAACGTCTAAGTAGATGTTAGCGTTAATGTTTTTTTCGGTGAAGAAAAACGGCCCAAAAACCATAAGGCCGCATCAAACATTCACTTTTTCGCTGTCTCGCTGTAACTGTACCGTAGTATGTGGAATCTCTGATCCCATATACGGACATTATGCCTATTTACCATTCCACTGACGTTGAAGGTGGATTCATCGGTAAAACATATGCGATTTAAGTAATTGTTAGATTCATTAATCCTGTTAAGAATCTCAATTGCGAATTCTGCACGTCTAGGCAAGTCATTCGGTTGAACGGCCTGCACGACTTCACTTGCTTGCGGTATTAGAAGTTCACGTGATGCTTGACGAGTTGATTTAGACGGACTCCGTCGAAACGCTTGCCGAACACGATCAACGGTTGCTCCTCTCATACTTAGCCTGCCACTTCTAGGAAGATCTTGTACGCTGCCTGTTTCTTTAAATCTTTCATAATTATCGCTTTATTGATTTAACATCAGGAGCCCTGCGTCCCTAAGAAGCCAGAAGCTTACGCTGAACAGTGATGGGCGATTTCGTTTCGTAAAACCAAAGCACACATTGAGCTATCTCCTGGTGCGACGGCATTTTGCCCGCAACTAACGTGAACTAACGAACTGCGTCACTCTTGAGGAGCCTTAAAAATGAATTCTAAAATGGAAATTTTACTTTAGATTATTTTTTTAATTTTCATGTGCTTGAAACTTCCTGTCATGGATTACGAATACTGCCAGAATTATGTCCCAAGACATTCAAATTATGCCAGATAAGCGTTTGTAATAAAAATAAATGATACTCATAATACAAAGTTATTTTAGACCATGGATATTTCTTTAAAACAAATAGTTACTTTTTCATAATCAAATAATCATAAAAACAGACGAAATACCTAGAACAGCAACAGTTTCTCCGACTTTATTTTAATTTTATTTTGTTCTTTTTTGTTGTTGTTGTTATATAGTTTTTGTTCTATTTTATGTCACCTAATAGAGATTGGAAAGGTTTTAATAAAAACAAAAAAAATAAAAAATAGACGTACTTGAACAACGCTTTCGAAGACAACTCTGTTTATCAGAATTTTATTTTGATAAATTAAAACTATTTAAAATTTCTGATGTGTTTAATCACGTATAAAAAAACATTTTAATGATTTCAGGTAGCAAATTTTATTTAGCGACAAACAGCAATTTTTAACCATCACTAATTATACATGATGATAAGGAAATAAATCATAATGAATTATTTTGTATCAGAAAAGTAGTCTAATTTCTATCCGTTACTTCAGATATTCTTTCATATTTGAAAAGTTTATCAGAAATTGCAAACAGTTTTACTGAGCGAAAACAAAAGTCATGGCAGCAAACTTAGTGACGACGTCAAAGCTTCAGTAGTTTGCTTTTCTACATTTAGATTAAGGTGACCATATTTTCGAACGTAGAATTGAAGACATGTCCACAATTTTGTTTCATAATTGGGGACATTTTTATAATTAATGAAATAATTAACAATAATCTAATTAAAAAACAATGCTATAATTAAAAATTTTCCTCACTTGCTTCTTTACATTTTGAGGTCAAATCTAAAAAAAAACTCACAGAAATTGGGAACTGTCCTCGAAAATTGAGCACGTATGGTCACCTTAATTTAGATGTGATAATACGACTTAAGGCAGGTCTTAGTACAGTATCTGACTAAGGTCAAAGTTATCGGAGTACGTGCGCAGCCCCTTTACCTCCAGTACGTAAATGAAATGGATGAAAATGTTCTGGATGATGGTGGAAAGGCCGCAAAGAAAAATAGTGCTGCAGTAAATCAGTGCAGAAAGTTGAAAACAGTCGTCGATCGGGAGTCGAGAAAAGTCCAGATGTAAGAGGACAGAGATGCCAGTAGAACAGGAAAATAGGTCCTTTTCAATAATGTGGGGTACAGAAAGAAACATTTCTCGTTGGATGGAATATCTTCAGGATCAGAACATCGACGCCATGCGTCGCCCAGAAGTAGACACGAGACGATGACATCCAACACCTCCTGGATAAAGAAAGCCTAACAACTCTTACGTCACCAATCTTTGACGTCATTATTTGGCTTACAATTAAATGTTTTATTTTCCCAAAATAAAAGTATAAAAAGTTTCTGGTGAATTTACTCATAAATAACAATATTTTAATAATTTGAGATAAAAAGTATAATTTTCTATCAAATGGCAGTTTTTATCCATGACTAATTAGATAACATGGTAAGGAAATAGATCGGAATGAACAATTTTGTATGAGAAAAGTATTTTAATTTTAATTTTTCATTTAACATATTTTCTAATATTTGTAGCATTCACCAGAAATTTTAAATAGTTTTACTTTATGAAAGTAAACCTGTGATAACATCATTTCTTAAAGGCCTAGCGATGACGTCAAAGTTTCAGTTGTTTGGCTTCCTATATGTAGGAGGTGTTGTGACATCGCAGTCCATAACAAGAACCAAGGCGTATACAAAAACATGACTGGCAACTCAATAATTCTGGAAATTTTCTTTGACTTCAAAGTCGCCACAGGTAGTCTGCCACCAACACCTCCTAGATATAGAAAGCCTAACAAATGGTACGTCGCTATGCTCTTACGTCATCAGTAGGCCTTCAAGAGTGACGTCATCACAATTTATTACTCATAAAGTAAAACTATTTAAAATTCCTGGTGGATTTACTCACGTGTAACAGCATTTTACTGATTTCGGATAGAAAATTTAATTTTACAGCAAAGGGCAAGTTTTTAACTCTAATTAATTATGTAATGTGATAAGGAAATAGATTCCAATGAATTGTTTTGTATCACACAGATATTTTAATTTTTATCTTTAACTCAAGATATTGTCTAATATTTGTTAAATCCACCAGAAAATTTAAGTAGGTTTACTTTATCAAAATAAAACTATGATGACGTCACTACTTGAAGGCCTAGCGGTGACGTCAAAGCTTCAGTTGTTAGGCTTACTTTATGTAGGAGGTGTTGCTGCCACGCTCAAATCGAGGAAAACCAACCAATAACGTTTTCATATCCTTACACTCCGTAGTTAGTTTCAGTATATTAAAAGTTTTCACTTCTAAATTATTTTATGTTTTTTTAAGTAATTCTGATGATAAGAACATATTTTAAAAAGAAGTATTGATGTGGTGTGCGAGAACCTATGAAAAATATCTACAAGTGCATATTACCCCGTTAATGGCACTTCAGAATTCATTTCCATTTCAGTTTTCTCAACAACATGACCAACTCCAAGCAGTCTGAAATATTTCAAGTTACGGACTCCCTTGAATGAGGAATGTTTAATGCCAACATCATTTTGCAACTTTCATATCACACCTGTACAGGGTGATTCTAAACTAATTCCACGAACTACAGGGACTGGTAGAACACCACATTTTGCGCCGTAGGAACTCATAGAAAATGCATTTTTCATGGGCCAACTAAAATAATCATTTTAAGAAAATGTTGTAAGTTCACATTTCCTAGCTAGGTTTTAGGAACAAGGTTTATTCTCCAACAGTCCCATCGTTGAAAATAAAGAACTGTTTATGAATACTATTTGACGTTGGATGTTTTTGAGGAATTTCATTAGATTTTAGCGACTCAGGAAAGAAAATTTGGCATTGCTTTTTAAAAGAGATTAGTAACTAGAGTATGAAGACTATATTTATAAACAAATTTTCTATAGTGAAACGAGTTTGATTTATTGTGTTCTATTCTATCACCCGTTGAAGTTTACTGCATAGACTACCCTATATGTGTATATATACATACAAACGTATATACAGGGTACCCCCAAAATATGAGTAACAATAATTCTTTATCCATTGGAGATAAGTGGGCAATGCAACATGAAAAGATGTTCAAAATAAGATAGGAATAAAGATTACGTTAAGCAAAAATTTTTCTAGTTAATTTTCCGCAAGTGACACTTTTTTAATTTGTATACGACCCTTGTAAAAAGATTGCCGATTAGTAAAATCTGCCCCAAATACTAATAATAATCATGCAAAAAATTTAATATCATATCCTAATCCTATGAATATCATATCGAAATTTGAAAATCATATGCTATCCTATCGGATTTAAAAACAAATGTATGCTGGAGTAAACCACTTTTCAATGGCTCTCGATTAGAAAAAAAATCGCATCAGATGATAGCTTTTCAGGGGTAGGGAAAAAATTAAGGAAGAAAATTATTTTTTGAACTCAGCAATAAACGTTTATATTCAAATTAATTTATGTATATCCCCGGACAACTTCGTTTAAAGGTCTCTCTGAGACGTTTTATGATGAAAGGCTGAAATTTTGAACAGTGTATTGGTGTATTGGAACAGTGTTTTGATTAGTGTATGGGGCACATTTCACTAACTGGGAATTTTTTTTTTGTACAGGGATCATATACAAATTTAAAAAGTGTCACTTTTTGAAAATTACGAATAGAATTTTTTCTTAAAGTAGTCTTTTTTTTTCTTGCTTATTTTGAACATTTTTTTCAATTTACATTGCCCACTGATCTGTAATGGATATGACTTAAATGCATGTTACAATCTTTTCGGAACACCATGTATAATATATCGAAGAAAAGGTGTAAATATGGACACCCTCTTTTGTTTTTGGCTTAAAGTTACTTTCATTTTGAAAAAATTCTAATATTTCCGCCTTTCATTAACAAATATAACAAGTTTAGTAGATAAGAAGAGGCGAAACAATGATGAATATCAATTATTTCAATTCGAAAATGAAGATTTACATAAAAAAACATCAGAAAAAATAGGGTGCAAAAATGGACCGTCGTAATTCTAAACGTGAATGTAAGTTAGTGAAAAAGGTGCTTGAGCTGTCTGAGGCATCTGATCCAACACCTCCTAGATACAAAATGCCTGAGAACAGAAACATTTATATCATCACTAGGTCCACTAATGTGACGTCATTACCCATTTATTTTCATTAAGTAAAACTATTCAAATTTTGTAGTGAATATACTCCCCCCCCCATAAAACATTTTAATGATTTAAGATAGAAAATTTAATTTAACGACAAATAGCAAATTTTAACTATCACTAATGATATAATATGATATAGAAAAAAAATCATAATAAATTATTTTTTATCAGAAAGGTATTTTAATTTTTATCTTGAACTTAAGATAGTTCTAAAATTCGTATCATTCACCAGAAATTTTAAATAGTTTTACTTTATCAATTTAAAGGTGATGACGTCATTTTAGAAGACCTAGTGATGACGAAAAAGATTCTGTTCTCAGGCCTTCTCTGTCTAGGAGGTGTTGTCTGTAGAGATGGGCGGTTCGACTCATTTTACTGATTCGAATCTCGACTCACTCACTACTTTGATTCGAATCAGTGATTCGAATCTTGAATCAATAAAACAACTAAAGAAATTTTCCCTCTCTCTGCGCCGAAAGCCGTACTATTTAAACACCCTTCACCCATTCATCGGGTTTCTTCTCCGCTGAGTTCTTATGGGCAGTCAGCATCTCTCTCTCCTTGCTCCAGTAAAACTAGTGTTTAAACTGCCCGAAATGAAAATACAGGGGAGCTTCGTATGACCCCCTGGGCCTGTAAGATTAAAAGGTTAAGTTTGGTGTGAAAGCATTCGAAATTTTAAGTATCGGTGGCGTGTTGAGTCTAGGGGGGGGTCGAGAATCAATAAAAACGCGCTCCGGTAGATAGGTTCCGAGATATACGTTAATTAATTATGGTAATTAGACTAATAAACCATGGAGCTGTTTTTTCTGCGATGAGAGAAGAAGCTTTCCGAGAGAAAGCAGTAGCAAAAGCATCACAAGCTGGTATTGATCTCAGGATTTTCTTATCGTCGGCCTCAGAGGCGTAGCCAAGCGGGGGGTTAGGGGGGTCATAACCCCCCATGAGGAATTTTTTGCCATACAAAATGCATATTCTTCACTACATTATCATACACACGTATACATATATATGAGTTGCAGTAGTCATAGCCCCTCCCCCCTATGAAAAATTTCTGGCTACGCCCCTGGCCGGCCTGTATTTTTGCCCTTTATCGAATTCGAGATTTCACTGAAATGAAAATGGGAATATCGGATATTTGATGTTGAAATAAAACCAATATGTCGATTTTTGGCCCAGTCCTACTGAGGGGCTGCTGCCCCCCCCCCAAAAAATAATGGGACCCTTTACTTAGCTTACAATTGAACTTTATCTTTAAATTTGATACCCAGCCCACCCCGAAATAAAATCCTGGCTACGCCACTGTCAATAACACTAACTACGCCACTGCTTTAGACCCTATTTTGTATTTCTCTGAATTACGAAAGAAAATAAAATCATTCCCCTTAAACGAAAAACAAGGTAAAAAAAAAAAAACGAAATCTGCTGCAATAAAGCGAAATGTTATTTTGCTTACCACAAAGTCCTTTTGTGAGAGCGCTTAATACCGCCCCTGTATCCTTCATTAAAACTGACAAGCACAATCCTAACTTTATTTCATTCTATTTCCCTTCACATGAAAATCCGTCACCATATGTACACTTAACGTTCCGTTTTTTTTTTCTTTTTTTTTTAGGGTGGGGGCAGGGGGACATATATTGAAGTTAAAAGTAGAAAAGGGATGTTTCATTAAATTTTAAACAAATATTAAATCAGCCAGACAAGTTGGAAGGAGGGATTTTCTTAATTTTTTTTTCGGGGGGGAGATTGACCCCTCTTGCCCTTAGGAAGTAACGCCTATGCCCCCCGCCAAAAGCAAACGATGTTCGACCCACTCCACACCCACAGACAGATAAAACTTTAAATCCGACCACCAACCAAGAAATGAAACACCAAAGATTCGAAAAAAAAACTTCAATTAAATGAAACATCCTTTCAACTCTTTTCGACTCTGAGTCGATAGAAGATTCGAAAAAACCCCTCCAATTAAATGAAACATCCTTTCAACTCTTTTCGGCTCCTTTCGACTCTGAGTCGATAGAAGATTCGAAAAACTAACGAATCTGAACGATAGTATACAATCACCGAAACAGAGCGAAACACTGAATCAGTAAAGATTCGTTGCTGCACCAACTCAGTGACCAACTCACCCACATCCACTCATTTACTGTTTCAAATCATCTATCGACTCAGAGTCGTAAAGAGTCGAAAAGAGCCGAAAAGAGTCGTAAGGAGTCGAAAAGAGTTGAAAGAGTAAGGGAAAATCTCTGGGAACGGCAAAGTGAAAATAAGTTTTTCTTCCCTTCGCACTTGGAATGTATTTCCCTTGAGGGCTTTAGATTCGAATCAGTAGAGAGTGAGTGTAAAGACTGAGCCACTCAGTACCAAGATTCGAATCACTGATTCGACTCATCGAATCATTGGCCATCTCTAGTTGTCTGATCTCACTGTGAAAGAAAATGGTACATTGTAAGCAGAAGTTCAGCTACCTCTACGTTAGATCCTTAGATGCTTTTAAGAAACATTCTGACTTTTCTTGATAAACGAAAAGAAATCTTCGTCCCAAACAACAGCAAAATAACGCAATTGCAATGTTATAGTAGTTTCATTTAAATATTTCTGGTGAGTCATGTCAGTTTTAAGAGACAAGTTTGCATCAGTTAGCAAGTTGTGATTATATATGCACAGCTGCCAAAACAATTCTGGAATATAACTAACCAGTGATTTCTTGTTAACAGTGATTATAACAAAAAAAGTTTTTGAATGACAGCAGTTGCAACACAAAAGTTACTATGTAATACTAAAACGCCTTCATTTTATTTAACTGCACGAACTGAAAGAAGTACACTCGTTTATCGAGATTTCACGTGAGACCGCGATACTTATCTCGCATACTGTATAGCTATACTTTCATTTTTACTTAATTGTGCCCAATGAATTTTATCGCGGTCTCACACGATACCAGTAGCGATATCGCATACTGTATCACACAAGACCGGTCGTCTTATATATTGTATAACAACAACATGTTTTCACGTTCGTTGTAAAATTGCAAGACCAGACGAGACAATATCCATCCTCCAATAGACATCTCGCATGTTCTCTCATCCATCCCTACCGATTCTTGAGCTCTGTTTCTCTAAAAACTTAAAAAGAGCAATCTGTTAGATCAGGGGTGGCCAAATCGTGGCGCATGCGCCAAATTTGACACATCTGATGATATGAAGTGGCCAATTGTATCCTTTTACCTATTTATTGGTTTGAGACAAATTTAAGACTCGAAATATTTTCATAAAACAATGACCAGATATAAAATATGGAAATATTTTATTTCATATAATGTACGATGTCATGTCTAATGGAGGTATTTGTACATTCTAAAATGCGTTATCATCAAAATTCAAACCATCTCTGAGCTCTTGCCAAATATCCAGAAAATTAATTCTGGAAATCATTTGCTCAACAATTCCAAAACAACACTTTCAATATCACGTTCACATTCATTATTTTTCCTCCCTAAACTAAAACATACTCAATGTTCAAAATTCTGAACGGGACGTTAGGAAGTAAAAAAAGTCATTCAGCTATCTGACGCATCTGAACTCCACTGTGATAGTAAATGGCGTATTATCTACAAATGTTGCCCCTTCTTCCTTAAAAAGTATGAAAGTCAGATGCTCTTAAGAACCATTCTGACTTGATCGGAGAAAAACTCAGAAAAAGATGGCAGTGTGTTAACGCATTTGCCAAATTATAGTAATTTTCATTTAAATATTTCTGGTGAGTCATTGCAATAGTTAGGAAGTTGTGATTATATATGCATAACTGCCAACAATTCCGAAATATAATGAACCACTCTTTGTACAGTGTTCTTTGCAAGCAGTGTCTTAAAACATAGCAAAATTTCTCAGTTCGCTGGTGGTCAGGGTTACTATTTTGAAAAAATATTTTTAAAAATATACTATTTACAAAAAGGGGTTCGTTATATTCCGGAACTGTTGGCACATGCCTGTCAGAAGTTTGAAGTCCACAACGAACACTAATTCGCACAATAACTCTCACTGCATCCATACTACATGAAAAAATGTTTTCAACTGCTCTCTACTATCATATATCAATACGTTTCGCCAGTCTTCAATATCTGATGCCACTTGATCATCTTTACACCTGTGCTCGTTTTCACACCTTTTCCTCTTGTAAATAGATCGATTTCCTACGGATTCAGAAATTTTGACATGCGAAAGTTTCTTCTAATTAATTGCCACAGAAGTAAATAATTTGGACAGTCATCTATAAATTTTGTATTTTATAAATCAATCAATACTGAGTCAAAAAATGTTTCAAGGCTGCAACCTCTTTTCATTGATTAGGGGTTCAATTTTTTTTTATAACATATGCGTACCTTTTACTTTTATATATCAGTCCTTAAAAAAAGAACATATTTCATTAGACTGTTATACGTTAAAAATCCGTGTACCTTTAAAAAAATAAAAATAAAATAAAAAACATATTTCCTTAGAAAAGATACGTTAGCAACTTCTACTGTTCTATATAATTGAAAGTTTACAATATGCAAACATTTGCCCCCTCCACAATAAAAAAGGTTTAAGGAAAATTTTAAAATTTCACTCAAGTATTTGTTAATATCTAACAGAAAAGGTCCTCATAAATAGGTATTATATGAATATTTTATTAAAAGTTAATTATTTATTATGTTTGGAGTGAACACATTCGTTACTACAGGAAGCAAGGTTAGAAAATTTATTAATTTTTAGATATTTACAAGTTAATGATGATTAGATGTTAATTATAATGTAACGCAGGCTTCAATCAATTTTTTTCAATTTAGAGGAGAAAAAATTAAATACATATTTTTATTTTTTTAATATATTTTTTCTATAATTTGTATTTGTGTTTGGCGTAAAATAAAATTATGTTCAAATATTAAACATTATAAAACGTAGAAGGTATTTTCTATTTGTGTGACATTTTACAGTGTTATTTTTTCTAAGCAGCATTTTTTCATTAATTGATTTTTACCTCAGTACCTAGTTATGAATTCTAATTCACTTACACAATAACTTAGAAAACGCTTTCTCGTGCTTTAAATGTTGATGCAGCAATACCAAAGACCCATCCGATTTCCAACAGCTTCTCCATTGTTTAACTTGGAAGATTGAGAAATTCTTCAACATTATTTAGGCTAGACACTTACTATCCCACTAATTTCACGACAGGTTCTTCAGACTATTAGAAACTTGTCGGACTGACTTGTTATTAGAGACCACAATGTTTGTACAACTTTAGGAATGTGGTTAAAGTTAAATTAACTTGTGTGAGCAGCTGTAGCAGTGAGATATTGCATGCGAGTCGCCGTTTAGTACCTAAAGAATATTTTGTTGAAACATGAGACGGGCACTTATTACAGCCATATTGCGGAAATTTTGAACAACAGATTAATATAATTTAATAGACACGGCTCCTTTCTGTAAAAGTGTGTAAACACAAAATTCTGCTCCACTGCTTATATTTAAAACAGTACAGTATTATTAAAACAAGCTTTCAGTGCTAATTATTGGGAAAGTTTAAAATTTTACACAAACTAAACACATAGGTAAATGTTTTCGCTGGAACTGCCAGAAAACTAACTGAATGGCATATAAAGTACATATCTTCAAAAGGGCAGTAAAGAAGTTATTCACTAAGTCTCCCTACGCTGGTGCATTGTTAGTTTTTATATTATGATAATAAATTCACATTGACTAAAATTTCAGCCTGATTCATATTTTAACAGAGAGCTCAAATAACAGATAAGTCAAGAATAATTAATTAAGAGCGTACTTAAATAAAGCTTTGCAACTTAATGCTATACTGGGACCCTCGAAGAAATAGCGCCGCAAATTAAAACATTAACAACTATTAATGGGTAAATTTTTAAAAATAATAAGTTATTTAACAAAGATGTAATTCTTTGATCTAACATTTATTTAAATAATTCATTACTGTAAGTATTTCTAATGTGTTTCCAGAATTCAAAACATTTTGTCAATCTATAAAAATAAGTTTTAACATACGCCCATAGCTGACAACTACGCCGGAATATAATTAACCACTTTTTATAGACGCAAATTTCTTTTTAAATAATTTTCGAAATTTTTCTATCAAGCTACCATTCAGTACTGCAATAACATAAATTACTGTTTAAAATGAGTAATTAATCATATTCCGAAGCAGATGCTAACTCTGTTGTTGTATTTTTGCCCTTTATCGAATTCGAGATTTCACTGAAATGAAAATGGGAATATCGGATATTTGATGTTGAAATAAAACCAATATGTCGATTTTTGGCCCAGTCCTACTGAGGGGCTGCTGCCCCCCCCCAAAAAATAATGGGACCCTTTACTTAGCTTACAATTGAACTTTATCTTTAAATTTGATACCCAGCCCACCCCGAAATAAAATCCTGGCTACGCCACTGTCAATAACACTAACTACGCCACTGCTTTAGACCCTATTTTGTATTTCTCTGAATTACGAAAGAAAATAAAATCATTCCCCTTAAACGAAAAACAAGGTAAAAAAAAAAACGAAATCTGCTGCAATAAAGCGAAATGTTATTTTGCTTACCACAAAGTCCTTTTGTGAGAGCGCTTAATACCGCCCCTGTATCCTTCATTAAAACTGACAAGCACAATCCTAACTTTATTTCATTCTATTTCCCTTCACATGAAAATCCGTCACCATATGTACACTTAACGTTCCGTTTTTTTTTCTTTTTTTTTTAGGGTGGGGGCAGGGGGACATATATTGAAGTTAAAAGTAGAAAAGGGATGTTTCATTAAATTTTAAACAAATATTAAATCAGCCAGACAAGCTGGAAGGAGGGATTTTCTTAATTTTTTTTTCGGGGGGGAGATTGACCCCTCTTGCCCTTAGGAAGTAACGCCTATGCCCCCCGCCAAAAGCAAACGATGTTCGACCCACTCCACACCCACAGACAGATAAAACTTTAAATCCGACCACCAACCAAGAAATGAAACACCAAAGATTCGAAAAAAAAACTTCAATTAAATGAAACATCCTTTCAACTCTTTTCGACTCTGAGTCGATAGAAGATTCGAAAAAACCCCTCCAATTAAATGAAACATCCTTTCAACTCTTTTCGGCTCCTTTCGACTCTGAGTCGATAGAAGATTCGAAAAACTAACGAATCTGAACGATAGTATACAATCACCGAAACAGAGCGAAACACTGAATCAGTAAAGATTCGTTGCTGCACCAACTCAGTGACCAACTCACCCACATCCACTCATTTACTGTTTCAAATCATCTATCGACTCAGAGTCGTAAAGAGTCGAAAAGAGCCGAAAAGAGTCGTAAGGAGTCGAAAAGAGTTGAAAGTGTAAGGGAAAATCTCTGGGAACGGCAAAGTGAAAATAAGTTTTTCTTCCCTTCGCACTTGGAATGTATTTCCCTTGAGGGCTTTAGATTCGAATCAGTAGAGAGTGAGTGTAAAGACTGAGCCACTCAGTACCAAGATTCGAATCACTGATTCGACTCATCGAATCATTGGCCATCTCTAGTTGTCTGATCTCGACTGTGAAAGAAAATGGTGCATTGTAAACAGAAGTTCAGCTACCTCTACGTTAGATCCTTAGATGCTTTTAAGAAACATTCTGACTTTTCTTGATAAACGAAAAGAAATCTTTGTCCCAAACAACAGCAAAATAACGCAATTGCAATGTTATAGTAGTTTCATTTAAATATTTCTGGTGAGTCATGTCAGTTTTAAGAGACAAGTTTGCATCAGTTAGCAAGTTGTGATTATATATGCACAGCTGCCAAAACAATTCTGGAATATAACTAACCAGTGATTTCTTGTAAACAGTGATTATAACAAAAAAAGTTTTTGAATGACAGCAGTTGCAACACAAAAGTTACTATGTAATACTAAAACGCCTTCATTTTATTTAACTGCACGAACTGAAAGAAGTACACTCGTTTATCGAGATTTAACGTGAGACCGCGATACTGATCTCGCATACTGTATAGCTATACTTTCATTTTTACCTAATTGTGCCCAATGAATTTTATCGCGGTCTCGCACGATACCAGTAGCGATATCGCATACTGTATCACACAAGACCGGTCGTCTTATATATTGTATAACAACAACATGTTTTCACGTTCGTTGTAAAATTGCAAGACCAGACGAGACAATATCCATCCTCCAATAGACATCTCGCATGTTCTCTCATCCATCCCTACCGATTCTTGAGCTCTGTTTCTCTAAAAACTTAAAAAGAGCAATCTGTTAGATCAGGGGTGGCCAAATCGTGGCGCATGCGCCAAATTTGACACATCTGATGATATGAAGTGGCCAATTGTATCCTTTTACCTATTTATTGGTTTGAGACAAATTTAAGACTCGAAATATTTTCATAAAACAATGACCAGATATAAAATATGGAAATATTTTATTTCATATAATGTACGATGTCATGTCTAATGGAGGTATTTGTACATTCTAAAATGCGTTATCATCAAAATTCAAACCATCTCTGAGCTCTTGCCAAATATCCAGAAAATTAATTCTGGAAATCATTTGCTCAACAATTCCAAAACAACACTTTCAATATCACGTTCACATTTATTATTTTTCCTCCCTAAACTAAAACATACTCAATGTTCAAAATTCTGAACGGGACGTTAGGAAGTAAAAAAAGTCATTCAGCTATCTGACGCATCTGAACTCCACTGTGATAGTAAATGGCGTATTATCTACAAAAGTTGCCCCTTCTTCCTTAAAAAGTATGAAAGTCAGATGCTCTTAAGAACCATTCTGACTTGATCGGAGAAAAACTCAGAAAAAGATGGCAGTGTGTTAACGCATTTGCCAAATTATAGTAATTTTCATTTAAATAATTCTGGTGAGTCATTGAAATAGTTAGGAA
Organism: Cheiracanthium punctorium; assembly: GCA_038373885.1. Taxonomy (NCBI): domain Eukaryota; kingdom Metazoa; phylum Arthropoda; class Arachnida; order Araneae; family Cheiracanthiidae; genus Cheiracanthium; species Cheiracanthium punctorium. The sequence goes on along the minus strand of JAWZYV010015637.1, from coordinate 621,914 downwards.
GTTGTGATTATATATGCATAACTGCCAACAATTCCGAAATATAATGAACCACTCTTTGTACAGTGTTCTTTGCAAGCAGTGTCTTAAAACATAGCAAAATTTCTCAGTTCGCTGGTGGTCAGGGTTACTATTTTGAAAAAATATTTTTAAAAATATACTATTTACAAAAAGGGGTTCGTTATATTCCGGAACTGTTGGCACATGCCTGTCAGAAGTTTGAAGTCCACAACGAACACTAATTCGCACAATAACTCTCACTGCATCCATACTACATGAAAAAATGTTTTCAACTGCTCTCTACTATCATATATCAATACGTTTCGCCAGTCTTCAATATCTGATGCCACTTGATCATCTTTACACCTGTGCTCGTTTTCACACCTTTTCCTCTTGTAAATAGATCGATTTCCTACGGATTCAGAAATTTTGACATGCGAAAGTTTCTTCTAATTAATTGCCACAGAAGTAAATAATTTGGACAGTCATCTATAAATTTTGTATTTTATAAATCAATCAATACTGAGTCAAAAAATGTTTCAAGGCTGCAACCTCTTTTCATTGATTAGGGGTTCAATTTTTTTTTATAACATATACGTACCTTTTACTTTTATAAATCAGTCCTTAAAAAAAGAACATATTTCATTAGACTGTTATACGTTAAAAATCCGTGTACCTTTAAAAAAAAATAAAAATAAAAAACATATTTCCTTAGAAAAGATACGTTAGCAACTTCTACTCTTCTATATAATTGAAAGTTTACAATATGCAAACATTTGCCCCCTCCACAATAAAAAAGGTTTAAGGGAAATTTTAAAATTTCACTCAAGTATTTGTTAATATCTAACTGAAAAGGTCCTCATAAATAGGTATTATATGAATATTTTATTAAAAGTTAATTATTTATTATGTTTGGAGTGAACACATTCGTTACTACAGGAAGCAAGGTTAGAAAATTTATTAATTTTTAGATATTTACAAGTTAATGATGATTAGATGTTAATTATAATGTAACGCAGGCTTCAATCAATTTTTTTCAATTTAGAGGAGAAAAAATTAAATACATATTTTTATTTTTTTAATATATTTTTTCTATAATTTGTATTTGTGTTTGGCGTAAAATAAAATTATGTTCAAATATTAAACATTATAAAACGTAGAAGGTATTTTCTATTTGTGTGACATTTTACAGTGTTATTTTTTCTAAGCAGCATTTTTTCATTAATTGATTTTTACCTCAGTACCTAGTTATGAATTCTAATTCACTTACACAATAACTTAGAAAACGCTTTCTCGTGCATTAAATGTTGATGCAGCAATACCAAAGACCCATCCGATTTCCAACAGCTTCTCCATTGTTTAACTTGGAAGATTGAGAAATTCTTCAACATTATTTAGGCTAGACACTTACTATCCCACTAATTTCACGACAGGTTCTTCAGACTATTAGAAACTTGTCGGACTGACTTGTTATTAGAGACCACAATGTTTGTACAACTTTAGGAATGTGGTTAAAGTTAAATTAACTTGTGTGAGCAGCTGTAGCAGTGAGATATTGCATGCGAGTCGCCGTTTAGTACCTAAAGAATATTTTGTTGAAACATGAGACGGGCACTTATTACAGCCATATTGCGGAAATTTTGAACAACAGATTAATATAATTTAATAGACACGGCTCCTTTCTGTAAAAGTGTGTAAACACAAAATTCTGCTCCACTGCTTATATTTAAAACAGTACAGTATTATTAAAACAAGCTTTCAGTGCTAATTATTGGGAAAGTTTAAAATTTTACACAAACTAAACACATAGGTAAATGTTTTCGCTGGAACTGCCAGAAAACTAACTGAATGGCATATAAAGTACATATCTTCAAAAGGGCAGTAAAGAAGTTATTCACTAAGTCTCCCTACGCTGGTGCATTGTTAGTTTTTATATTATGATAATAAATTCACATTGACTAAAATTTCAGCCTGATTCATATTTTAACAGAGAGCTCAAATAACAGATAAGTCAAGAATAATTAATTAAGAGCGTACTTAAATAAAGCTTTGCAACTTAATGCTATACTGGGACCCTCGAAGAAATAGCGCCGCAAATTAAAACATTAACAACTATTAATGGGTAAATTTTTAAAAATAATAAGTTATTTAACAAAGATGTAATTCTTTGATCTAACATTTATTTAAATAATTCATTACTGTAAGTATTTCTAATGCGTTTCCAGAATTCAAAACATTTTGTCAATCTATAAAAATAAGTTTTAACATACGCCCATAGCTGACAACTACGCCGGAATATAATTAACCACTTTTTATAGACGCAAATTTCTTTTAAAATAATTTTCGAAATTTTTCTATCAAGCTACCATTCAGTACTGCAATAACATAAATTACTGTTTAAAATGAGTAATTAATTATATTTCGAAGTAGAGATGGGCGGTTCGACTCATTTTACTGATTCGAATCTCGACTCACTCACTACTTCGATGATTCGAATCAGTGATTCGAATCTTGAATCAATAAAACAACTAAAGAAATTTTCCCTCTCTCTGCGCCGAAAGCCGTACTATTTAAACACCCTTCACCAAAGCGGTATTACTTTGCCCTTCAGCCATTCATCGGGTTTCTTCTCCGCTGAGTTCTCGGGCAGTTAGCATTAGAGATGAGTTCGGGCTCATTTTTTGAAGCCCGAGCCCGAGGACTTTTAATCCGAGCCCGCCCGAGCCCGAGCAATATTATTTAAGTCGGAGCCCGAGCCCGCCCGAGCCCGAAATTTCAGCTAAAGATAAAAAAAAATTCAATTACTTCATTGATAGAATACAATAAATTTTGCCGTTTGTGCAAATTAAAGACATATATAGTTGCAAACTCCCAATGCACTTGCTAATTCTTTGTATTCATCCTTTATCAAAAAATGTCGGATTTCATGACTCACTAAGGAATATAAACCGCCGTTCTAAAATATTCAAAGAGCTTCACGCACCTTCTAGGCGCCCGTGCCGCTATTTTTATTTATTTATTAATTTTTAATAAGTACTTTTGTTTTCCGCATGAATCACTTTTTAAAATCTGTTTCAAGCTGTATGCTCAATAAAGGAGAAATTTTTCACGAGCCCGAGCCCGCCCGAGCCCGACAATTGTGAATTACAGAGCCCGAGCCCGGTTCGGGCCCGGGCTCGGGCTCGGGCTTTCGGGCTCGGGCTGAGCCCGTCTCATCTCTAGTTAGCATCTCTCTCTCCTTTCTCCAGTAAAACTAGTGTTTAAACTGCCCGAAATGAAAATACAGGGAGCTTCGTATGACCCCTGGGCTGTAAGATTAAAAGGTTAAGTTTGGTGTCAAAGTATTCGAAATTTTATGTATCGATGGGGGTCCCAGAGGGGGGGTCGAGAATCAATAAAAACGCGCTCCGATGGATAGTTTCCGAGATATACGTTAATTAATTATGGTAATTAGACTAATTAACCATGATTGAGGCTTAAAAGGACTGCAAACATGTAGAAATTGGCTCTGGGATGGTTTCCAGACTTTGGAGTTGCCGCCGGAGGAGGCTAGTGTTTAAAATGGCCAAATTGAAAATATAGGGGAGCTTCGTATGACCCCCTGGGCCTGTAAGATTAAAAGGTTAAGTTTGGTGTCAAAGCATTCGAAATTTTAAGTATCGGTGGGGTGTTGAGTCTAGGGGAGGTCGAGAATCAATAAAAACGCGCTCCGGAGGATAGGTTCCGAGATATACGTTAATTAATTATGGTAATTAGACTAATAAACCATGGAGCTGTCTTTTCTGCGATGAGAGAAGAAGAAGCTTTCCGAGAGAAAGCAGTAGCAAAAGCATCACAAGCTGGTATTGATCTCAGGATTTTCTTATCGCCGGCCTCAGAGGCGTAGCCAAGGGGGGGGTTAGGGGGTCATAACCCCCTATGAGGAATTTTTTGCCATACAAAATGTATATTCTTCACTACATTATCATACACACGTATACATATATGTGAGTTGCAGTAGTCATAACCCCCCCCCCATAAAAAAATTCTGGCTACGCCCCTGGCCGGCCTGTATTTTTGCCCTTTATCGAATTCGAGATTTCACTGAAATGAAAATGGGAATATCGGATATTTGATGTTGAAATAAAACCGATATGTCGATTTTTGGCCCAGTCCTACTGAGGGGCTGCTGCCCCCCCCCAAAAAAAATGGGACCCTTTACTTAGCTTACAATTGAACTTTATCTTTAAATTTGATACCCAGCCCACCCCGAAATAAAATCCTGGCTACGCCACTGTCAATAACACTAACTACGCCACTGCTTTAGGCCCTATTTTGTATTTCTCTGAATTACGAAAGAAAATAAAATCATTCCCCTTAAACGAAAAACAAGGTAAAAAAAAAAAAAAACGAAATCTGCTGCAATAAAGCGAAATGTTATTTTGCTTACTACAAAGTCCTTTTGTGAGAGCGCTTAATACCGCCCCTGTATCCTTCATTAAAAGTGACAAGCACAATCCTAACTTTATTTCATTCTATTTCCCTTCACATGAAAATCCGCCACCATGTAAACTTAACGTTCCGTTTTTTTTTTTTTTTTTTTTTTTTTTGAGGGTGGGGGCAGGGGGACATATATTAAAGTTAAAAGTAGAAAAGGGATGTTTCATTAAATTTTAAACAAATATTAAATCAGTCAGACAAGTTGGAAGGAGGGATTTTCTTAATTTTTTTTTCGGGGGGGAGATTGACCCCTCTTGCCCTTAGGAAGTAACGCCTATGCCACCCGCCAAAAGCAAACGATGTTCGACCCACTCCACACCCACAGACAGATAAAACTTTAAAATCCGACCACCAACCAAGAAATGAAACACCAAAGATTCGAAAAAAAAACTTCAATTAAATGAAACATCCTTTCAACTCTTTTCGACTCCTTTCGACTCTGAGTCGATAGAAGATTCGAAAAAACCCCTCCAATTAAATGAAACATCCTTTCAACTCTTTTCGGCTCCTTTCGACTCTGAGTCGATAGAAGATTCGAAAAACTAACGAATCTCAACGATAGTATACAATCACCGAAACAGAGCGAAACACTGAATCAGTAAAGATTCGTTGCTGCACCAACTCAGTGACCAACTCACCCACACCCACTCATTTACTGTTTCAAATCATCTATCGACTCAGAGTCGTAAAGAGTCGAAAGGAGCCGAAAGGAGTCGTAAAGAGTCGAAAAGAGTTGAAAGAGTAAGGGAAAATCCCTGGGAACGGCAAAGGGAAAATAAGTTTTTCTTCCCTTCGCACTTGGAATGTATTTCCCTTGAGGGCTTGAGATTCGAATCAGTAGAGAGTGAGTGTAAAGACTGAGCCACTCAGTACCAAGATTCGAATCACTGATTCGACTCATCGAATCATTGGCCATCTCTATTTCGAAGCAGATGCTAACTCTGTTGAACATTGTTGGGGTCATTTTTTTTAGATGATTAACAATCCTCGTTGGTCCAGACATTATTATGCAGACTTCCCTGATAATCACAAAAGAAAATGCTTTTAATATTCTCAAATTAAAAAAAATGATATAAATACTCACTATTTTTATTTAAATTCACAAAAAATACATAAAAATTCCTTGTACGTATTTAAAAAGTTTTTTTTTCGTGTATTTACCAATAGTTACAATCAATATCATTGTGCCAGTACGATGTCTATTTAATATTAGCAAAGAAAAATATATATTAAGAAAAGTATAATGCTACTTTTGTTGCAAAATCAAGTACATGAAAAAGGGACAATCTCCAAGTGTCTTTTTCAATCCTTCAGTTGATGCAAGTGATTCCCTAACACCTGATACGCCATTACTTCTTCTAGAAGTACTCTTGATTGCTTTATACTTTCTCTGTTTTTGTTCCTGTAACTGATTGAACTTAGATCGATTCATTCCCAATGGAACAATGTCGAAGGTTCAAGATTCTCTCGAGGACGATGCCTTCGTTGAAGAAGTATTATACGTATAATGATGTGTACGGCAAAGTTTGAAGCACGTTTCAACTACTAGACCTCTATGAAAAATCCTCTGATGTCAGTGTGATCACTTTTTTTTAAATCAGGTCTGAGTCTTGCATTCCCCCCCCCCTCTTTCGTCGCTATTTCCTAGTTTAATTAATGTATTTTGTAGTGTAGTTATCACGTTCACTACAATGACGGCCAAAGTAGCTCATAAATTTTGTGTCAAAAACGAGACAAATTGATAATCCAGAATTGTTCGATAATCCGGCAGTTGTCTGGTCCCATATATGTCGGATTATCAAGATTGTACTGTACTATCGTACATAATGCATGTTCTAATTTTTACACCATTTTTTATTGTGCATTTTTAATTACAAGTTTATTCTCTATTATCAAAATAAAAATTAATTAATTCAAAGAAACATCATTTAATCAAATCTGAAAGGGCTAAATAAAAGATCATTTCGAAATTTTAAACAACCATGGAATTCATCTATAAACATATTTATACTTGAAACGAAAATCATGCTGCCATCTTCTTCCACTACCAACACAGAATCAGCTTCTCGGTTTAAAATTTGCAAATGGGACTCATTAATAGAAGAACGCTTCTGTAAAGCCCTATGATTTCTCATCGCTCTTGAAAACACAATGGAGTAGGCTGATAAAAATGTTTTCCAGGAAAACACTTCATGAACCCATATATTTCATGCTGTTCTGATTTCTTGGATGGAAGCATTTGTCGGGAGGACAAGAAAAATATCCCAATTCTACGCGTCGAAATAAAGGCGAGTTAGTAAAGCGTTTGAGTAGGTCTAAATCACTTTCTTTATGAACCTAATAAAAGAGACTGATTAAATAGAAATGTGCTTTTTATACGTGTGGGAATGAAAATGAATTTTCGTAGTTTTATATGTTTATTGTACCAAGTTGCAATAAGAAAACGGACAAAGACGTTCAATTTATGCGAAAGAACCCATTAATTTATTAGCCTGGCTGCATACGACAGGGTTAGTAACACTCATTTTCAAAGGTGCAAAATCTTAAAAACTATTGACCAAATTGCCATGTTATAAATTTACTGGCACTTTCTGCATAATTTCATTACGGATTAATATCTTTTTTTAGTATGGACAGACGCGAGACTATGAGACGAGACCGCGGTGTGAAAGGCGAGACAAGAACTAACAAGGTATCGCGCCGGGGTAAACATTTATACCTGGTTGTTGTTGTTTCAAATGCCCTCCGGCAACTGCTGAGCGGCGTCAGATCCTCCATAAAGGACGGCGATGGTCGAAAAGGAGCGGCTTTAATTTTAATGAACCCCACGAACAGGTTTTACTTGCACCAGCTCCCATTACCGTACAAGCTCCTACAGCAGCCCAGCTGAGAGAGGAGTCGCCCTCCTAAGCAGCAGACAAGCCGGTGGTGCTTCGTTTTCCGTTTTCTTACGGGAACGGAGCTTAATGACTGGACCACTGCGGTACTTTACATCTAGAAAATTTATGGATTCCGTGTACTTGGTCTCGCCCTAATTCTTCATTCATTCATCCTCATTTTTTCTTCTTTTCATCCAACTCCTGCATGGAAGTTTTGTGCAATCTTCTTTAAATAAAGCCATAGCTGCCAACTGTTCCGATTTTATAGGAACATTTCCCGCCTCTAATTTTTACTTACAAGGAAGAAATGCGGCTTCAGAAACGGATTTCAATTATCTTACGAGTGCAAATTAGCAAAAAAAAAAAAAAAAAAAAGTCTGTCTTACGATTTTGGAAAAAAGAAATGTACCTTAAATAAATATAGAGTTTTGTGAGTTTTAAAACTGAATTATTTTGAATATGTAAAATTATAATTCCAAAGAAAGGATTTTATAAGTCGAAGGAAAATGTAGATTATAATAAAAAATCAATAAGTAGGTAGTAAAAAAAGAAATGAAAAAGTAAATAAATATTTACTTGATAAAAAAAAGAATTAATTACCAGCATTGGTGCATTAAATAGCGGAGGTTTTTTTTTTTTTTTTCGCAGCACAAGGTTCGAAATCGCAACGTCAGAGTGGAGGTCCACAGCCATGCCGATTACATCACAGGATCAAACAACACCTAGATATACAATGCCTGAGAATAGAAACTTTAAGACCATTTCTACACATTTATTTTCATAAAATAAAACTATTCAAATTTTGTGGTGAATTTACTCCCCCCCCCCCCAAAAAAAAAAAAAACATTTTAATGATTTAAGATAGAAAATTTAATTTTACGACATATAGGAAATTTTAGCTATCACTAATTATATAATATGATATAGAAATAGATCATAATAAATTATTTTTTATCAAAAAGGTATTTTAATATTTATCTTCAACTTAAGATATTTCTAAAATTTCTATCATTTACCAGAAAATTTAAATAGTTTTACTTTATGAAAGTAAAGCTGACCTGACCTGACTTCACCTTAGAAAAAACCTAGTGATGATGTAAAAGTTTCTGTTCTCGAGCCTTATATATCTAGGATGTGTTGGATCAACCGACTTTGCGTGTAACTTGCATTCTAAGTTTCGGTGAAGTGGTTCGAAAATAAATATTACTTTTTTTCGACTGCATTTGAGTACTGCGTCTTAGTACTTTAGACGTAGTATGTTCACATAGTGTACTACCACTATGCCAAAGATAATTGAAATTCGTTTCCCTGAAGCTGTGCTTCCTCCTCGCTAATGTTGCAAGCTTAAAACAAGTCCAAAATTTTAATTTAAAATAAAACTGTTAAAAAATAGTGCTGGAAAATGTTCTATAAAATTGGAACGGTTGACACCTGTGATAAAGAAAACACGAACAGTAGAATGCGAAATATTAGTGGCACTCACACTCAGGGGCCGGTTCTGCCGTATGCGCAAAATATGCACCACACACGGTCTGCTGCGGAAAAAAAAAGTGGGCAAACTGTACTCATTGCTTTTGTTCTACAATATAAGATCGCAAGCTGAGATGAGACTTTGCTGGGGCTAGACGAAACCTCTGGATACGAGATGGGACGGCGAAACGAGACTTTGGAATGAAGTGCGAAACAAAACGAGAGGGGTAATTTTTAGGGTAATTTCTCGTTTCTCATGGTCTTGCGTCAATCCGTAATTTTTAAAGCATTATTGCATGAGTATGTCTTCAAAACAAGAGTATTTGTTCGAAGTAGCAATTACTTCCTTTTTGCTTCAGTAGCTTAGGAAAACAAACACACGCAAAAAAAGGATAATTAACTGATCACCAAAGCTTAGTCACTAACTTAAGCTTTTTATTAAATTTGTCACACAGTGTCTTGACTGTCAATATTGAAAACAAAGACACACACTGTTTCCAGCTTATTTACAGAAGACTAGGGGGGAGGGGGGACATGCACATACATTGTTCTATAAAGGTGAACTATGATCCAAAACTCTAAATATTGTATTCTAAAAGCATTTTCTATTTTATTTTTGAGTCATTGCTGGTCAAAAAACACATATCTTACGTGTGACATTTCCTTAAATTTCCAAAAATTGTTTATTTGTTTTTGTCACTCAATATTTCTTTTAGGGCACTGTCTGGGAAATTCCAATACCCAAGATAAATAGTTCTTTTTGACACATTTATCTTTTTCCGTGGATGGTAACCCTTCAATGAAATACTTCTGTGATTCGAATAACATATGTTTTGAAATAGCAAATACGTGAGTTTCAAAAGAGCTATCAATTCTAAAAACGGTGATAAATATGTGTTAAATTTCAAAATCACCACATACGAACGTAAGAAAAGGGTAAAATTTATCAATTAAAAAAATTATTTCAAGAGTATAATGTATTTCTTATATACTTAATTTGTTCTCACTGTTAACCATTTCAGTTAATTTTCTTCGAAAATTTACTTTATTCAAACTACTGAATCGGATGGTTTGCATAGTTAATTTTCCAGAGAGAATTTTTTTTTCTAATTTATTTAGAAACAGGATAAAAACTTTAAAAAAGAAAAGAAGGCTCTAATCTTTTGGACGCATATTTTTACAGCGTAATACAAAAATACTGGTGAAAATATAAGGCATGGAAATATTGTTCACTATGTTATCTATAGCACGTTTATCAATCCTCATATTCGGAAATTTCTGTGTTACTTTTAAAGTTATAAAACATTTTTTTTTCTAAAATTCCTATCACACACAGTCTACATCTACTTCAATCTTACTTTTATTTATGAACCGATAAAATTATGCAGTTTCTTTATTGCTCTCTTGACTGTATGTTTGACGGATAGTTACAGTCAAACTAACATACTACTCACTTATTATATTGTCTACAGGTGAGATTTTCAGTTAAATTCTTCATGAAGTCTATCCTTTTATGAGCGTGCTTTTTTGTACTTTCATATTTATCAAGTCTGTCTAACTCAGGCATTTCTTAAACTCCAATCCACCTTAAGTGAAAACATAAAACAAAACTCAAAATGATGTTACCAGTTAAAGAACTGTCAAACTATCCGTTTCGTTATCATCTATTTAATACTTTGACGTCATGTAAAAGTAGACCAGCTGGTTAACCACAAATGATGCTAGATTAACCCATAATGACCAGTAACACTTTATTCCAGTGGCGGATTAATGCAATTTTGTCGGGGGGGGCGGTTTTTTTGTCGGTGGGGACGGTAAGTTAGAGGATTTACATATACATCCATTTTTTTGGAAGGAAAATAGGATCTTTTACATTAATTTATTTTTTCTCGGTGGAGCGGTCGCCCCCCCCACTTTAATCCGCCCTTGCTTTATTCATAGCTCCGGATTGTTCTTTGGGACCTAATTTTGTTAAATGTTGTTATAGTCTTGAAGATACTTCAGATTGAGCCGTGTATGTAAAGCCAACCCCTCCTAAATATAGAAAGCCTTACAACTCTTACGTCATCAAGCTTTGACGTCATCATTAGGACTACGTTTAAAAGTTTCATTTTCACAAAATAAAACTATTAAAAATTTCTGTTAAATTTACCCATGAATAGCAATATTTTAATAATTTGAGATAAAACATATAATTTTACGACAAATGGCAGATTTTAATCATGACTAATTAGATAATATGATAACGAAGTAGATCATACTGAATAATTTTGTATGAGAAAGGTATTTTAATTTTAATGTTTGATTTAAAATATTTTCTAATATTCGTAGCATTTACGAGAAACTTTTTTTTTAATAAAATTTTTCAATGTAGGTCTAATGATGATGACAAAGCTTGGTGACGTGAGAGTTGTACGGCTTTCTGTATCTAGGAGGCTTTGTTCTTGCTCCAACCATTTTGTTTCGGGCATAAAGCACCTGTGCTTTACATTTCAGACGGGAGTCAATCATGACACCCAAGTATTTGCAGGTTCTGGTCCAATTAATTCTATCTTTATGTATGAAGAGGTTTTTAAACTGTTTTCTGCTATTGGTGAAGTGAATCGCATTACATTTAGAGGGGTTAATTTTAATTTTTCATTTTCGAAACCAAGTTTCTAAGATATCTATGTGGAGCTGTAATTGTTTAATCATAATATCAGGATGGAAGGATCTTGAAAGTATGGCGGTATCGTCGGCATATATAGCAAGTGTTGTGTATTGACTTCGGGATTGTGTATTGCTGTGTATTGACTGTGTAACACATGTCGTTGATGTATGTGTTAAACAAAGTAGGTCCAAGGAGTGACCCTTGTTGTACGCCTGCTTTAATTGAAGTGTAACGTGAGAGAGAGTTGTTTATACCGACGTTAAGCATTCGTTCACTGAGATAGGAATGAAGCAAGTGGATGAGCGTATCAGACATTTGAAGCTGAATTAGTTTGTACAGAAGACTAGTGGTCCAGACTTTGTCAAATGCCGTTTAAGTTTAACACAGGTCCAAATTTTTTATTTAATGTAAAGATGTTAACAAATTGTGATGAAAAATATTCCGGAAAAATCGGAACGGTTGGTAGTACTGGAGATGGCCAAAGTTGCGTGCAATGCGCAGTTTTTTCTCACAGTCGAGTTAAGATACGTCAAACACTTCAAAGGCCTTTTTTACTTCCTTACGTTCACGTTTAGAATTATGAATCTGAGTGTGCTTCTGTTTAGGGAGGAAAAGTAATAAATGTGAACATGATATTGAGACTTGTTCTGGAATAGTTGAGGAAGTGATTTAGAGGATTAACTTTCTGGCTATTTGGTAAGAGTTCAGAGATGGTTCAAATTTTGATAATACATTTTAGAATGTAGAAATACGTCCTTTTGACATGACATCACAAATACTAAAAAATAAAATATTTCCATAACTTATATCTGGTCATTGTTTTATGAACATACTTCGAGTTTTAAATTTGTCTCAAACGAATAAGTAGGTAAAAGGATACGATGCGCCCCCTTCAAATCATCCAATACACCAAATTTGATGCATGCACCGCGATCTGGCCACCCCTGATCTAACAGATTGCTCTTTTCAAGTATTTTGGGAAATAGAGCTCTAGAATCGGTAAGGATGGACGCGAGACCATGCGGGACGAGGAATGGCTAATGTCTCGTATCGTTTCACAATTTTACAATGTAGTCCCATCTTCCGGTCTCGTCTCGCACCTGGAGTTCTCGTTTCGGGATCTCGTCTCGCGATTTCGCTTCCACACCTGCTAGTCTAGTGGAAGTATTGATGCTAAAATATGTATTTTGGTGGAAAACAGGTTTTCTGTGCTGCAACTACTGAAGCGTTCGATTTATGAGCAAAAATACTTCTGCGCGGAAATTCACCTACCCTATCATGGTATAGTCTGAAACTGATTGAACGCAATAAACATGTTCGTACGAGGAACAAAAGAATGAAAGCATGTTGGTGGTACACAATATGGGAGACCACAGCTGCCAATTCTTCTGATTTTATCAGAAGATTTTCTACCCCTGATTTTCTCAGCAATTTAAGTTTCGTATTAGTCCAGATTTTTACTTCTAAATGTAACGGTTCGAAAGTGGTGGTGGAAGATCTTCCGGAAGAGATGGTAGCTATGCGAGACCGCGATGAACGAGGGGCGACTGTTCTTTCTTAATTTTACACAATTAAGTGAACATGAAGGTATTTTGGTGCCATACAGTATACGAGGCCTGTCTCGCTTGAGACCTCGATAAACGAGGGACGACCACACGTCTTCTGCAGAATTAAGTAAAAAGGAAAGCATTTTGTTCGTCATGCAATATGCGAGACTTCGATAAATGAGGGGTAATCGTGCATCTTTTACTTCTTACAGTCAAGTAAAAATAAAGACATTTTGATGTCGAGAAATATGCGAGACTGGTTTCGCCTCGCGAAAGCTAGTAGTTCCTTCTCGTCTCGCGGGGTCACGTTCATCCCTAAGAATGGGCTATGACGTATTCATTTCGCCAGTGCTAACGTAGGAAATTCGACTTTTACTCGAATACTTTTTTGAGAGTGTTTAAATTTTATACAGTACTGTTTAAGGCATCGTATATACGAAACATTTCGATGTTTTCTACTTCTTTTCAGTAGTATGACTGCATAATGCTTTAAAATTCGGCGTAATATTCATTTGTTTCTGACTGTGTATTCCTACGTAGGCTAACAAATTAGCCTCATTTATCAAACTATGTAAAAATTGGTGGCTATAGAAGTTAATAAACTTCAAAACAATCTTCAGTACATTCTCTCAAAAAAATAATAATCAAATGTATGGATCCTATTCAAAACTTAGACGAAAAATACTTTTTTTATATATTCTAAGTCAAAATTAGAATGTTTCTTTAGTAGTTTGTCATATCTTGTAATAAGTTACAACTGTGGTTTATACGCTCTGTTTGGATAAATACTTCTGTAAACTCTGTGATACCTACATTAATGTCTTTCGGTTTGAAAATAGAACGCCATTGTTAAAAGCGAACCAAGACAAATGATTTTTGTCTATCATTTTTTTATAGTTTGATTGGATTTCAGTTTATACGCATACTAGAGATAATACTACGAAATAAATCTGAGTGGCATGTATTAATTTAGCTTTAAAATAAATACTCTCTTATGATATGTAATCACCGTTTACTACAGTAGTGAAGTCCTAAAAAAAAAAGTGGGGGGACGCTAATTTTTTGAAGAAATTCAACACAAATGTACGCATCCTTTTCTGAAACAGTATACACACACACACACCACACACACACACACACAATATATATATATATATATATATATATATATATATATATATATATATATATATATATATATATATATATATATTTAGGGGCGGGAGGATAATACGTGGAGCACTGAAGCTTTGAAGTCGAATTTTAAGCTTGTTGTACTACCTTGCTCGTGCTCAAGTTTTTAGAAATAAATTGCTTGAAAATCAATTTCAATTTGACTTTTCTCGCAAATTATATGTTGTGATTTTAAAGCATGCAATTTCTAGACAGGATTTAAAAAATTATAATTTAAAACAAATTTATTCACATTTACATGGTTGATTACTGTTTCGTCTAAATCAATCTTCTCCCTTTTACTCTGACTCTTTGACCGAAAGTGCGTTGTATGATGATGGATATATTTACTTTGTGTAGTATTTACAAATGATTTGTAAGTGAGTAATGTTAATGTCTACTTAAGTGGTCCAAATCGTCCTTTTTGGTTTTTTCATTCCGATCTAGAATGACAAAAGGAAAATTTACATTTAGTTAAAAAAAAAAAAACACGCAGACTTTGAGAGGCTTTCTATATCTGAGGCGTTGTTAGTGTATGTATCAAGTTTTCTAGACAGGGAATTATCTGTTATTACCCATTTACAAATATATGCTGTTTTGAAAATAAACACTCAAAAAAACTGGTGTTGAAAGATAAAATAAATAAAAACTTTCTGAAAAAAAAACACACATAAAAGGTTACTTCAAGGCGTAACGATCGTTTCGACCGAAAATTCGTTCGTTCTTCGTCAGACAAACCCTTCCGTCATGTTAGAGATAGCAGAGGTAAGTAAGAGCAGAGGTAACTCTCCTCTGCTTCCCTCTGCTCTGTATGACGAAAGGGTTTGTCTGACGAAGACCGAACGAATTTTCGGTCGAAACGATCGTTACGCCTTGAAGTAACCTTTTATGTGTGCTTTTTTCACAAAGTTTTTATTTATTTTATATGCTGTTTTCTCTGATCCCAAAAATGGTTTAGAAATGCTAGGTCAAATTCATAAGCTTGCGAACTTTCTAAAAGTTTAAGAAAAGAAATAGTTTCAGTCCAAGCTAAAATCAAGGCAATTTAAAATACGACATCCAGTATGAATGGCTAAGCAAATTTTTAACTAATTTCATGTACACATTTATATAAATTGTTGCGGTGGAAAGTAGTCAGTAAATCTCGTTACCTTAAAGAAACGATAAGTGTAACATTAATTGGTAAAATGTCTATTAAGGAACATATTTCTTCATCATAATGGAATAACAACATACAAACGGTAGGTTTGATGATGGTGGAAGATATGGTATTCTACAGAATAAAAGACTCTGGATTCGAAAATTAACAGTTTACTAGCTCAACATTTTATTAGCTGATAGAAAATATATTATTTCATTCATGATTATAAACACCAGTAGGGATGGACGCGAGACGTGCGAGACGAGAATCGGGGCTGTCTCGTCTCGTCTCGCAGTGGTAAACCTCTGTCTCGTCTCGTCTCGCAAACACTGTGTCTCGTCTCGCGTCTCGCAAAGTAATTGCTGTCTCGTCTCGCGCGAGACGCGAGACGTCTCGCGAGTCTCGCAAAATTAAGGACTGCGATTTCGTTACCATTTTATACTAACTTATTATTGGGATTTTATTGAAAATTAATATTAATAATAACAATTACTTACATATAGCCACATTAGTAGATATATTAATAACTATATCAGCATATATCGGCATTTGAAGTAAAAGAAATTGAGATTTAATCCGTATATATAATGTCACACCGAAAATATGGTATTTATTTTTATTTACTAGCTGCGTGCCCGTTCTTCGCACTGTAGTAAACGAAAATTTTCTTAACATGAGTAATTTCAATTAATTCCAGTGATGTGGAATCTAAAATAAAAGCAAAATTATTTGACTCTTGATGTAAAGTTTGCGTCATGAGTAACCTGGCATCATTGCAATATAATGACTCAAAAAACTACGTCAGTGTCATTCGCGATCAGAAAAGTGAAAAGCTTAGCGGTTTGCAGAGAACTCCCGACTTTCAAAATGTGTTATTTCTACATCATACTGTTCAAGTTGTAGCATTAAATACCTCAGACACTACATGAAATGGACAACCGTTTGTTTTAAAATAGCTGCGCACCCGCTCTTCATACGAGAAGTAGCGAATATTTTACTAAAATCATATCTGCATGAGACAAAACAGATTTTTTTTTAATTTCAAGTAATCTCCTCTGTTGAAATTACTGCGGGATATATTAACACAAATTAGAATTACTTATCGTTCAGTTGGTTGTAAGATAACCCTTGAAAAATTATAAACAGAACACTTTTAGTCTTTATTAAATCTCTACTATTTACTTTAACGTCAATTTCAAGTCTCTAAAATATGTGTAATTTTTATATTAATGAAAACAAGATTATATTAACGATAATTATAATTATTTCCCTAATATTTCCAATAACATTACCGTGTGTGCATTTTTAGATTTCATTATAGCATCTCAGTTGGTTAATAGACGTCTTATTTTTTGTTTATATTTTAAATTACTGAACAGTTAATTTGTTGACGACTATCCGCTTGTACTTTTCCACAATAATTTTTAGCGATATTACTACAGTCGTTATGGTCGCCCTGTTTACAGAAAAATTAAACCATAATCCCCCAGTGTGGATTTTTTAGAAAAATGAAAAGACATCTAACAGGCGAAGATAATTTTAGAATAGGAACCCAACAGCAAGATAAAATGATGGGGAGGAAAAAAAATTATAAAAGATTTGCAAGCCGAAGGAAGGGAAAACATGATAATATAAACGAAAAGAGAAATAGTTTTTAAAAAAATTGCTTGAATTTCTTTCCGTCCGATATTAATATTTAAGAATAAAAAATGTCATTTTAATCTCTTTAAAATAGGCCAACAATAGGGATTTAACCGCCCCTAGAAAGTTGTTACCAGGGTGGGCGCCCCCTCCCCCTACGCACGCCGCAACGTGCGGGAAAGTTTGAGGATAATAACGGTACAAGGATATTTCAACGAAGGATATTCAACCATATTTCGACCTACTCAGACTAAGCATCAATGCGAATGCAAGTTGCTCTACTTCTAATCTCTCTCTGCTATACCCGAAACCCGATTATCACAGGGGCAAGGGGGGGGGCGGTAGTCCGGTGCCCCTGAAGAAAAAGGGGATCCATATATATCCCGATTATCTAAATTATAAATTCATATGTACTGAAATAGTAATTGCGGGGAAAAAACTGAATTTCCTCTATAATATAGGTATTACCTAATTGTCTATCACTAGATCAAGTTAGAGATATTTTTTGGGGTGATAAATACGATTTGATTAAAGTACAAAAACTACAGTTAACTGAAATGCAATTTTCGAGTACAACAGCGGTCAAAACTGGGTTAAAATGCTTAAAAAAGGGGGGGCTCAGTAAAGGGGCTTAATGCGTAAAAAAGGGGATAGTAAGGGGGGCCCCAAACTTAATGACCCGGGCCCCGTCTAAAAGTGGTCAGATTTGAACATACCATACCGCCTTTCCTATTTACTTATTATTTTTCTTTCAACTCTTCTCTGTTTTCTTTTTTTTTCCGCCTCTTTCTTTATCCTCTCCTTTGTGTGTTTTGTATATCTCTCGTCTGTTCTAATTTTAAATGTTACGTGTTTGTGCGTATTGTAGAGTGCTGATAGTATACCAGGACCGAAAACGAAGGAGACGCAAGTTAAACGGTAGAAGCTTCAGGCAAATTCTCGCTTTTCAGATCGTATTTATGCGAGACGGAAAAAAATGCGAGAATTCTCGCGAGAAATCTCGCGCGAGACAAG
Organism: Cheiracanthium punctorium; assembly: GCA_038373885.1. Taxonomy (NCBI): domain Eukaryota; kingdom Metazoa; phylum Arthropoda; class Arachnida; order Araneae; family Cheiracanthiidae; genus Cheiracanthium; species Cheiracanthium punctorium. The sequence continues at coordinate 603,923 of JAWZYV010015637.1, read as the reverse complement.
ACTCTGTCTCGTCCCGCAAAATATTTTCTTTCTCGTCTCGCGAGACAATGCGAGAATTCTCGCGTCCATCCCTAAAAACCAGTGGAATATTTTAAAAAATATTTTATTATTCTATGAAACAGTGTTACAGGTTTTTTTTTTTTTTAAAGATTTAAGCACTTTATCATAAAATGTTATAACATTTCTCATAGTGATATTTTAATTAAATAAATTAAAAATTGAAAAAAAAAATCAATAAGTTTTTAAAGTATTCGGATAGTTTAGCTTTTTACTGACCGACAAAAAATATCCCTTAGCTTAATCATAATCACAAGTGCCAACTTTTACAGGAAGATTTTCCACCACTAATTTTTACATACTATTTAAAGTTAAAAAAAGTCTACATATGTCAACACCCGGAGTAAACTAACATAAAATTAATCTCCAAAATCGGAAGAGTTGGCAGTTATGGTTTAATCGTGATGAAGAAATCCTGTAAAACTATTTTAAGCAATGTTTCTCGTTAACACATTATGAGTTGGAAATTTTGTAACTGTTTTTATAATACTCAATCATTGCTTAAACCATGTTACTATTTAATGAATAAATTAAAATAAAACTTAAAGATTTGTATTCTGCCTGTATAAAATCTGTTTGTATAAAATTCATTCATATTCGTATAAATTAAGTAGCATTCTAATAACTGACATCAAATATCATGTATGACACTAAAAACACCAGAATAATTTGGTATTAACCATTGAATTTCGTTTGCACTTTAATAGCTAACAGCATTTTATCAAGAAATTTGATTTAAAGGAAATATATCTGACTAGAAGTCGAAGCCCGTTGTGGAGGAATTACAACGGTCGCTAGAAAACACATTTGACGAAAATATGTCTAAATATAGTTCATCATCGTCCACCTAAAATAAATAAGTTCATATTCAATTTTTATTACGTACTCAAATCGAATTTCATGCTCTTCTGGGAACGCGCGGAATCATCTCGCATTCGAAAGATTTCGTTTTGTCCACAGCCATTCTTATATCCATGCAGACGATTTATTTGTGAAAAAAATAAATTATGTAATCTGGCGAAACTGCTCTAAATAAGTTGGAATCACACTTTCCTTTCAAAGCCTGATAACCATGATGAATATGACGTCATATCGATTGAAACAGTTCATTTTGTCACGCAAATGATTCACTTTTTTTACTCTCGAAAGTAAAAGGAAGCTGAAAATAGCAAAAAAATTGCTTAAAAATTAGCGAACCAGTGGCTTTTTTAATTTTTAAAGTAGCACAGATTGTTTTTTATATTTTTATACATAATTATGAAAAATGTCAAGGGGATCGTATAAACTGTGTAGATGTTACTACGTTTTTTCTGCTTTTTAATCTTCTTGAAGTGATGGCGGTGCAATATTTAGATTGAAGTGGTTGCCTGGAGTGATTACAGAGTGAATGAGGGGTCAGAGTAACTATATACTAGTAGGATAAGATCATTTAGTTTAAAGCATAACTCAAACAATTCAGGGCATATAACTAACCACTTTTGTAAACAGTAACTTCTATGTTAGAAAATAGAAGTGTTTGATTAATACTTTCCAGTACACGGATTATTTGTTCACTTTATTGGAAAAAATAAAACACATAAAAATATAAAGTTCACAAAAAGTGGTTAGTTATATATATAATGAAAAATTAATTACTAATTGCTACTTTAAATTCAAACGAATCAACGAACGTCTACTTTAAATGCGATGTAAAAATCTAAATGCTTACATTTTTATAGTTCTTTGGTACTCTAAATATCAAGTCTTGAATAAAAAAATGCGATAAATAATCCTAAATACAAATGTAGTTTTAGAGACTGAAAGCCTAAAAATAGAAAAGATATATCTATATCTATATCTATATCTATATATATATATATATATATATATATATATATATATATATATATATATATATATATATATATATATATATATATATATATGGGTCTTCAACGTTTTTTTAAAATTGCTTTCCAGAAATGGACACTTTTATTTGTATCAATTGTTTGAACAGCAGCAAACGATTTTAAAAAAATCCTGTAGTGCTTAGATAACAGGTGCTTATCTTAAAATAACTCCTCAAAACCTGTCAACATAAACATTTTTGTTTTTACGCCTCATGTTTTATCTTAGGTAAAGCAGTTCGTATCTTAGATACAATAAAAATGTCTTAATGACGGGTAAGTATGTTTTTTAAAACTCATTTAGGTTATAGACCTCTTAACATAAAAAAATGGTTTGTATTATTCAACAAGTCATGCTTAGTGGACCATCAGTTCATATTTATTGGTATTCAAAAGTTGAATGAAACACGTACAAAAACTACAATATCTATCTGACTACCCATAAACGTAGATTCCAACAATTCCAGATTACGATTAACTACTTTCTGTAATCAGTATATTTTTAAATATTTTTTTTCAAACTAATAACCACGCCCTCCAACAAACTCAGAAACATTGCTTTAATTAAGACAAAAACCTTCTATTAAAATTACAGTTTACAAAAAGTGGTTAATTATATGTCACTGGGGTTCATTATGTATACATGCATAATATATACATACTGGCACCAAAGCAATAGTCACTACTAGACCTTGAAGTATAGTCCGCGCCTAGTAGTCGGTCAATGTCACCCCTATGTAGGGACCGATAATTTAACAATGAAGTCCAAGCCAGAAGTCAAACCTTGCTCATGATCGTAAAGCAAACTAATTCCTTAATTAGTTCGCTAACGACCATTAATATTCCAGAATATCTACTATACACACCAATGTCCTGAAAAATCTCTTTTATGGATGTAAAAATGAAATTTCCAGGAAAGAGCAACTTCACTTCCTTACTCTTAAAAGGATTACTCACACAGGTTTAAAAAAAAAAGTTAAGTAGGATGTTAATAGAAATTACTTTTATCAAAATTTATTTTTCATGCAATACAATTGTTCAAACTCAGTAGCGTGCGTAACCAGTGCGCTTCCATGTAAAGCGCAACGGTAAAAATTCCCTTCTACCGAGCATGTTTTCATACGTGGGTCTTGAATGCTTTCAGCATTGCACTTGTGCAAAAGATATGACCTTGATCAAAGTACATTTTCGAATTAATGCAAAATAAGTAAAATAAAGTTTAAAAATTTAACAGCTTGAACGATATCGTAGCTCTACACTTAAGGCATAGCTGCCAACTACTACGGAATATAATTAATCAATTTTTGTAAATAGCATATTTTTTAGGAATTTTTTTAAAAAAGTAACCATGTCGCGCAATTAGTATAAAAATGTTGCTATATTTTAATTAGAAAAATCATGTTCAGAAAAAGTGGTTAATTATATTCCGTAGTTGGCAGCTATGTTAAGGGTGCGTTATTTTTGTTATTAGGGAGTTTGTGCATACCTTTCCTTCCTATGCTAACGCTAACACTATCCGCTATAGAGTATTTTGACCAATCATGTTAGGATTTTATACGTGCGCATGCGCTTTATTGTCCAATGTCATTTAACGTTAGCGTTACCGTGAGTGAAACCGGGCCTGCACAAACTCCCTATTCTGTTTAGGAGAAATTCGGGTCCGTTAACGGACCTTTCACAAAATATTTTATCTTAGAAACAGACCTTTCAGAAAATATTTTATTTTGAAAACGGACCTTTCACAAAATTCTTCCATTGGTAAACGGCCCCTTCACAAATCTAATTGTTCAATTTGGTAACAGATTTCAATCAAGTTATCACACACATTACAAGTTTTATAAAATTAATAATTAATTATAAAATGTTTAAAATAATGATTTTGCGCAGGGAATTGTTTTATAAAAAATGTAAAATACGATAATATTACGGATATTTAATTTTTAACGCTAAGCTAAGGAAAAAGAACTTTAAAAAGAAAAA
>JAWZYV010015636.1:0-19070 GCA_038373885.1 Cheiracanthium punctorium | reverse complement strand
AAAGATCTCGGCATCTCTGACGTTCTAATGACAACGTTTACGACCACCCCTGTATCTTCAGAAGTATGTAACCGATGGCTTAGCGGCTTTGCACGTAATGTTTACGTGTCAAACGCATTAAACGCACCCGTTTTCTTTTCGCTAAGTTTAAAATTTAGGTGTATACACTGTAAAAAATGCCTTTTCGCCAACATTGGAGAACTTCACATGTCTATAACTCGCGATCTATTGATCCGGCAATGACCAACCAAATATCAGATGATGACTCGTGGAGAGACCTAAACACCCACCCAGTTTCATAATTTTAGCTCAATTGGAACATAGTTTAAAGTAGACTTCGTCAAAAATAAAACAGCGCCCCTACCGCTTTCTAGAGATAACGTATACGACCCCCCCGTAACTTCAGTTCTATATACCCGACGACTTAGTCGCTTGGTACGTATGCTATTGGGGTCGAACGAAGTAATATGGCACGATTTGCTTTTAGTTATATTTAAATTTTAGGTATATACAGGGTATACTTCTTCGACAAAATTGGCGAACTTCAAATGGCTGTAACTCGCGAACTATTGGGCGGACACTATGCAAACGAATACAGAAAGGTACCTTGTGGCAACACCTAAAGACCCATCAAGTAACACAGTTTTGGCTCAATTGGAAAATAGTTAAAAATAGGGTTCGTCGTAGTAAAAAGATCTCGGCATCTCTGACGTTCTAATGACAACGTTTACGACCACCCTGTATCTTCAGAAGTATGTAACCGATGGCTTAGCGGCTTTGCACGTAATGTTTACGTGTCAAACGCATTAAACGCACCCGTTTTCTTTTCGCTAAGTTTAAAATTTAGGTGTATACACTGTAAAAAATGCCTTTTCGCCAACATTGGAGAACTTCACATGTCTATAACTCGCGATCTATTGATCCGGCAATGACCAACCAAATATCAGATGATGACTCGTGGAGAGACCTAAACACCCACCCAGTTTCATAATTTTAGCTCAATTGGAACATAGTTTAAAGTAGACTTCGTCAAAAATAAAACAGCGCCCCTACCGCTTTCTAGAGATAACGTATACGACCCCCCCGTAAATTCAGTTCTATATACCCGACGACTTAGTCGCTTGGTACGTATGCTATTGGGGTCGAACGAAGTAATATGGCACGATTTGCTTTTAGTTATATTTAAATTTTAGGTATATACAGGGTATACTTCTTCGACAAAATTGGCGAACTTCAAATGGCTGTAACTCGCGAACTATTGGGCGGACACTATGCAAACGAATACAGAAAGGTACCTTGTGGCAACACCTAAAGACCCACCAAGTAACACAGTTTTGGCTCAATTGGAAAATAGTTAAAAATAGGGTTCGTCGTAGTAAAAACACCTCGGCACCTCTGGCGTTCTAATGACAACGTTTACGACCACTCCTGTATCTTCAGAAGTATGTAACCGATGGCTTAGCGGCTTTGCACGTAATGTTTACGTGTCAAACGCATTAAACGCACCCGTTTTCTTTTCGCTAAGTTTAAAATTTAGGTGTATACACTGTAAAAAATGCCTTTTCGCCAACATTGGAGAACTTCACATGTCTATAACTCGCGATCTATTGATCCGGCAATGACCAACCAAATATCAGATGATGACTCGTGGAGAGACCTAAACACCCACCCAGTTTCATAATTTTAGCTCAATTGGAACATAGTTTAAAGTAGACTTCGTCAAAAATAAAACAGCGCCCCTACCGCTTTCAAGAGATAACGTATACGACCCCCCCCGTAAATTCAGTTCTATATACCCGACGGCTTAGTCGCTTGGTACGTATGCTATTGGGGTCGAACGAAGTAATATGGCACGATTTGCTTTTAGTTATATTTTAATTTTAGGTATATACAGGGTATACTTCTTCGACAAAATTGGCGAACTTCAAATGGCTGTAACTCGCGAACTATTGGGCGGACACTATGCAAACGAATATAGAAAGGTACCTTGTGGCAGCACCTAAAGAACCACCAAGTAACATAGTTTTGGCTCAATTGGAACATAGTTAAAAAAAGGGTTCGTCGTAGTAAAAAGACCTCGGCACCTCTGGCGTTCTAATGACAATGTTTACGACCACCCCTGTATCTTCAGAAGTATGTAACCGACGGCTTAGCGGCTTTGCACTTAATGTTTACGTATCAAACGCATTAAACAGACCCAGTTTTCTTTTCGATAAGTTTAAAATTTAGGAGCATACACTGTAAAAAAGCCTTTTCGCCAACATTGGAGAACTTCAAATGTCTATAACTCGCGATCTATTGATCCGGCAATGACCAACCAAATATCAGATGATAACTCGTGGAGAGACCTAAACACCCACCCAATTTCTTAATTTTAGCTCAATTGGAACATAGTTTAAAGTAGACTTCGTCAAAAATAAAACAGCGCCCCCTACCACTTTCTAGAAATAACGTATACGACCCCCCTGTAACTTCAGTTCTATATACCTGACGACTTAGCCGCTTGGAACGTATGCTATTGGGGTCGAACGAAGTAATATGGCACGATTTGCTTTTAGTTATATTTTAATTTTAGGTATATACAGGGTATACTTCTTCGACAAAATTGGCGAACTTCAAATGGCTGTAACTCGCGAACTATTGGGCGGACACTATGCAAACGAATACAGAAAGGTACCTTGTGGCAACACCTAAAGACCCACCAAGTAACACAGTTTTCGCTCAATTGGAAAATAGTTAAAAATAGGGTTCGTCGTAGTAAAAAGATCTCGGCATGTCTGACGTTCTAATGACAACGTTTACGACCACCCCTGTATCTTCAGAAGTATGTAACCGATGGCTTAGCGGCTTTGCACGTAACGTTTACGTGTCAAACGCATTAAACGCACCCGTTTCCTTTTCGCTAAGTTTCAAATTTAGGTGTATACACTGTAAAAAATGCCTTTTCGCCAACATTGGAGAACTTCACATGTCTATAACTCGCGATCTATTGATCCGGCAATGACCAACCAAATATCAGATGATGACTCGTGGAGAGACCTAAACACCCACCCAGTTTCATAATTTTAGCTCAATTGGAACATAGTTTAAAGTAGACATCGTCAAAAATAAAACAGCGCCCCTACCGCTTTCTAGAGATAACGTATACGACCCCCCCCGTAACTTCAGTTCTATATACCCGACGACTTAGTCGCTTGGTACGTATGCTATTGGGGTCGAACGAAGTAATATGGCACGATTTGCTTTTAGTTATATTTTAATTTTAGGTATATACAGGGTATACTTCTTCGACAAAATTGGCGAACTTCAAATGGCTGTAACTCGCGAACTATTGCGCGGACACTATGCAAACGAATATAGAAAGGTACCTTGTGGCAACACCTAAAGACCCACCAAGTAACATAGTTTTGGCTCAATTGGAAAATAGTTAAAAATAGGGTTCGTCGTAGTAAAAAGATCTCGGCATCTCTCACGTTCTAATGACAACGTTTACGACCACCCCTGTATCTTCAGAAGTATGTAACCGATGGCTTAGCGGCTTTGCACGTAATGTTTACGTGGCAAACGCATTAAACGCACCCGTTTTCTTTTCGCTAAGTTTAAAATTTAGGTGTATACACTGTAAAAAATGCCTTTTCGCCAACATTGGAGATCTTCACATGTCTATAACTCGCGATCTATTGATCCGGCAATGACCAACCAAATATCAGATGATGACTCGTGGAGAGACCTAAACACCCACCCAGTTTCATAATTTTAGCTCAATTGGAACATAGTTTAAAGTAGACTTCGTCAAAAATAAAACAGCGCCCCTACCGCTTTCAAGAGATAACGTATACGACCCCCCCCGTAAATTCAGTTCTATATACCCGACGGCTTAGTCGCTTGGTACGTATGCTATTGGGGTCGAACGAAGTAATATGGCACGATTTGCTTTTAGTTATATTTTAATTTTAGGCATATACAGGGTATACTTCTTCGACAAAATTGGCGAACTTCAAATGGCTGTAACTCGCGAACTATTGGGCGGACACTATGCAAACGAATATAGAAAGGTACCTTGTGGCAACACCTAAAGAACCACCAAGTAACATAGTTTTGGCTCAATTGGAACATAGTTAAAAAAAGGGTTCGTCGTAGTAAAAAGACCTCGGCACCTCTGGCGTTCTAATGACAACGTTTACGACCACCCCTGTATCTTCAGAAGTATGTAACCGACGGCTTAGCGGCTTTGCACTTAATGTTTACGTATCAAACGCATTAAACAGACCCAGTTTTCTTTTCGCTAAGTTTAAAATTTAGGAGCATACACTGTAAAAATGCCTTTTCGCCAACATTGGAGAACTTCAAATGTCTATAACTCGCGATCTATTGATCCGGCAATGACCAACCAAATATCAGATGATAACTCGTGGAGAGACCTAAACACCCACCCAATTTCTTAATTTTAGCTCAATTGGAACATAGTTTAAAGTAGACTTCGTCAAAAATAAAACAGCGCCCCCTACCACTTTCTAGAAATAACGTATACGACCCCCCTGTAACTTCAGTTCTATATACCTGACGACTTAGCCGCTTGGAACGTATGCTATTGGGGTCGAACGAAGTAATATGGCACGATTTGCTTTTAGTTATATTTTAATTTTAGGTATATACAGGGTATACTTCTTCGACAAAATTGGCGAACTTCAAATGGCTGTAACTCGCGAACTATTGGGCGGACACTATGCAAACGAATACAGAAAGGTACCTTGTGGCAACACCTAAAGACCCACCAAGTAACACAGTTTTCGCTCAATTGGAAAATAGTTAAAAATAGGGTTCGTCGTAGTAAAAAGATCTCGGCATGTCTGACGTTCTAATGACAACGTTTACGACCACCCCTGTATCTTCAGAAGTATGTAACCGATGGCTTAGCGGCTTTGCACGTAACGTTTACGTGTCAAACGCATTAAACGCACCCGTTTCCTTTTCGCTAAGTTTCAAATTTAGGTGTATACACTGTAAAAAATGCCTTTTCGCCAACATTGGAGAACTTCACATGTCTATAACTCGCGATCTATTGATCCGGCAATGACCAACCAAATATCAGATGATGACTCGTGGAGAGTCCTAAATACCCACCCAATTTCTTAATTTTAGCTCAATTGGAACATAGTTAAAAGTAGACTTCGTCAAAAACGAAACAGCGCCCCCTACCGCTTTCTAGAGATAACGTGTACGCCCCCCCGTAACTTCTATATACCCGACGACTTAGACGCTTAGTACGTGTGCTATAGGGGTCAAACGAAGTAATATGGCACGATTTGCTTTTAGTTATATTTAAATTTTAGGTATATACAGGGTATACTTCTTCGCCAAAATTGGCGAACTTCAAATGGCATTAACTCGCGAACTATTGCGTGGACACTATGCAAACGAATATAGAAAGGTACCTTGTGGCAACACCTAAAGACCCACTAAGTAACATAGTTTTGGCTCAATTGGAAAATAGTTAAAAATAGGGTTCGTCGTAGTAAAAAGATCTCGGCATCTCTGACGTTCTAATGACAACGTTTACGACCACCCCTGTATCTTCAGAAGTATGTAACCGATGGCTTAGCGGCTTTGCACGTAATGTTTACGTGTCAAACGCATTAAACGCACCCGTTTTCTTTTCGCTAAGTTTAAAATTTAGGTGTATACACTGTAAAAAATGCCTTTTCGCCAACATTGGAGAACTTCACATGTCTATAACTCGCGATCTATTGATCCGGCAATGACCAACCAAATATCAGATGATGACTCGTGGAGAGACCTAAACACCCACCCAATTTCATAATTTTAGCTCAATTGGAACATAGTTTAAAGTAGACTTCGTCAAAAATAAAACAGCGCCCCTACCGCTTTCTAGAGATAACGTATACGACCCCCCCCGTAACTTCAGTTCTATATACCCGACGACTTAGTCGCTTGGTACGTATGCTATTGGGGTCGAACGAAGTAATATGGCACGATTTGCTTTTAGTTATATTTAAATTTTAGGTATATACAGGGATATACTTCTTCGACAAAATTGGCGAACTTCAAATGGCTGTAACTCGCGAACTATTGGGCGGACACTATGCAAACGAATATAGAAAGGTACCTTGTGGCAACACCTAAAGACCCACCAAGTAACATAGTTTTGGCTCAATTGGAAAATAGTTAAAAATAGGGTTCGTCGTAGTAAAAAGATCTCGGCATCTCTGACGTTCTAATGACAACGTTTACGACCACCCCTGTATCTTCAGAAGTATGTAACCGATGGCTTAGCGGCTTTGCACGTAATGTTTACGTGTCAAACGCATTAAACGCACCCGTTTTCTTTTCGCTAAGTTTAAAATTTAGGTGTATACACTGTAAAAAATGCCTTTTCGCCAACATTGGAGAACTTCACATGTCTATAACTCGCGATCTATTGATCCGGCAATGACCAACCAAATATCAGATGATGACTCGTGGAGAGACCTAAACACCCACCCAGTTTCATAATTTTAGCTCAATTGGAACATAGTTTAAAGTAGACTTCGTCAAAAATAAAACAGCGCCCCTACCGCTTTCTAGAGATAACGTATACGACCCCCCCCCGTAACTTCAGTTCTATATACCCGACGACTTAGTCGCTTGGTACGTATGCTATTGGGGTCGAACGAAGTAATATGGCACGATTTGCTTTTAGTTATATTTAAATTTTAGGTATATACAGGGTATACTTCTTCGACAAAATTGGCGAACTTCAAATGGCTGTAACTCGCGAACTATTGCGCGGACACTATGCAAACGAATATAGAAAGGTACCTTGTGGCAACACCTAAAGACCCACCAAGTAACATAGTTTTGGCTCAATTGGAAAATAGTTAAAAATAGGGTTCGTCGTAGTAAAAAGATCTCGGCATCTCTGACGTTCTAATGACAACGTTTACGACCACCCCTGTATCTTCAGAAGTATGTAACCGATGGCTTAGCGGCTTTGCACGTAATGTTTACGTGGCAAACGCATTAAACGCACCCGTTTTCTTTTCGCTAAGTTTAAAATTTAGGTGTATACACTGTAAAAATGCCTTTTCGCCAACAATGGAGAACTTTTCATGTCTATAACTCGCGATGTATTGATCCGGCAATGACCAACCAAATATCAGATGATGACTCGTGGAGAGACCTAAACACCCACCCAGTTTCATAATTTTAGCTCAATTGGAACATAGTTTAAAGTAGACTTCGTCAAAAATAAAACAGCGCCCCTACCGCTTTCTAGAGATAACGTATACGACCCCCCCCCGTAACTTCAGTTCTATATACCCGACGACTTAGTCGCTTGGTACGTATGCTATTGGGGTCGAACGAAGTAATATGGCACGATTTGCTTTTAGTTATATTTAAATTTTAGGTATATACAGGGTATACTTCTTCGACAAAATTGGCGAACTTCAAATGGCTGTAACTCGCGAACTATTGGGCGGACACTATGCAAACGAATACAGAAAGGTACCTTGTGGCAACACCTAAAGACCCACCAAGTAACACAGTTTTGGCTCAATTGGAAAATAGTTAAAAATAGGGTTCGTCGTAGTAAAAAGATCTCGGCATCTCTGACGTTCTAATGACAACGTTTACGACCACCCCTGTATCTTCAGAAGTATGTAACCGATGGCTTAGCGGCTTTGCACGTAATGTTTACGTGTCAAACGCATTAAACGCACCCGTTTTCTTTTCGCTAAGTATAAAATTTAGGTGTATACACTGTAAAAAATGCCTTTTCGCCAACATTGGAGAACTTCACATGTCTATAACTCGCGATCTATTGATCCGGCAATGACCAACCAAATATCAGACGATAACTCGTGGCAGAGACCTAAACACCCAACCAGTTTCATAATTTTAGCTCAATTGGAACATAGTTTAAAGTAGACTTCGTCAAAAATAAAACAGCGCCCCTACCGCTTTCTAGAGATAACGTGTTCGCCCCCCCCCGTAACTTCTATATACCCGACGACTTAGACGCTTTTACGTGTGCTATAGGGGTCAAACGAAGTAATATGGCACGATTTGCTTTTAGTTATATTTAAATTTTAGGTATATACAGGGTATACTTCTTCGACAAAATTGGCGAACTTCAAATGGCTGTAACTCGCGAACTATTGGGCGGACACTATGCAAACGAATATAGAAAGGTACCTTGTGGCAACACCTAAAGACCCACCAAGTAACATAGTTTTGGCTCAATTGGAAAATAGTTAAAAATAGGGTTCGTCGTAGTAAAAAGATCTCGGCATCTCTGACGTTCTAATGACAACGTTTACGACCACCCCTGTATCTTCAGAAGTATGTAACCGATGGCTTAGCGGCTTTGCACGTAATGTTTACGTGGCAAACGCATTAAACGCACCCGTTTTCTTTTCGCTAAGTTTAAAATTTAGGTGTACACTGTAAAAAATGCCTTTTCGCCAACATTGGAGAACTTCAAATGTCTATAACTCGCGATCTATTGATCCGGCAATGACCAACCAAATATCAGATGATGACTCGTGGAGAGACCTAAACACCCACCCAGTTTCATAATTTTAGCTCAATTGGAACATAGTTTAAAGTAGACTTCGTCAAAAATATAACAGCGCCCCTACCGCTTTCTAGAGATAACGTATACGACCCCCCCCCCGTAACTTCAGTTCTATATACCCGACGACTTAGTCGCTTGGTACGTATGCTATTGGGGTCGAACGAAGTAATATGGCACGATTTGCTTTTAGTTATATTTAAATTTTAGGTATATACAGGGTATACTTCTTCGACAAAATTGGCGAACTTCAAATGGCTGTAACTCGCGAACTATTGGCGGACACTATGCAAACGAATATAGAAAGGTACCTTGTGGCAACACCTAAAGACCCACCAAGTAACATAGTTTTGGCTCAATTGGAAAATAGTTAAAAATAGGGTTCGTCGTAGTAAAAAGATCTCGGCATCTCTGACGTTCTAATGACAACGTTTACGACCACCCCTGTATCTTCAGAAGTATGTAACCGATGGCTTAGCGGCTTTGCACGTAATGTTTACGTGTCAAACGCATTAAACGCACCCGTTTTCTTTTCGCTAAGTTTAAAATTTAGGTGTATACACTGTAAAAATGCCTTTTCGCCAACATTGGAGAACTTCACATGTCTATAACTCGCGATCTATTGATCCGGCAATGACCAACCAAATATCAGATGATGACTCGTGGAGAGACCTAAACACCCACCCAGTTTCATAATTTTAGCTCAATTGGAACATAGTTTAAAGTAGACTTCGTCAAAAATAAAACAGCGCCCCTACCGCTTTCTAGAGATAACGTATACGACCCCCCCCCGTAACTTCAGTTCTATATACCCGACGACTTAGTCGCTTGGTACGTATGCTATTGGGGTCGAACGAAGTAATATGGCACGATTTGCTTTTAGTTATATTTAAATTTTAGGTATATACAGGGTATACTTCTTCGACAAAATTGGCGAACTTCAAATGGCTGTAACTCGCGAACTATTGGGCGGACACTATGCAAACGAATACAGAAAGGTACCTTGTGGCAACACCTAAAGACCCACCAAGTAACACAGTTTTGGCTCAATTGGAAATTAGTTAAAAATAGGGTTCGTCGTAGTAAAAAGATCTCGGCATCTCTAATGTTCTAATGACAACGTTTACGACCACCCCTGTATCTTCAGAAGTATGTAACCGATGGCTTAGCGGCTTTGCACGTAATGTTTACGTGTCAAACGCATTAAACGCACCCGTTTTCTTTTCGCTAAGTATAAAATTTAGGTGTATACACTGTAAAAAATTCCTTTTCGCCAACATTGGAGAACTTCACATGTCTATAACTCGCGATCTATAGATCCGGCAATGACCAACCAAATATCAGACGATAACTCGTGGCAAGACCTAAACACCCAACCAGTTTCATAATTTTAGCTCAATTGGAACATAGTTTAAAGTAGACTTCGTCAAAAATAAAACAGCGCCCCTACCGCTTTCTAGAGATAACGTGTTCGCCCCCCCCGTAACTTCTATATACCCGACGACTTAGACGCTTGGTACGTGTGCTATAGGGGTCAAACGAAGTAATATGGCACGATTTGCTTTTAGTTATATTTAAATTTTAGGTATATACAGGGTATACTTCTTCGACAAAATTGGCGAACTTCAAATGGCTGTAACTCGCGAACTATTGGGCGGACACTATGCAAACGAATATAGAAAGGTACCTTGTGGCAACACCTAAAGACCCACCAAGTAACATAGTTTTGGCTCAATTGGAAAATAGTTAAAAATAGGGTTCGTCGTAGTAAAAAGATCTCGGCATCTCTGACGTTCTAATGACAACGTTTACGACCACCCCTGTATCTTCAGAAGTATGTAACCGATGGCTTAGCGGCTTTGCACGTAATGTTTACGTGTCAAACGCATTAAACGCACCCGTTTTCTTTTCGCTAAGTTTAAAATTTAGGTGTATACACTGTAAAAATGCCTTTTCGCCAACATTGGAGAACTTCACATGTCTATAACTCGCGATCTATTGATCCGGCAATGACCAACCAAATATCAGATGATGACTCGTGGAGAGACCTAAACACCCACCCAATTTCATAATATTAGCTCAATTGGAACATAGTTTAAAGTAGACTTCGTCAAAAATAAAACAGCGCCCCTACCGCTTTCTAGAGATAACGTATACGACCCCCCCCCGTAACTTCAGTTCTATATACCCGACGACTTAGTCGCTTGGTACGTATGCTATTGGGGTCGAACGAAGTAATATGGCACGATTTGCTTTTAGTTATATTTAAATTTTAGGTATATACAGGGTATACTTCTTCGACAAAATTGGCGAACTTCAAATGGCTGTAACTCGCGAACTATTGGGCGGACACTATGCAAACGAATACAGAAAGGTACCTTGTGGCAACACCTAAAGACCCACCAAGTAACACAGTTTTGGCTCAATTGGAAAATAGTTAAAAATAGGGTTCGTCGTAGTAAAAAGATCTCGGCATCTCTGACGTTCTAATGACAACGTTTACGACCACCCCTGTATCTTCAGAAGTATGTAACCGATGGCTTAGCGGCTTTGCACGTAATGTTTACGTGTCAAACGCATTAAACGCACCCGTTTTCTTTTCGCTAAGTTTAAAATTTAGGTGTATACACTGTAAAAAATGCCTTTTCGCCAACATTGGAGAACTTCACATGTCTATAACTCGCGATCTATAGATCCGGCAATGACCAACCAAATATCAGACGATAACTCGTGGCAGAGACCTAAACACCCAACCAGTTTCATAATTTTAGCTCAATTGGAACATAGTTTAAAGTAGACTTCGTCAAAAATAAAACAGCGCCCCTACCGCTTTCTAGAGATAACGTGTACGACCCCCCCCGTAACTCAGTCTATATACCCGACGACTTAGACGCTTGGTACGTGATGCTATATGGGGTCAAACGAAGTAATATGGCACGATTTGCTTTTAGTTATATTTAAATTTTAGGTATATACAGGGTATACTTCTTCGCCAAAATTGGCGAACTTCAAATGGCTGTAACTCGCGAACTATTGGGCGGACACTATGCAAACGAATATAGAAAGGTACCTTGTGGCAACACCTAAAGACCCACCAAGTAACATAGTTTTGGCTCAATTGGAAAATAGTTAAAAATAGGGTTCGTCGTAGTAAAAAAGATCTCGGCATCTCTGACGTTCTAATGACAACGTTTACGACCACCCCTGTATCTTCAGAAGTATGTAACCGATGGGCTTAGCGGCTTTGCACGTAATGTTTACGTGTCAAACGCATTAAACGCACCCGTTTTCTTTTCGCTAAGTATAAAATTTAGGTGTATACACTGTAAAAAATGCCTTTTCGCCAACATTGGAGAACTTCACATGTCTATAACTCGAGATCTATTGATCCGGCAATGACCAACCAAATATCAGATGATGACTCGTGGAGAGACCTAAACACCCACCCAATTTCATAATTTTAGCTCAATTGGAACATAGTTTAAAGTACACTTCGTCAAAAATAAAACAGCGCCCCCTACCGCTTTCTAGAGATAACGTATACGACCCCCCCGTAACTTCAGTTCTATATACCCGTCGACTTAGCCGCTTGGAACGTATGCTATTGGGGTCGAACGAAGTAATATGGCACGATTTGCTTTTAGTTATATTTAAATTTTAGGTATATACAGGATATACATTGTCGCCAAAATTGGCGAACTTCAAAGGGCTGTAACTCGCGAACTGTTAGGCGGACAATATGCAAACGAATATAGAAAGGTACCTTGTGGCAACACCTAAAGACCCACCAAGTAACATAGTTTTGGCTCAATTGGAAAATAGTTAAAAATAGGGTTCGTCGTAGTAAAAAGATCTCGGCATCTCTGACGTTCTAATGACAACGTTTACGACCACCCCTGAATCTTCAGAAGTATGTAACCGATGGCTTAGCGGCTTTGCATGTAATGTTTACGTGTCAAACGCATTAAAAGCACCCGTTTTCTTTTCGCTAAGTTTAAAATTTAGTTAAAAATAGGTACACTGTAAAAAACATATATACACTGTAAAAAATGCCACACTGTAAAAAATGCATACACTGTAAAAATGCATACACAAAATATGCATACACAAAAAATGTATACACTGTAAAAAATGCCTTTTCGCCAAAATTGGCGAACTTCACATGGCTATAACTCGCGAAATATAGATCCGGCAATGACCAACCAAATATCAGACGATAACTCGTGGCAAGACCTAAACACCCACCCAGTTTCATAATTTTAGCTGAATTGGAACATAGTTTAAAGTAGACTTCGTCAAAAATAAAACAGCGCCCCCTACCGCTTTCTAGAGATAACGTATACGACCCCCCTGTAACTTCAGTTCTATATACCCGACGACTTAGCCGCTTGGAACGTATGCTATTGGGGTCGAACGAAGTAATATGGCACGATTTGCTTTTAGTTATATTTAAATTTTAGGTATATACAAGGTATACTTTGTCGCCAAAATTGGCGAACTTCAAATGGCTGTAATTCGCGAACTATTAGGCGGACAATATTCAAACGAATATAGAAAGGTACCTTGTGGCAACACCTAAAGACCCACCAAGTAACATAGTTTTGAAAAAAAGAAAAAAGAAATTAATGTAAAAGATCCTACTTTATTTCCATAAAATGGATGTATATGTCAGTCTTCTAACTAACCGCCCCCCCGACAAACTTGCATTAATCCGCCAGTAATCTGAACACACTGAGCCCCTCCCCCCACTTGTTGTCAGCCAACTACTGAGCAGTGCTAGAGTTCTGACGCAGTGACTATGAAAAGTTGAATACATATATCACTTCAACTCCTATATTTGTTTATTCATATAAATTTATGTGATTAATAATATTGGAAAGTACACTTTTTTGTGCCAAGCAGTAATGACGTACAAAATGTCATAATACCTTATGCACAGTAGCGGATCCAGGTCAGGGGCTAGGGGGCTTCAGCCCCCAAAAAAAGAGATTGCTAAAGGGTAACATTCTGCTTTATTATACATTTTAAATAACTAAAATGATCATATTTTAATACTTAGCCCTTCATACATTTTAATTAGGTGAAATAAGCTTTTTTAAAAATTTAGAACCTTCCCAAAAAATTCACTTTTTTTTTTTTTTTTTTTTTTCTTTTTAAAGTTTTAAGAGAAGCATATCGACTGATATTTTCTTAAAAATAGTGAATTTCATCCAGATATGTTTCACTAGCTGAAGCAGTGTCTTATCGAAGGCAAGGTTTGGGGGGCACCCCGACACTAAGTGTGATGGAAAAGTAGGCTTTTCATTACACTTTTTCTCGCATATTAGTGGTGTGGGGGGGGAGTGTGCATAACAAACAGAATCTTTTCTCTACTAAGCTGTTTAAAATTACAACTAACTTTTTATTCATTACTTTATCATGATAAAAACTCTTGAAAATAATCTTTCCCTTAGGAGACTCATTTATCGCATAAACTGCTTTTCCGGTTAAGCAAACTTTTGGAAGAGTGAAAGCGGTCCTCTTTGTGAGTCCACAAAGATGCGCCCCCCCCCCCCCCCCCCGTTTGTGGATCCATAAGTGCATCGATTGAAAATAGTTTTGTTTAGAAATATAAATTGCTATGGAAAGCGTGAACTTGGGTAATTGAACCACGCTCACTCACGTGTGTGGGCATATTATGTACATATATATACATATATACAGTCAACTCCGGTTATAGTGAACTCTGGAGAACAGCAAATTTCATCCAGTATATCCGTAGTTCTCTAAAACCAGGGTGTCCCCATAGTGAACAGAAATACTGTATGTGAATCGGGACAATGGTTAGAGTTCAATATAGCCGAAAGTTCACTATATCCGGAGTTCACTGTATAATATGTGTGTGTATGTATATAAGTAATCGGAAAAACGAACATCCCTCTTGAAAAAATTCTGCTACGCCACTGAGCTGAAGTACCCGTCATTGACGGTTTAATATATCAGGTTGTAACGAAAGTTTTCCCGCCAAATTTACTTGAATCAGCTCATGCGGTACCCAGCGATTGAACTTATATGCGATGCCTAGCGCGATTAATGTACATGGCACTAAAGTCTAACTCCTTTACTAGCTCTCGAGTGGATGAATATTTTATCTTCGTCCACAAATTCTTGTTGGCGGGCTTCATCAGCATCAATAGGCCGGCCTGGGCACTCTGCTTCTTAAATGTCATAGTCCTGGTTTTTGAACGTTTGGTACCAAAACTTCAAAGTGTTATATAATACAATAGTAGTACCTTAATCTGTACGCATGATTCGGTGTCATTCTTTAGCTGACTTTTTGCAACAGAACTGAGAGTAAACGATGGTTCAATCTGATAGCGTGATAGTTCCATTTCAGACACCTTATACTTAATCATAACCATATTGTTTTACAGATTTCACAACACAGTGCTCTAAAACAAGTCTTTTTCTTTCAAATAACAAAAATCGTTTGACAAAATATTGGCAAAGACACCAACGCGAACTGTTTGCACAGACAATACTTGCAGTGGCTGAAAACTTTCGTTACAACCTAATATCTTGCAGACCTTTGAAAAGTTTGAACTCAGGTATGCATCGTAGGAGTATAAAGACGATAATAAAACGGTAACTTTTATGTTGTTTCTACCATGTTGAGTTTTTACCAATTGTTCGAGCGGTGTTCGAGTGATGCGCAAACAACTTTCAAAAATTTCAAAATCTACACAAAATTTTGAAAAACATTTAAGTTTATAGTTAAAGTTGAGTGATCACCTACCATATTATTGAATTCCCTTTCCTTTTATTTTAGTCGTTATTACGTGATGTGAGAAAAAATAATTATATTTTGGATAAATTTTCACAAAATCTGAAAATTACAGAAAACATTGACGCCTACATATCGTGTTTAATCGTGTAATAGTCGTCCTCACATAGTCTCTCCCCTATTTTGAAACAGAAAAGATCGTCAAAACATTTCTTGGCATAAAAGTTGCAGTCAAGTATTTGACTTTCATTTATTCTATAAAAGCATTCCTATAAAAAGAAAAATTTCTCTTATTTGTGTAAAATTGAAAAAAAAAAAAAGATTGTACGGCAGATAAACTGGAAACATTTGGTTAGCTGTTTTATTCTAATACCAGTAATGTTTTAGCATTAGAGTGTACAATAGTATGCAGTAGATTTTCCCCGCATACTAGTCGCACCTAGACTTTCACCATGAAAAATTAGCAAAAAATAGGTGCGATTATTGCGCGAGTAAACACGGTAGTTAAGAGTGATCGTCTGTCATTAGTCCTAGTTTCATTTTATTCACTTTAAATGTTATTACGTAATATGCGAAAAAAAATTCAAGCATGCTGAATAAATTTTCACAAAATATCAAAATCCGATTAGAAATTCTAAAAAATTTGCCATTCTCTGTATTTAAATTCAGTAATTCCTATCAGTATATCAATCTTCATAGTATTCGGCTCAGTTATTGTTAAGTAATGCGAGAACAAAAATTATACATTTTGAAAAAATTTTCACACAATTCACAGTTTTGTGTTAAGTAGAGTATACTCGTTTCTACGTGATGCACGAACAAAATTTTACTTTCACATTTCGAACAAAATTTCTCAAATCTCAAAATCTGACCAAACTTTTTCAAACATTCGAAACTTATATTTTAAGTTGAATGACCACTTTTTGTTTGTTTGCATGATTATGGCAACGATACGATAGGGCGATCTGTCAAGTATGAGGGGTGCATTGGGTGGTATATTCTATCGCGTATTCACGTTACATCTAAATTAAACCTACCAAAACTCCAGACCGTTAGATCGACAGCCGCGCGATGGAGCAAGAACAGAGACCTTCACACTTCGGCAGTCTGTCGTTTTCAGTGACATAACCACTGCGCCATGGTGAGACTAAATGACCACCTATCAGCGCATCAAATTTTATTTCATCCGCTATAGTCGTTTTTAAGTGATGTGCGAACAAAAAAAAAAAAAAAAAAAAAAGTCACGGACAGAACGACAGATAGTTTTTTTTTTTTAATTTTAATTTTTTTTTTTTTAAGGTGGATTCCCGTTAACAGATGCGCTTGAAACGGATAGAAATCGGAAAACCTTTGAAGTACAAGTAATGTACAGACAAAACTCTATACATATACTGTACATATACGTTCATACATATAGAGAGTTTCCTAATCTCAGTAACAGTCACGAATTTTCTAACTGGCAGCCATGCTTTTTCCTTTTTAATTTTCAAACCCATTTATTTTCAAACATTGCAAAAACGTAATGGTAAAGTTTCCCTTCTCTTTTCAGCATTGTTTCTCAGCAACTATCATTAAATATCGACACAAAGCATAAGAGTCATGCTCGGAAGCAACGCTGGGCACAGAAGGGAAGATTCACCATTATTGCAGGGTGTCCACCAATGTCAGGAGGCAAAAATAGTATGATTAGTTATCTCTGGCATAAAAAAGGTCGCCAGTTCAGTAGACATTTTAATTTTAGTTGCGAAAGTAGTAACCTTTTTACGTAATTTTGTAGTTAAAAAATAAACATACGTCATTTAGCGTCATTTAAGAATGAATGATTAAAATGATAAAATACTTTCATCAATACATGTAGTTATATAACATTGGACAAAAACCCAAATCTGACTTTTAATTTAGTCGCCTGGAGTAAGGTACAAGCAGCCAAACACTCGAAAACAGCATGAAAATGAAGTTTCTTTATTCAAAAAAGTCGTCAAAGTCACTTTATCTTTAAATTAGTAGCAAAAGTCGGCTTTTCAGTCGCCGGTGAACATCCTGTTATTGTAAACAATCGGAGTGAACAGGTTAACCACGAGAAGGGTATTGGGTATTCAGCATAATATGGCACCATTCATTTTTGAAAATTCGTTGGTGGGGGGGGCTGGCGAAATGCTTGCCCCCCCCCACACACACACACAAAGGTACGCCTGTAGTTAAACTACTAGTGAGGTACAAACGAAAATTTTGCTTGTACAAACGGGTACAAACGAGGTACAAACGATTGGCACCGTTCATTTTTGAAAATTCGTTGGTGGGGGGGCTACCGTTTCTCCAGCCCCCCCACAAGGATACGCTTATTGTGAAGATACCAATGAGGTACAAACGAAAAGTTTGCTGGTACAAACGATCTGAACCATTTTCATCGAAATCGGTTTTGGTGGGGGGGGCTGGCGAAATGCATCTAAATGTAAAAAATCTGGCAAACTTTGTAATTCTAAATGTCATAACAGTCTAATACAGGGGTTCCCAAACTTTATTCTCCGTGGCACCCTTGTCAGGCTGAAAATATTTCGACGCGCCCTTCTTAGGCTGAAAACTTTCGCGGCAGGTTACCTTTAAAGCAATTAGTTTAGAATGAAACAAAGTACTCTCTTGGTAAAGGGATATAGAATTCTGGCACCCCTCTCCCATTTCAGGTAGTTTTTGTAAAATAGAGGATACTGGATGCTGAACTCTGTCGAATGTGACTGAATATTGTTATTTTCCCCCGCTTGGTTAATTTTTTTGTGGAATACCAGTTCAGAGGAAATTATTTGATTATACTTCACCAAAACATTTGTCTGGATTACCTCCATGGCACCCCTGGCATACAGTCGCGGCACACAGTTTGGGAACCTCTGGCCTAATATGCTTAAATAAGTAAAATTAAAATATTTAGTAATTTTCAGTAATAGCATTTAACGTTATCCGAAAAAATGTTTTTTTTTTCTCTTGAATATTGACTTAGTTTTTTTTTTTTTTGCGCAACTGTTTTGTACAATTTCATGGAAAATGTTTTTTTTTTTTCAAACACCTGCCAGTCCCTTATTCAAATTTCGTTCAAGCTAAATAAATGTGACTTAAAATAACCATTTATTGACTTTTTGACTGTAAAGTATAAAATATTGTAAATCGTGGTCTCTTACGCCATAGTGTCCACCAAAAAAATATCCTTCTGAGTAGTAACTACACAAAAAGACTGCACTCTATTGTGCTGGCCCATCAGTCATGATATTTATCACATTTACCATTACGAGTTAGGAATTATGCAAACAAACCGGTTAATTTGATAAATTTTTAAAAAAAATTATCACATTTACCACATTTAGTGGTTATTGTACATAATTACCGGTTATTGTATATAATCACCAGTTTATTGCTTTTACCGTAACATATCAATCGTATTGATAGCTAAATGTATTGTGAATGTTCTATATAAACAACTACGATTTTAATAAAATCTATTTTGCAGTAGAAATATTTTAAAAGTGTCCCACAACGGCAAGCTCATAATCTGGAACCCCACCAGTGACCGAGCGCATAGCACATAAACTGCGAGACGGAAGGTGCCTGGTTCCAAACTAGGTCGCGTCCGCGGACCTAACCGTTCGTAGTTTTCCATGGTTAGAATAGATACGGGTTAGGACTCCTTACGAAGACTTCCATGGAGGGCACCCCACGAGAGATGAGTTCGGGCTCATTTTTGCA
>JAWZYV010015634.1:0-19931 GCA_038373885.1 Cheiracanthium punctorium | reverse complement strand
CATTTTAAATAAAGGTTTAGTCCACTGTTTCAAAGTACATTATTGACACACATTCTTAAAGAGCATTGTTATATCGTGTATTTTTGCCTTATTTCCAACAATTACGTCCCTTTGTTGAAAGTCATTTTAAATAAAGGTTTAGTCCACTGTTTCAAAGTATATTATTGACACACATTCTTAAAGACCATTGTTATAACGTGTATTTCTGCATTATTTCAACAATTACGCCCCTTTGTTGAAAGTCATTTTAAATAAAGGTTTAGTCCACTGTTTCAAAGTATATTATTGACACACATTTTAAAGACCATTGTTATACGTGTATTTCTGCATTATTTCCAACAATTACGTCCCTTTGTTGAAAGTCATTTTAAATAAAGGTTTAGTCCACTGTTTCAAAGTATATTATTGACACACATTCTTAAAGACCATTGTTATAACGTGTATTTCTGCATTATTTCCAACAATTACGTCCCTTTGTTGAAAGTCATTTTAAATAAAGTTTTAGTCCACTGTTTCAAAGTATATTATTGACACAAATTTTAAAGAGCATTGTTATATCGTGTATTTCTGCATTATTTCCAACAATTAACGTCCCTTTGTTGAAAGTCATTTTAAATAAAGGTTTAGTCCACTGTTTCAAAGTATATTATTGACACACATTCATAAAGACCATTGTTATAACGTGTATTTCTGCATTATTTCCAACAATTACGTCCCTTTGTTGAAAGTCATTTTCAATAAAGGTTTAGTCCACTGTTTCAAAGTACATTATTGACACACATTTTTAAAGAGCATTGTTATATCGTGTATTTTTGCCTTATTTCCAACAATTACGCCCCTTTGTTTAAAGTCAATTTAAATAAAGGTTTAGTCCACTGTTTCAAAGTATATTATTGACACACATTCATAAAGACCATTGTTATAACGTGTATTTCTGCATTATTTCCAACAATTACGCCCCTTTGTTGAAAGTCATTTTCAATAAAGGTTTAGTCCACTGTTTCAAAGTCATATTATTGACACACATTTTAAAGAGCATTGTTATAACGTGTATTTCTGCATTATTTCCAACAATTACGCCCCTTTGTTGAAAGTCATTTTAAATAAAGGTTTAGTCCACTGTTTCAAAGTATATTATTGACACACATTCTAAAGACCATTGTTATACGTGTATTTCTGCATTATTTCAACAATTACGCCCTTTGTTGAAAGTCATTTTAATAAAGTTTAGTCCACTGTTTCAAAGTATATTATTGACACACATTATAAAGAGCATTGTTATACGTGTATTCTGCATATTTCAACAATTACGCCCTTTGTTGAAAGTCATTTTAAATAAAGGTTTAGTCCACTGTTTCAAAGTATATTATTGACACACATTCATAAAGAGCATTGTTATAACGTGTATTTCTGCATTATTTCCAACAATTACGTCCCTTTGTTGAAAGGCATTTTAAATAAAGGTTTAGTCCACTGTTTCAAAGTATATTATTGACACACATATTTAAAGAGCATTGTTATATCGTGTATTTTTGCTTTATTTCCAACAATTACGTCCCTTTGTTTAAAGTCAATTTAAATAAAGGTTTAGTCAACTGTTTCAAAGTATATTATTGACACACATTCATAAAGACCATTGTTATAACGTGTATTTCTGCATTATTTCCAACAATTACGCCCCTTTGTTGAAAGTCATTTTCAATAAAGGTTTAGTCCACTGTTTCAGAGTATATTATTGACACAAATATTTAAAGAGCATCGTTATACCGATCATTCCTTCATAATTCCCAACAATTAACGCTCCTTTGTTAAAAATCAATTTAAATAAAGGTTTAGTCAACTGTTTCAAAGTATATTATTGACACACATTCATATACACATATTGTATTCACATTCATATATTCATATTGACTCACATTCATATCCCATTGTTATAGCAACAAAGGGACAATTACGTCCCTTTGTTGAAAGTCATTTTATATAAAAGTTTAGTCAACTGTTTCAAAGTATATTATTGACACACATTCTTAAAGACCATTGTTATAACGTGTATTTCTGCATTAGTTAAAACAATTACGCCCCTTTTTTGAAAGTCATTTGAAATAAAGGTTTAGTCCACTGTCTCAAAGTACATTATTGACACACATTTTTAAAGATCATTGTTATATCGTGTATTTTTGCCTTATTTCTAACAATTACGTCCCTTTGTTAAAAATCAATTGAAATAAAGGTTTAGTCAACTGTTTCAAATTATATTATTGACACACATTCATAAAGACCGTTGTTATAACGTGTATTTCTGCATTATTTCCAACAATTACGTCCCTTTGTTGAAAGTCATTTTAAATAAAGTTTTAGTCCACTATTTCAGAAGTATATTATTGACAGAAATATTTAAAGAGCATTGTTATACCGTGCATTCCTGCATTATTCCCAACAATGTACGTCCCTTTGTTGAAAGTCATTTTAAATAAAGTTTTAGTCAACTGTTTCAAAGTATATTATTGACACACATTCATAAAGACCATTGTTATAACGTGTATTTCTGCATTATTTCCAACAATTACGCCCCTTTGTTGAAAGTCATTTTAAATAAAGATTTAGTCCACTGTTTCAAAGTACATTATTGACACACATTTTTAAAGAGCATTGTTATAGCGTGTATTTCTGCATTATTTCCAACAATTACGTCCCTTTGTTAAAGTCATTTTAAATAAAGGTTTAGTCCACTGTTTCAAAGTATATTATTGACACACATTTTAAAGAGCATTGTTATAACGTGTATTTTGCATTATTCCAACAATTACGCCCTTTGTTGAAAGTCATTTTAAATAAAGGTTAGTCACTGTTTCAAGTATATTATTGACACACATTTAAGACATTGTTATATGTATTTCTGCATTATTTCCAACAATTACGTCCCTTTGTTGAAAGTCATTTAAATAAAGTTTAGTCCACTGTTTCAAAGTATATTATTGACACACATTCATAAGACCATTGTTATAACGTGTATTTCTGCATTATTTCCAACAATTACGTCCCTTTGTTGAAAGTCATTTTAAATAAAGGTTTAGTCCACTGTTTCAAAGTATATTATTGACACAGATATTTAAAGAGCATTGTTATACCGTGTATTTCTGCATTATTTCCAACAATTACGTCCCTTTGTTGAAAGTCATTTTCAATAAAGGTTTAGTCCACTGTTTCAAAGTATATTATTGACACACATTTTAAAGAGCATTGTTATAGCGTGTATTTCTGCATTATTTCCAACAATTACGCCCTTTGTTGAAAGTCATTTTAATAAAGTTTAGTCCACTGTTTCAAAGTATATTATTGACACACATTATAAAGCATGTTATACGTGTATTCTGCATTATTTCAACAATTACGCCCTTTGTTGAAAGTCATTTTAATAAAGTTTAGTCCACTGTTTCAAAGTATATTATTGACACACATTCATAAAGACCATTGTTATAACGTGTATTTCTGCATTATTTCCAACAGTTACGTCCTTTGTTGAAAGCATTTTAAATAAAGGTTTAGTCCACTGTTTCAAAGTATATTATTGACACACATTTTAAAGAGCATTGTTATATCGTGTATTTTTGCCTTATTTCCAACAATTACGTCCCTTTGTTGAAAGTCATTTTAAATAAAGGTTTAGTCCACTGTTTCAAAGTATATTATTCATACAAATTTCATAAAGACCATTTTTAAACGTGTATTTCTGCATTATTTCCAACAATTACGCCCCTTTGTTGAAAGTCATTTTCAATAAAGGTTTAGTCCACTGTTTCAGAGTATATTATTGACACAAATATTTAAAGAGCATCGTTATACCGATCATTCCTTCATAATTCCCAACAATTAACGCTCCTTTGTTAAAAATCAATTTAAATAAAGGTTTAGTCAACTGTTTCAAAGTATATTATTGACACACATTCATATACACATATTGTATTCACATTCATATATTCATATTGACTCACATTCATATCCCATTGTTATAGCAACAAAGGGACAATTACGTCCCTTTGTTGAAAGTCATTTTATATAAAAGTTTAGTCAACTGTTTCAAAGTATATTATTGACACACATTCATAAAGACCATTGTTATAAAGTGTATTTCTGCATCATTTCCAACAATTACGCCCCTTTGTTGAATGTCATTTTCAATAAAGGTTTAGTCCATTGTTTCAAAGCATATTATTGACACACATTTTAAAGAGCATTGTTATATCGTATATTTTTGCCTTATTTCCAATAATTACGTCCCTTTGTTGAAAGTCATTTTAAATAAAAGTTTAGTCAACTGTTTCAAAGTATATTATTGACACACATTCTTAAAGACCATTGTTATAACGTGTATTTCTGCATTAGTTAAAACAATTACGCCCCTTTTTTGAAAGTCATTTGAAATAAAGGTTTAGTCCACTGTCTCAAAGTACATTATTGACACACATTTTTAAAGATCATTGTTATATCGTGTATTTTTGCCTTATTTCTAACAATTACGTCCCTTTGTTAAAAATCAATTGAAATAAAGGTTTAGTCAACTGTTTCAAATTATATTATTGACACACATTCATAAAGACCGTTGTTATAACGTGTATTTCTGCATTATTTCCAACAATTACGTCCCTTTGTTGAAAGTCATTTTAAATAAAGTTTTAGTCCACTATTTCAGAATATATTATTGACAGAAATATTTAAAGAGCATTGTTATACCGTGTATTTCTGCATTATTTCCAACAATTACGCCCCTTTGTTGAAAGTCATTTTCAATAAAGGTTTAGTCAACTGTTTCAAAGTATATTATTGACACACATTCATAAAGACCATTGTTATAACATGCATTTCTGCATTATTTCCAACAATTACGCCCCTTTGTTGAAAGTCATTTTCAATAAAGGTTTAGTCCACTGTTTCAAAGTATATTATTGACACACATTTTAAAGAGCATTGTTATAGCGTGTATTTTTGCATTATTTCCAACAATTACGTCCCTTTGTTGAAAGTCATTTTAAATAAAGGTTTAGTCACACTGTTTCAAAGTATATTATTGACACACATTCATAAAGACCATTGTTATAACGTGTATTTCTGCATATTTCCAACAATTACGCCCCTTTGTTGAAAGTCATTTTAAATAAAGGTTTAGTCCACTGTTTCAAAGTATATTATTGACACACATTATTAAAGAGCCATTGTTATAACGTGTATTTCTGCATTATTTCCAACAATTACGCCCCTTTGTTGAAAGTCATTTTAAATAAAGGTTTAGTCCACTGTTTCAAAGTATATTATTGACACACATTTTAAAGAGCATTGTTATATCGTGTATTTTTGCATTATTTCCAACAATTACGCCTCTTTGTTGAAAGTCATTTTAAATAAAGGTTTAGTCAACTGTTTCAAAGTATATTATTGACACACATTTAAAGACCATTGTTATAACGTGTATTTCTGCATTATTTCCAACAATTACGCCCCTTTGTTGAAAGTCATTTTCAATAAAGGTTTAGTCCACTGTTTCAAAGTATATTATTGACACAAATTTTAAAGAGCATTGTTATATCGTGTATTTTTGCATTATTTCCAACAATTACGTCCCTTTGTTGAAATCAATTTAAATAAAGGTTTAGTCCACTGTTTCAAAGTATATTATTGACACAGATTTTAAAGAGCATTGTTATACCGTGTATTTTTGCATTATTTCCAACAATTACGTCCCTTTGTTGAAAGTCATTTTAAATAAAAGTTTAGTCCACTGTTTCAAAGTATATTATTGACACACATTTTAAAGAGCATTGTTATAACGTGTATTTCTGCATTATTTCCAACAATTACGTCCCTTTGTTGAAAGTCATTTTAATAAATATTTAGTCCACTGTTTCAAAGTATATTATTGACACACATTTTTAAAGAGCATTGTCATACCGTGTAATACTTCATTATTTCCAACAATTAACGCCCCTTTGTTGAAAGTCATTTTAAATAAAGGTTTAGTACACTGTTTCAAAGTATATTATTGAAACAAATTTTTAAAGAGCATTGTTATATCTTGTATTTTTGTATTATTTCCAACAATTACGCCCCTTTGTTGAAAGTCATTTTAAACAAAGGTTTAGTCACTGTTTCAAAGTATATATTGACACATACATTAGACAAACATTGTTATACAAGTTATGTTTTTCTACATCATTTCAACATTAACGTCCATTGTTGAAAGTCATTTAAATAAAGTTTAGTCCACTGTTTCTAAAGTATATTATTGACACACATTTTAAAGAGCATTGTTATATCGTGTATTTTTGCATTATTTCAACAATTACGTCCCTTTGTTGAAAGTCATTTTAAATAAAGGTTTAGTCAACTGTTTCAAAGTATATTATTGACACACATTCTTAAAGACCATTGTTATAACGTGTATTTCTGCATTATTTCCAACAATTACGTCCCTTTGTTGAAAGTCATTTTAAATAAAGGTTTAGTCCACTGTTTCAAAGTACATTATTGACACACAATTTAAAGAGCATTGTTATACGTGTATTTCTGCATTATTTCAACAATTACGCCCCTTTGTTGAAAGTCATTTTAAATAAAGGTTTAGTCCACTGTTTCAAAGTATATTATTGACACACATTATTTAAAGAGCATTGTTATACGTGATATTCCTGCATTATTTCCAACAATTAACGTCCCTTTGTTAAAAGTCAATTTAAATAAAGGTTTAGTCCACTGTTTCAAAGTATATTATTGACACACATTTTAAAGAGCATTGTTATAACGTGTATTTCTTGCCTTATTTCCAACAATTACGTCCCTTTGTTGAAAGTCATTTTAAATAAAGGTTTAGTCACTGTTTCAAAGTATATTATTGACACACATTCTTAAAGACCATTGTTATAACGTGTATTTCTGCATTATTTCAACAATTACGCCCCTTTGTTGAAAGTCATTTTAAATAAAGGTTTAGTCCACTGTTTCAAAGTATATTATTGACACATTCATAAAGACCATTGTTATAACGTGTATTTCTGCATTATTTACAACAATTACGCCCTTTGTTGAAAGTCATTTTAAATAAAGGTTTAGTCCACTGTTTCAAAAGTACATTATTGACACACATTCTTAAAGATCATTGTTATATCGTGTATTTTTGCCTTATTTCCACAACAATTACGTCCCTTTGTTGAAAGTCATTTTAAATAAAGGTTTAGTCCACTGTTTCAAAGTATATTATTGACACACATTCTTAAAGACCATTGTTATAACGTGTATTTTTGCCTTATTTCCAACAATTACGTCCCCTTTGTTGAAAGTCATTTTAAATAAAGGTTTAGTCCACTGTTTCAAAGTATATTATTGACACACATTTTAAAAGACCATTGTTATATCGTGTATTTCTGCATTATTTCCAACAATTACGTCCCTTTGTTGAAAGTCATTTTAAATAAAGGTTTAGTACACTGTTTCAAAGTATATTATTGACACACATTTATAAAGAGCATTGTTATAACGTGTATTTTTGCCTTATTTCCAACAATTACGCCCCTTTGTTGAAAGTCATTTTAAATAAAGGTTTAGTCCACTGTTTCAAAGTATATTATTGACACACATTTTTAAAGAGCATTGTTATATCGTGTATTTTTGCCTTATTTCCAACAATTACGCCCCTTTGTTGAAAGTCATTTTAAATAAAGCTTTAGTCCACTGTTTCAAAGTACATTATTGACACATATTTTAAAGATCATTGTTATATCGTGTATTTTTGCCTTATTTCAGACAATTACGTCACTTTGTTAAAAATCAATTTAAATAAAGGTTTAGTCCACTTTTCAAAGTATATTATTGACACACATTCTTAAAGACCATTGTTATAACGTGTATTTCTGCATTATTTCCAACAATTACGTCCCTTTGTTGAAAGTCATTTTAAATAAAGGTTTAGTCTACTGTTTCAAAGTATATTATTGACACACATTTTAAAGAGCATTGTTATACCGTGTATTTTGCATTACTTCAACAATTACGCCCTTTGTTGAAAGTCATTTTAAATAAAGGTTTAGTCAACTGTTTCAAAGTATATTATTGACACACATTCATAAAGAGCATTGTTATAACGTGTATTTCTGCATTATTTCCAACAATTACGTCCCTTTGTTGAAAGTCATTTTAAATAAAGGTTTAGTCCACTGTTTCAAAGTATATTATTGACACACATTATAAAGACCATTGTTATAACGTGTATTTCTGCATTATTTCCAACAATTACGTCCCTTTGTTGAAAGTATTTTTAGATAAAGGTTTAATCCACTGTTTCAAAGATATATTATTGACACACATTTTTAAAGAGCATTGTTATACCGTTCGTATTTTTGCCTTATTTCAACAATAATGTCCCTTTGTTAAAAGCATTTTTAATAAAGTTAGCCACTGTTTCAAAGTATATTATTGAAACACATTATAAAGAGCATTGTTATAACGTGCATTTCTGCATTATTTTCAACAATTACGCCCCTTTGTTGAAAGTCATTTTGAATAAAGGTTAAGTCACATGTTTCAAAGTGTATTATTGATAAACATTCTTAAAGAGCATTGTTATACCGTGCATTCCTGCATAATTCCCAACAATGAACGTCCCTTTGTTGAAAGTCATTTTAAATAAAGGTTTAGTCAACTGTTTCAAAGTATATTATTGACACACATTCATAAAGACCATTGTTATAACGTGTATTTCTGCATTATTTCCAACAATTACGTCCCTTTGTTGAAAGTCATTTTAAGTAAAGTTTTAGTCCACTGTTTCAAAGTATATTATTGACACAGATATTTAAAGAGCATTGTTATACCGTGTATTTTGCATTATTTCAACCAATTACGCCCTTTGTTGAAAGTCATTTTAAATAAAGGTTAAGTCAACTGTTTCAAAGTATATTATTGCCACACATTCATAAAGACCATTGTTATAACGTGTATTTCTGCATTATTTCCAACAATTACGTCCCTTTGTTGAAAGTCATTTTAAATAAAGGTTTAATCCACTGTTTCAAAGTATATTATTGACACACATTTTTAAAGACATTGTTATACGTGTATTTTTGCATTATTTCAACAATTACGCCCTTTGTTGAAAGTCATTTTAAATAAAGTTCAGTCATTTTCAAGTATATTTTGCATTAGCTTGTATACGTGATTCCTCATATTTCCAAAATACGCCCTTTTGAAGTCATTTTAAATAAGGTTAGTAAGTTCAAAGTATATTATTGACACACATTCTTAAAGACCATTGTTATACGTGCATTTCTGCATAATTTCCAACAATTACGTCCTTTGTTGAAAGTCATTTTTAATAAAGGTTTAGTCACTGTTTCAAAGTATATTATTGACACACATTTTAAAGACCATTGTTATAACGTGTATTTCTGCATTATTTCCAACAATTACGTCCCTTTGTTGAAAGTCATTTTAAATAAAGGTTTAGTCCACTGTTTCAAAGTATATTATTGACACACATATTTAAAGAGCATTGTTATACCGTGTATTTCTGCATTATTTCCAACAATTACGTCCCTTTGTTGAAAGTCATTTTAAATAAAGGTTTAGTCCACTGTTTCAAAGTATATTATTGACACACATTCTTAAAGACCATTGTTATAACGTGTATTTCTGCATTATTCCAACAATTACGCCCCTTTGTTGAAAGTCATTTTAAATAAAGGTTTAGTCCACTGTTTCAAAGTATATTATTGACACACATTCATAAAGACCATTGTTATAACGTGTATTTCTGCATTATTTCCAACAATTACGCCCCTTTGTTGAAAGTCATTTTAATAAAGGTTTAGTCCACTGTTTCAAAGTATATTATTGACACACATTTTTAAAGAGCATTGTTATACGTGTATTTTTGCCTTATTTCCAACAATTACGTCCCTTTGTTGAAAGTCATTTTAAATAAAAGTTTAGTCAACTGTTTCAAAGTATATTATTGACACACATTCATAAAGACCATTGTTATAACGTGTATTTCTGCATCATTTCCAACAATTACGCCCCTTTGTTGAAAGTCATTTTAAATAAAGGTTTAGTCCACTGTTTCAAAGTATATTATTGACACACATTCTAAAGACCATTGTTATACGTCTATTTCTGCATTATTTCCAACAATTAACGTCCTTTGTTGAAAGTCATTTTAAATAAAGGTTTAGTCAACTGTTTCAAAGTATATTATTGACACACATTCTTTAAGACCATTGTTATAACGTGTATTTCTGCATTATTTCCAACAATTACGTCCCTTTGTTGAAAGTCATTTTAAATAAAGGTTTAGTCCACTGTTTCAAAGTATATTATTGACACACATTTTAAAGACCATTGTTATAGTGTATTTCTGCATATTTCCAACAATTACGTCCCTTTGTTGAAAGTCATTTTAAATAAAGGTTTAGTCCACTGTTTCAAAGTATATTATTGACACACATTTTAAAGACCATTGTTATAACGTGTATTTCTGCATTATTTCCAACAATTACGTCCCTTTGTTGAAAGTCATTTTAAATAAAGGTTTAGTCCACTGTTTCAAAGTATATTATTGACACACATATTTAAAGAGCATTGTTATACCGTGCATTCCTGCATTATTCCCAACAATGTACGTCCCTTTGTTGAAAGTCATTTTAAATAAAGTTTTAGTCAACTGTTTCAAAGTATATTATTGACACACATTATAAAGACCATTGTTATAACGTGTATTTCTGCATTATTTCCAACAATTACGCCCCTTTGTTGAAAGTCATTTTAAATAAAGGTTTAGTCCACTGTTTCAAAGTATATTATTGACACACATATTTTAAAGAGCATTGTTATATCGTGCATTCCTGCATTATTCCAACAATTAACGTCCCTTTGTTGAAAGTCATTTAAATAAAGTTTAGTCAACTGTTTCAAAGTATATTATTGACACACATTCATAAAGACCATTGTTTATAACGTGTATTTCTGCATTATTTCCAACAATTACGTCCCTTTGTTGAAAGTCATTTTAAATAAAGGTTTAGTCCACTGTTTCAAAGTATATTATTGACACACATTCTTAAAGAGCATTGTTATAACGTGTATTTCTGCATTATTTCCAACAATTACGCCCCTTTGTTGAAAGTCATTTTAAATAAAGGTTTAGTCCACTGTTTCAAAGTATATTATTGACACACATTCATAAAGACCATTGTTATAGCGTGTATTTCTGCATTATTTCCAACAATTACGCCCCTTTGTTGAAAGTCATTTTAAATAAAGGTTTAGTCCACTGTTTCAAAGTATATTATTGACACACATTATTAAAGAGCATTGTTATAACGTGTATTTCTGCATTATTTCCAACAATTACGCCCCTTTGTTGAAAGTCATTTTAAATAAAGGTTTAGTCCACTGTTTCAAAGTATATTATTGACACACATTTTAAAGAGCATTGTTATATCGTGTATTTCTGCATTATTTCCAACAATTACGCCCCTTTGTTGAAAGTCATTTTAAATAAAGGTTTAGTCCACTGTTTCAAAGTATATTATTGACACACATTTTAAAGAGCATTGTTATATCGTGTATTTCTGCATTATTTCCAACAATTACGTCCCTTTGTTGAAAGTCATTTTAAATAAAGGTTTAGTCAACTGTTTCAAAGTATATTATTGACACACATTCTTAAAGACCATTGTTATAACGTGTATTTCTGCATTATTTCCAACAATTACGTCCCTTTGTTGAAAGTAATTTTAAATAAAGGTTTAGTCCACTGTTTCAAAGTATATTATTGACACAGATATTTAAAGAGCATTGTTATAACGTGTATTTCTGCATTATTTCCAACAATTACGCCCCTTTGTTGAAAGTCATTTTAAATAAAGGTTTAGTCCACTGTTTCAAAGTATATTATTGACACACATTTTTAAAGAGCATTGTTATATCGTGTATTTTGCATTATTTCCAACAATTACGTCCCTTTGTTGAAAGTCATTTTAATAAAAGTTTAGTCCACTGTTTCAAAGTATATTATTGACACACATTTTAAAGACCATTGTTATAACGTGTATTTCTGCATTATTTCCAACAATTACGCCCCTTTGTTGAAAGTCATTTTCAATAAAGGTTTAGTCCACTGTTTCAAAGTATATTATTGACACACATTCTTAAAGACCATTGTTATATCGTGTATTTCTGCATTATTTCCAACAATTACGTCCCTTTGTTGAAAGTCATTTTAAATAAAGGTTTAGTCCACTGTTTCAAAGTATATTATTGACACACATTTTAAAGAGCATTGTTATACGTGTATTTCTGCATTATTTCAACAATTACGCCCTTTGTTGAAAGTCATTTTAAATAAAGGTTTAGTCCACTGTTTCAAAGTATATTATTGACACACATTTTAAAGACCATTGTTATAACGTGTATTTCTGCATTATTTCCAACAATTACGTCCCTTTGTTGAAAGTCATTTTAAATAAAGGTTTAGTCCACTGTTTCAAAGTATATTATTGACACAGATTTTTAAAGAGCATTGTTATATCGTGTATTTTTGCATTATTTCCAACAATTACGTCCCTTTGTTGAAAGTCATTTTAAATAAAGGTTTAGTCAACTGTTTCAAAGTATATTATTGACACACATTCATAAAGACCATTGTTATAACGTGTATTTCTGCATTATTTCCAACAATTACGCCCTTTGTTGAAAGTCATTTTCAATAAAGGTTTAGTCCACTGTTTCAAAGTATATTATTGACACACATTTTAAAGAGCATTGTTATATCGTGTATTTTTGCATTATTTCCAACAATTACGTCCCTTTGTTGAAAGTC
The DNA here is from genome assembly GCA_038373885.1 of Cheiracanthium punctorium. Taxonomy (NCBI): domain Eukaryota; kingdom Metazoa; phylum Arthropoda; class Arachnida; order Araneae; family Cheiracanthiidae; genus Cheiracanthium; species Cheiracanthium punctorium. Next base: position 7,066 of record JAWZYV010015634.1, on the reverse strand, counting down.
ATTTTAAATAAAGGTTTAGTCAACTGTTTCAAAGTATATTATTGACACACATTCATAAAGACCATTGTTATAACGTGTATTTCTGCATTATTTCCAACAATTACGCCCCTTTGTTGAAAGTCATTTTAAATAAAGGTTTAGTCCACTGTTTCAAAGTATATTATTGACACACATTTTTAAAGACCATTGTTATAACGTGTATTTCTGCATTATTTCCAACAATTACGTCCCTTTGTTGAAAGTCATTTTAAATAAAGGTTTAGTCCACTGTTTCAAAGTATATTATTGACACACATTCATAAGACCATTGTTATAACGTGTATTTCTGCATTATTTCCAACAATTACGTCCCTTTGTTGAAAGTCATTTTAAATAAAGGTTTAGTCCACTGTTTCAAAGTATATTATTGACACACATTTTAAAGAGCATTGTTATATCGTGTATTTTTGCTTATTTCAACAATTACGTCCCTTTGTTGAAAGTCATTTTAAATAAAGGTTTAGTCAACTGTTTCAAAGTATATTATTGACACACATTCTAAAGACCATTGTTATAACGTGTATTTCTGCATTATTTCCAACAATTACGTCCCTTTGTTGAAAGTCATTTTAAATAAAGGTTTAGTCCACTGTTTCAAAGTATATTATTGACACACATATTTAAAGAGCATTGTTATACCGTGCATTTCTGCATTATTTCCAACAATTACGTCCCTTTGTTAAAAGTCAATTTAAATAAAGGTTTAGTCAACTGTTTCAAAGTATATTATTGACACACATTATAACATATTGTATAGTCATTGTTATATCGTATATTCTTATGCCATTGTTTCAACAACAATTACGTCCCTTTGTTGAAAGTCATTTTAAATAAAAGTTTAGTCAACTGTTTCAAAGTATATTATTGACACACATTCATAAAGACCATTGTTATAGCGTGTATTTCTGCATTATTTCCAACAATTACGCCCCTTTGTTGAAAGTCATTTTCAATAAAGGTTTAGTCCACTGTTTCAAAGTATATTATTGACACACATTTTTAAAGAGCATTGTTATATCGTATATTTCTGCATTATTTCCAAAAATTACGTCCCTTTGTTGAAAGTCATTTTAAATAAAAGTTTAGTCAACTGTTTCAAAGTATATTATTGACACACATTCTTAAAGACCATTGTTATAACGTGTATTTCTGCATTATTTCCAACAATTACGCCCCTTTGTTGAAAGTCATTTTAAATAAAGGTTTAGTCCACTGTTTCAAAGTATATTATTGACACAAATTTTTAAAGAGCATTGTTATATCGTGTATTTTTGCCTTATTTCCAACAATTACGTCCCTTTGTTAAAAATCAATTTAAATAAAGGTTTAGTCAACTGTTTCAAAGTATATTATTGACACACATTCATAAAGACCATTGTTATAACGTGTATTTCTGCATTATTTCCAACAATTACGTCCCTTTGTTGAAAGTCATTTTAAATAAAGGTTTAGTCCACTGTTTCAAAGTATATTATTGACACACATTTTAAAGAGCATTGTTATACGTGTATTTCTGCATTATTTCCAACAATTACGCCCTTTGTTGAAAGTCATTTTAAATAAAGGTTTAGTCCACTGTTTCAAAGTATATTATTGACACACATTCTTAAAGAGCATTGTTATAACGTGTATTTCTGCATTATTTCCAACAATTACGTCCCTTTGTTGAAAGTCATTTTAAATAAAGGTTTAGTCCACTGTTTCAAAGTATATTATTGACACACATTTTAAAGAGCATTGTTATACGTGTATTTCTGCATTATTTCCAACAATTACGTCCCTTTGTTGAAAGTCATTTTAAATAAAGGTTTAGTCCACTGTTTCAAAGTATATTATTGACACACATTCTTAAGAGCATTGTTATATCGTGTATTTCTGCATTATTTCCAACAATTACGTCCCTTTGTTGAAAGTCATTTTAAATAAAGGTTTTAGTCCACTGTTTCAAAGTATATTATTGACACACATTCATAAAGACCATTGTTATAACGTGTATTTCTGCATTATTTCCAACAATTACGCCCCTTTGTTGAAAGTCATTTTAAATAAAGGTTTAGTCCACTGTTTCAAAGTATATTATTGACACACATTTTTAAAGAGCATTGTTATATCGTGTATTTTTGCTTATTTCCAACAATTACGTCCCTTTGTTGAAAGTCATTTTAAATAAAGGTTTAGTCCACTGTTTCAAAGTATATTATTGACACACATTCATAAAGACCATTGTTATAACGTGTATTTCTGCATTATTTCCAACAATTACGCCCTTTGTTGAAAGTCATTTAAATAAAGGTTTAGTCCACTGTTTCAAAGTATATTATTGACACACATATTTAAAGACATTGTTATACCGTGTATTTCTGCATATTCCAACAATTACGTCCCTTTGTTGAAAGTCATTTTAAATAAAGGTTAGTCACTGTTTCAAAGTATATTATTGACACACATTTAAAGAGCATTGTTATACGTGTATTTCTGCATTATTTCAACAATTACGTCCCTTTGTTGAAAGTCATTTTAAATAAAGGTTTAGTCCACTGTTTCAAAGTATATTATTGACACACATTCTTAAAGAGCATTGTTATAACGTGTATTTCTGCATTATTTCCAACAATTACGCCCTTTGTTGAAAGTCATTTTAAATAAAGGTTTAGTCCACTGTTTCAAAGTATATTATTGACACACATTTTAAAGAGCATTGTTATATCGTGTATTTCTGCATTATTTCCAACAATTACGTCCCTTTGTTGAAAGTCATTTTAAATAAAGGTTTAGTCCACTGTTTCAAAGTATATTATTGACACACATTTATAAAGAGCATTGTTATAACGTGTATTTCTTGCATTATTTCCAACAATTACGTCCCTTTGTTGAAAGTCATTTTAAATAAATGTTTAGTCCACTGTTTCAAAGTATATTATTGACACACATTCTTAAAGAGCATTGTTATAGCGTGTATTTCTGCATTATTTCCAACAATTACGTCCCTTTGTTGAAAGTCATTTTAAATAAAGGTTTAGTCCACTGTTTCAAAGTATATTATTGACACACATTCTAAAGACATTGTTATAACGTGTATTTCTGCATTATTTCCAACAATTACGCCCCTTTGTTGAAAGTCATTTTCAATAAAGTTTAGTCCACTGTTTCAAAGTATATTATTGACACACATTTTAAAGAGCATTGTTATATCGTGTATTTCTGCATTATTTCAACAATTACGTCCCTTTGTTGAAAGTCATTTTAAATAAAGGTTTAGTCCACTGTTTCAAAGTATATTATTGACACACATTCATAAAGACCATTGTTATAACGTGTATTTCTGCATTATTTCCAACAATTACGTCCCTTTGTTGAAAGTCATTTTTAAATAAAGGTTTAGTCCACTGTTTCAAAGTATATTATTGACACACATATTTAAAGAGCATTGTTATATCGTGTATTTCTGCATTATTTCCAACAATTACGCCCTTTGTTGAAAGTCATTTTAAATAAAGGTTTAGTCAACTGTTTCAAAGTATATTATTGACACACATTCATAAAGACCTTGTTATACGTGTATTCTGCATTATTTCCAACAATTACGTCCCTTTGTTGAAAGTCATTTTCAATAAAGGTTTAGTCCACTGTTTCAAAGTATATTATTGACACACATTATTAAAGAGCATTGTTATACGTGTATTTCTGCATTATTTCCAACAATTACGTCCCTTTGTTGAAAGTCATTTTAAATAAAGGTTTAGTCAACTGTTTCAAAGTATATTATTGACACACATTTTAAAGAGCATTGTTATATCGTGTATTTCTGCATTATTTCCAACAATTACGCCCTTTGTTGAAAGTCATTTTAAATAAAGGTTTAGTCAACTGTTTCAAAGTATATTATTGACACACATTCATAAAGACCATTGTTATAACGTGTATTTCTGCATTATTTCCAACAATTACGCCCCTTTGTTGAAAGTCATTTTCAATAAAGGTTTAGTCCACTGTTTCAAAGTATATTATTGACACACATTATTAAAGAGCATTGTTATAACGTGTATTTCTGCATTATTTCCAACAATTACGCCCTTTGTTGAAAGTCATTTTAAATAAAGGTTTAGTCCACTGTTTCAAAGTATATTATTGACACACATTTTAAAGAGCATTGTTATAACGTGTATTTCTGCATTATTTCCAACAATTAACGCCCTTTGTTGAAAGTCATTTTAAATAAAGGTTTAGTCCACTGTTTCAAAGTATATTATTGACACACATTATTTAAAGAGCATTGTTATAACGTGTATTTCTGCATTATTTCCAACAATTACGTCCCTTTGTTGAAAGTCATTTTAAATAAAGGTTTAGTCCACTGTTTCAAAGTATATTATTGACACACATTCTTAAAGACCATTGTTATAACGTGTATTTCTGCATTATTTCCAACAATTACGCCCCTTTGTTGAAAGTCATTTTAAATAAAGGTTTAGTCCACTGTTTCAAAGTATATTATTGACACACATTCTTAAAGAGCATTGTTATAACGTGTATTTCTGCATTATTTCCAACAATTACGTCCCTTTGTTGAAAGTCATTTTAAATAAAGGTTTAGTCACTGTTTCAAAGTATATTATTGACACACATTCATGAAGACCATTGTTATAACGTGTATTTCTGCATTATTTCCAACAATTACGCCCCTTTGTTGAAAGTCATTTTAAATAAAGGTTTAGTCCACTGTTTCAAAGTATATTATTGACACACATTTTTAAAGAGCATTGTTATATCGTGTATTTTTGCATTATTTCCAACAATTACGCCCCTTTGTTGAAAGTCATTTTAAATAAAGGTTTAGTCCACTGTTTCAAAGTATATTATTGACACACATTCATAAAGACCATTGTTATAACGTGTATTTCTGCATTATTTCCAACAATTACGTCCCTTTGTTGAAAGTCATTTTAAATAAAGGTTTAGTCCATTGTTTCAAAGTATATTATTGACACACATTCATGAAAGACCATTGTTATAGCGTGTATTTCTGCATTATTTCCAACAATTACGCCCCTTTGTTGAAAGTCATTTTAAATAAAGGTTTAGTCCACTGTTTCAAAGTATATTATTGACACACATTCATGAAAGACCATTGTTATAACGTGTATTTCTGCATTATTTCCAACAATTACGTCCCTTTGTTGAAAGGCATTTTAAATAAAGGTTTAGTCCACTGTTTCAAAGTATATTATTGACACAGATATTTAAAGAGCATTGTTATATCGTGTATTTTTGCTTTATTTCGAACAATTACGTCCCTTTGTTGAAATCAATTTAAATAAAGGTTTAGTCAACTGTTTCAAAGTATATTATTGACACACATTCATAAAGACCGTTGTTATAACGTGTATTTCTGCATTATTTCCAACAATTACGCCCCTTTGTTGAAAGTCATTTTCAATAAAGGTTTAGTCCACTGTTTCAGAGTATATTATTGACACAAATATTTAAAGAGCATCGTTATACCGATCATTCCTTCATAATTCCCAACAATTAACGCTCCTTTGTTAAAAATCAATTTAAATAAAGGTTTAGTCAACTGTTTCAAAGTATATTATTGACACACATTCATATACACATATTGTATTCACATTCATATATTCATATTGACTCACATTCATATCCCATTGTTATAGCAACAAAGGGACAATTACGTCCCTTTGTTGAAAGTCATTTTATATAAAAGTTTAGTCAACTGTTTCAAAGTATATTATTGACACACATTCATAAAGACCATTGTTATAAAGTGTATTTCTGCATCATTTCCAACAATTACGCCCCTTTGTTGAATGTCATTTTCAATAAAGGTTTAGTCCATTGTTTCAAAGCATATTATTGACACACATTTTAAAGAGCATTGTTATATCGTATATTTTTGCCTTATTTCCAATAATTACGTCCCTTTGTTGAAAGTCATTTTAAATAAAAGTTTAGTCAACTGTTTCAAAGTATATTATTGACACACATTCTTAAAGACCATTGTTATAACGTGTATTTCTGCATTAGTTAAAACAATTACGCCCCTTTTTTGAAAGTCATTTGAAATAAAGGTTTAGTCCACTGTCTCAAAGTACATTATTGACACACATTTTTAAAGATCATTGTTATATCGTGTATTTTTGCCTTATTTCTAACAATTACGTCCCTTTGTTAAAAATCAATTGAAATAAAGGTTTAGTCAACTGTTTCAAATTATATTATTGACACACATTCATAAAGACCGTTGTTATAACGTGTATTTCTGCATTATTTCCAACAATTACGTCCCTTTGTTGAAAGTCATTTTAAATAAAGTTTTAGTCCACTATTTCAGAGTATATTATTGACAGAAATATTTAAAGAGCATTGTTATACCGTGCATTCCTGCATAATTCCCAACAATGAACGTCCCTTTGTTGAAAGTCATTTTAAATAAAATTTTAGTCAACTGTTTCAAAGTATATTATTGAGACGCATTCATAAAGACCATTGTTATAACGTGTATTTCTGCATTATTTCCAACAATTACGCCCCTTTGTTTAAAGTCATTTTCAATAAAGGTTTAGTCCACTGTTTCAAAGTACATTATTGACACACATTTTTAAGAGAATTGTTATATCGTGTATTTTTGCATTATTTCCAACAATTACGCCCCTTTGTTGAAAGTCAATTTAAATACAGGTTTAGTCCACTGTTTCAAAGTATATTATTGATACACATTCATAAAGACATTGTTATACGTGTATTTCTGCATTATTTCCAACAATTACGCCCCTTTGTTGAAAGTCATTTTCAATAAAGGTTTAGTCCACTGTTTCAAAGTATATTATTGACACAAATTCATGAAGACAATTGTAATAGCGTGTATTTCTGCATTATTTGAAACAATTACGCCCCTTTGTTGAAAGTCATTTTAAATAAAGGTTTAGTCCATTGTTTCAAAGTATATTATTGACACACATTCATGAAGACCATTGTTATAACGTGTATTTCTGCATTATTTCAACAATTA